>JAPWLS010001637.1:0-55818 GCA_028551675.1 Tineola bisselliella
AATGTGATGGTCTACATCGGAGGAAGCTCTGCATACTGGATAGACACTCCATCGCTGTACCTGATTCAAAATTCAGAGTTTAAGTGTTAGTTAATGGGTCAGGCATCATGACAACAGCTGGTGGTGCTAACATGGAATCATCAACTCTCTGACACACACATTTTTTTATATTAGTCGAGCATATGACCACACTCCGCCTGATGTTAAGCTAGAGTGCGGTCCATGAGCATAGACAACTGTTACCACAGACACTATGCCGGCTTGAGGAGATGAATGTGCTCTGTCCAAATTAACAGGGCACACTCCACTTCGTTATCCCGGCTACTTCCAAGCTGGTCACTTCACGAGTGTTCCGCTTGAAAGTAGTGGTCACTACCCCGGGACGACATCCTGGGCTAATGCCATAATACCCAATAACAGAGGCATTGTACTCTGACAGCCAAAGCGCCTCCCATGGAGTGACCAATGAATAAATGGCAATTCTTCATACATGTTTAATATGTCACTGAAATAGAAGTCAATAACAAATTGTTTAAGCCCTTGCGTATAATGACATCTAAATGTTACATATTTCATGTGACATAGTGGACTTTGATGTATCTGACGCCTGAAGAAATCTCTTCTTTATCAAAATGACTGGTCTTGCAAGATCTTTTTGTAAATTCTTTATAACTTTTTTAATTTATAACAGAAGAATTAGTTTTATGAACTTTATATTATCATTTTATATATATTTGTAACAAATATATACTTTTTTGGTTTTGGTAGAAATAAGTATATTTAAATAGCTGGTAAATCTAGTGGCAGTATAATATTATTGCATTATTTGTTTAGCCATACATTGATGGTGTTTTTTAAAACAGTAGTCAATATACCAGTGATCTTATACAGTATTCTGCAGACACTTCAACATGCATTTTATTCATATATCAAGGGGTTGTCACTTTATTCATTTCTTTATTACTTAATAATAGAGAAAGAAAAGATAAGAGTAAGTGAGTAAGGAGATGGCACCTTATTGCTGAGGCAACCAACTTTAAGATGTAGAAAAATGCAGAAGAGAAATAGCGGGAGTTATAGATACAAATATAGATAAACATGAACTACACACAATACACACCATGTTACATAGATACATACATAAGATAATAATGACAATAATAATACACATATACATAAATACTAGGAAGATAGATAATATTATTTTAAAGATTTCTTAAAGACTGGAACTTTACTACCAGCGCCCTCTGTTTGTCAACTATAACTTTACCTATAGGTAATAGAAAGCGTCCACGTTTTAAACTGAATTTTGTATTTGCATTTGCATTTAGGAATTGGTTTATGTTTATTACTGTGTTTATTTTGAACATTTTAATTTCCAATTAGAACTAATTCTTACCTAACAAGTGTTTCAGCACTCAAATCCTCTGGGTTTTTAGCTTTAGTCTCTCCGTGTCCTCGGATATCAATTGCTATGACCTGACATTGCACCAACTGTGTGATCTCTTTCTGTGAACGTAGTATGGCATTAAGACAACAACACAAACTAGATATGTGACTTTATTTATAACAGCTATAATTAATTGTTTCAGGCGTTACTTTGCGGAAATCCATATTAAAGGAAATTATTTTGCTTATAATAACCGCTACATTAGGTCGATGAAGGAAAATAACCACACATATCCTGATGATGCCACGTGAAGTGGCGAAACGCGTCAAGACAAGTTATTGGATGTTGGTGGAAGTTATTTTCCTTCATCCACCTAATGTAGCGGGCATTATAAGCAAAATAATTTTAAATAATTTCCTTTATAATAACTACATATAATTACATTACTACTGAAATAAATGATAGAATGCCAGTATTATAAATCCAGGGTTGGCTTTACAAGCTTGTTCAAAAAATTTAGGGATGAACATACCTTTAAAACACGCGTTTCTACACGAAATGAACATATTACCACGTTTGATGCTCAGCTATATCCTAAAAAGTGGAAAAAAAATAAAAAAACATTCACATACTGATCCATGGTATGGTGCATTTTGCTATACGTTTTACCTAGCTTTATACGATTATTTCGGTACGAATCGCTCTAATAAACTGTAATGATCTATTTCTGCGCCACCATTTCACATAATTCACAAGATAAAACCCTCACAAACTTATTACTAAATTTGTTTTTGTTCAGCATAGAATGACAATGAGACATTTCCTTTTATCAATTTCACTCCAAGGCAAAGGCACCGAATTATTGACCTGACCTCCAGTATTTAAAAAATTTCAATAGACATAATTACAATTAATTTATACAGCAGAGCTTAATATTGGCTCAATTGAAACATAAAATACAACAAAAAGCGGCGCCGCTTTTTGTTGTTTTTTATGTTTCAATTGAGCCAATATTAAGCTCTGCTGTATAAATTTCGCTGGAGGTTAGAAGGCTTGGCTGAAGACCCCAAGACTGTACGAATAACGAAAAGGTTAGGTTAGGTTAGGTTAGAGATAGCTCTATTTAAGTACGACGGCCGCAACAGCGGCCGTCATAACTTGTCTTTTTATTTGTTTTTTATGCCAAAATTGAGCAGATTCTTAGCTGTGTGATCAACGAAAAATAATGATTCGATGCCTTTGCCTTGAAGTGGAAGTAATGTCTCCAGTCATCGCAACTCTTTGCTGACATTAACAATAACAAAAACAAATCTGGTAATAAGTTTGTGAGCATTTTATGTTGTGAATTGTGTGAAATGGTGATGCAGAAATAGCTTATTACAGTTTATTAGAGTGATTCGTACCGAAATAATCGTATAAAACTAGGTAAAACACATAGCAAAATGCACAATACCATGAAACGGTATGTGAAAGTTTTTTTATTTTTTTTCCACTTTTTAGGATATAGCTGAGCATCAAACGTGGTAATATGTTCATTTCGTGTAGAAACGCGTGTTTTAAAGGGATGTTCATCCCTAAATTTTTTGAACAAGCTTGTAAAGCCGTACCTAAATCCATTGCTCAATAAAACAATACCACTCACAGTGAAAAGCGCCCAACTCAGCCCAGAATACCCTCCACCATGCAGTGCTACTATCCTAGGTCTCTCTGGATGCGTTGGTTCTTCAGATAAATACACTCTAAATGTACCCCCGCTTGTCTCCACATCCATTTGCTTTGTAAAATACTCCTTCCATGATATTGGTGTGTAATCTTTCTTCCTTGACCCTCCGAAAGGCGCTAACCTGTTTTATTGACAAGTTCAGTGTAAATGATAAACAAAAACAATTGGATAAACACCATATTGTTAGTATACACACTTTTTAGCAGTACCCTTCGGTATTCGGGGTGGTAATTTGGATTTCTGTATGCTTTTCTGTAATTCAGACATTACTCGTCATTTACACCAACTTTCTTACTATTTATTTATTTTACTAAGCAATAAGAAACTCATGCGATTCCTTTTTTTATACGCCAGTGATGGCCACAATGACAACTAAATTTAAAATGAATAATTGAATTGTGTACACACCACTACAATTTAAAAATAGAAACGTCAAAACGTTCGTAAACAAATGTGTTTTTAAAGGAATATATATTAATTTTTTTTAAAACAGATTTACAACAGAGAGAGTAATGTTTTATGTAAATATTTAGTTTTATCATCTTTATAAAAATGACTTTAGACTTCAACACAATATGCAGGGTTTGTTTAGAGACGAAACCAACGTCTTACGATTTATTCACAAGTTACGATGGTAAAAGAAATATTTTGTACTGCCAAATGTTGGATATATGCACGGAATTAAATGTAAATACTAGTTTTACTAATTATTTTCTATATTTTTAATTACAAAACTATCTTTTTGACGTCCAAAATGTAATATTTATAGCTTTACAAGGGAGATGGTCTGCCTTCTTTAATATGTAAGTCTTGTTGTCAAGAGCTAAAACGAGCATATAAATTTAACGTGCAATGTATGGATAGTGATCATAAACTATGTTCCATAATAGAAGCTAAAGTGGATCACAATCAACAAATTAAAATTGAAAGCACGGAGGAAAGCAACACAGATACTCATGATGTAGATGTTAAACATGGTAAATATACTGTTGATATGTTATTTATTTAAGCTTTTCTTTTTCTTTTAGTAAATGGGCTCCAATAGAGCGCTTTTACTCGTCAATACAAATATAAATGAAATAAATTTAATAATTATCAATTTGATTTAGCTGACATTGTCCACTTACATACTAATGTCATAATAATATATAATATGATGTAGAAGAATAGCTGCTGTATAGGGGCATTGTCATCCTATTGTATACCTAAGGGTAAACATAAAATGACATAGATTATATCCAAGCTTTTTTTATCAGTAAGATATCTAACCTGTACTATAATTTTTGAATAAGTTTGCTTTTTATTTCTTGAGCTGATAAAGAGGTAGGCTACTAATATCATTAGGCAGTTTGTTATATGACTTTATGCCAACCCCCATGAAACAACGACTCGTTTTATGGAGATGGAAATTAGGAATGTGCAGCTTATTACATTTTATGACTACATTGTTTTAGAACCAAGTTACTTAGATGACTCATGGCAGGCAGACGATGATAACATAATTTTAGCTGAACTGAAAATTAAGAATTCAGGTAAATATATAATTCATTTTACAATAATAAGTTTTTATATAAAAGAAAACGACATGTACGTAATAATGTTACAGATAACTGTCTCGAAGGTTTGTGGGGTTCGGAAATTGAAAATAAATCATTAGGTAATTATTCTATCATTACTAAATTATTATTATTTTCCATAAATCTCCATTTGGTTCTTGTTTTATTTCATTACTAGCTTAAATGAGTATCAGAGATCATTTCAATAGAAATGAATCAATATGATTCTAAGCAGCTGAAACTATATATATTTTTAAATAAATAGTATCCTATGTTACTTCTAGTATCTCCAAAAATATGTGTGCAAAGTTTCCTGATAATCGGGTAAGTAGTTGTTGCGTGAAAACGTAACGAACGAACTCACATTCACATTTATAATATATTAGTAGGGATGTTATGCCATGCCCCACCTTAGTCTTTCTAAAATTCTTATGCCCCCTTATGTAGCCAAACACCCAGTTGATATTTTGGTTTTGTCAAGCGAAATTATACCTAACGGTTAAACTCGTGTCGAGCCCCCCCTTAACAATCAAATGGCCCTACTTTGGGAAACACTTTTGAATGCAATGAATGAAATGAAATGAAAATTATATTTGATGCTGTATATATACCCTTTTGCCTTTTAAGTGTGCAGTTATTTCAATTGTTGTTCTTGATATATTTCAGAAGTCACAAGTATAATAGAAAATAATGTTATTCAGGGGAGTGAAGCAAACATTGAGAAAGGTACTTGTTTTAACTTCTACATTTGTGTGTGTACATAAAAAATTACATTGATTTGAACACCATTGACACATTGTAGTAGAAGTTGCATATCCAAATATATGTAATCAGTGGGCTTATCACGAATTTTAGTCTGGCTTTCGAACCGAGTTCGCTTCAAGCGATTTGTATGGAAATTTGAGCAGCGCCACCGCGTGCGGATTTGGAACTACAATATTTTAGATACTTTTTGTTAATTTTCGAACGTCTCGATCTTTCGTTCATTTGATAGATTGCTGGTGCTCGTTAGTAAAAATTCATGATCCCGATTGCTAACGGATCCGTTTTACTTGTGACAGCTCGATTCGAAAGCCAGACTAAATTCGTGATAAGCCCACTGTTTATGCCATGGGCGTAGACAGTTTTAGTTTCGAGGCTCAAGAAAATAAAATTACTAAAAGCTACCAAATGCGATCGGACAATCGACAGTGGCGGGGTGATAAAGAATCCAAACTAAACTACTATTTTACATACAATACTACACGCCTGTCTTTATTTTAATTTTATTAATGTTAATATCTTAACTTTTTGCAGAGGGTTTGAACCCCCAACCCTCCTAGCTACGTCCATGGTCCATGCATTAATAAATAAAAGCAATAATTGAAAATAATATCAGTACAAAACTAAAATAACATTTTAACCTAGTAAAACAAAAAACATTGAGTAGTTCTGTCTGAATTAAATTAAATTAATTGAATATACACAATTCTAATTGGATGTTTTGTTTTAGATGTGATTGAGTTAGAGAATAATTTAATTAAGGAAAAGAGAAAAAGAGGTCGCCCTAAAAAAGGTAAATTGTTACTTCAAATTAATAGAGAGCTACATTTGGTCGATGGAGGAATATAACCTCCACCAACATGCAATAACTTGTCTCTACGCGTTTCGCCACTTCACGTGGCATCATAAGGATACGGGAATTATAAGCAAAATAATTTCCTTTAATATGGATTCCCGCAGAGTAACGCCTGAAACAACCAATTATATTAACTGAGCCATTGGTAGTGTGTTGTAAAGTAAACAGCGCCATCTGTGAGTGAGTAGTGAACTTAACAAATGTTTATGCTTTCAGATGAGGGTGGCTACCAGTGTGATATCTGTGGTAAGGTAATAAGCAACAGTTGCAATCTAAAACAACATAAACTATGTCATACAGATATTAGGCCTTACACGTGCACGGATTGTCCGGCCACGTTCAGGTAATTGTTTTAATTCATTAGTGCAGTGGTTCTCAAACTTTGTTGGCGAAGGAAAAAGCCTTAATATAATTATAAAAAACTGATTTATATGTATTTATGAATAATGATATTGCAATATAATATTTAGATGTAACCTTATAATCTCCCTTTGGTAGGTATTTTTTGCAGTATTTTAGCCCTAGGGTTCAGCGGAACACCACTTTGAGAATGGCTGCATTAGTATGTTAGTTGGTAATACAAAGCTCCTTATCTCCATACATGTTGCAGAGGCTACAGTGCATTGTTCCAGCATAAGAAAATACATACAGGAGAGACCCCATATCATTGTCAATACTGTCCCAAGCAATTCGGACGTCGTACGGGACTTGTTAATCATATACGGACGCATACTGGTATGTATTTTTGTCTTAAATTATAATAAGAGTTTAAGAATCATACATTTTGTGCCTATATATATTAAAGATGTTCCGACTAGTCAGCCACTAGTCGGTAAAGTCGACTATCCGGCTTGTCACTTTGTGTCTATTTCTCAATAAAATGTATGTGTTACTTCCTTGTAAAGAAAACATATTGATGACATTTATCAAACAAAATTAGTATCTTGATTAAAAAACAAATCAACACAATATTTAATGTCATAAATTGCAATACTGCGTGATTATATTTGAAACTATCGTCTAGTGAGCTGTAAAACACAAAAAACTTTCTTTGTTATTTATATTTGTCCACATGTCAGTAGTGACTGAAATTGCAGCGAATCAGCTGTAAACGAAGCGTCACGGGAATCCCCTAAACCTTAGTCGGCTTGGCCGATTAGTCGGCTTATTTACAACCGACTAATCGGCTAGTCGGCCAAAGTCATAATCGGCACATCTCTAATATATATATATATATATATATTTCTATAGGTGAAAAGAAGTACGTGTGCGGTGTTTGTTCGAAAAGTTTTTCGCAGAACACGCAACTATCGACGCACATGAAAAGGCATAAAGGTGACAAGAGCTTTTTATGTCAAGTCTGCGGTAAAGGTTCGTATGGATGTCTTGGAAGCTATTCTAATAAGAACTGTATTCTTATATAAGTTGCTTTCATTATCAAAAAATGCTTGCATTAAATTAAAATAAATATTTATTGATTGTAAGTTATCACTTCCTCCTGGAAATTGAGCTAGTCAAACAATTCAAATTAAATATACGTTTTTTCCCCGGGAAGCACGAGATTAAGTGACATTGTGGATAACATTTTACTAATTTTTTCTCACATACGTTAGGGGTCCCTGTAGCCCGGGGGCCCCGTGTGGTATGAAATGCTGGCTGACGGACAGTATCCAGGAATGAAGAAGAAGGTACTTACGATTGGCTCGGCCTTCCCTCTATCCCTCTGTCGTCTCCGGAGCGAACTTAGGTGCTGGCCTATTGTATGAGTTAATTCTTCCTTTGATTATGGTGGCAAAACCCAGATTACAATTATGATACACTAGTTTCGCCGAGAGGGCGCTGCCGTTGAGTCGAAAGTTGGTAAAATCCAGTAAAATAGATAAAAATAGGGAAAAATTAAATCATTGTAGTATGGAACTTTCATATTTGTTTTGGGGCTTGTATATACGTTTTACATAAATGATTCAAAATAGGATAACGAGCTTATTCATTTTCCCACCAAAATTCAGTTAGTAGTGATTCTATAAACCATTTTTGACTTGTGGTCCGACCTGAGTCATGAGTGAATATATAAATAAAAATTACGTCACCAGGTTTTCCAGTGAAAGCTGATCTCCGTGTCCACGAGCGCATTCACAATGGCGAGAAGCCCTACGCCTGCCATTTGTGTCCAAAGAGATTCGCAACAGCTGGAAATCTCTCTATTCATGTCCGAATACATAAAAAGGATGTTAGGTAAGTTATATTTGCAATTGCCAGCGACGTCATTCGCGTAATAATGAAGATATAAAGTACTACGAAGTTTAAAGATGTTTCATATTTCAGTCAACAGAAAATATCACACATCTGTCGCTAAAATCCGTTCTTAGCTATCTACTAACTATAAAACTACCTCCCTGCCAAATTTCATCTTTGCATGTCAAGCGGTTTTCGAGATTTTTATAGTATAAATATACTATTACATATTTTAACATGAAAAAGCAGTTATTGAGACATAACTGTAATAGTTAGACATATGGTATCGCAGACTTTTTTGTAGATATTGATGTCCTCTATAAAACTGTAGTACATCACTTTGCTCTATTGTCAATAATTTCCGCAGCGTACGCAATATAATGATTTTTGGATTTTTTAACACTGCTAATGAAATAGTTGCAGGTACTGTTTTGTTTTATTTCAATGTAATTTCCCACATTGTTTATTACAGGTACCACTGCAAACAATGTCAACGTGGTTTTGTGACATGCAGCGCTTATAATATCCACGTAAAGAGGCATTTGGGGCAGAAGGACTACGTGTGCGACTGCGGGAAGGCATTCTACACATCGTCAGGGCTCAAGCAGCATAAGGTGGTGCACACGGGCGAGAGAAGGTACCAGTGCAGCGTCTGCGAAAGGAAATTCTCACAAAGCAGTCATCTGAAACGGCATAACAAGAAGGAGCACGTGAAGCCTTCGGAGGCTCAAGCTTATCAGGAGCTTCTGAATTCTAATGATATTAAATGCGAGGGGAAATAAGTTGGCTTATAACAGTGTGCTTTGTATATTTATAAGATTAATAATACATTTTAAGAAATTTATATTAAAGTTTCTAATCTCTTTGATTATTTATTGACAGGTATTTGACCTCTTGTTTTATTCTAAGTCTCCCTTATTAATAATTTGACTGTGATTTTTTCATTGAACTGTGGGCACCAGCAATCTATCAAATGAACGAAAGGTCGAGACGTTCGAAAATTAACAAAAAGTATCTAAAATATTGTAGTTCCAAATCCGCACGCGGTGGCGCTGCTCAAATTTCCATACAAATCGCTTGAAGCGAACTCTGTTCGAAAGCCAGACTAAAATTCGTGATAAGCCCACAGTTACTATACGTCTTCCAGTAGAGAATATGGCTAATACTTCACCTTGGACCTTCATTGACTCTCTGAAGCGAACGTATGAAACATCTAGCGAAAACATACTCTACAATTTTATCTCCTTTCACCATATCAACGCAACTATCTTGGATCGTGACCCCTTGTTTTGTTTGAGTAGATTGTCATTTAGAGGTTATTTTTGTTCCCGGCGCAAAACGTAAAGGAATGGTTGTATTAAAACTCTCCGCTCGTCCTATTTGCTTAAATTAGTTTAATTTTAATTCATCGCATTGACCTTACCTTGTATCATGCCTGTTCCATACCTAGGCTACACTAGGCTATGTCAACGCCGAGAGAGGAAAAATAAAACCGCGTATTACAATTGGAAATTTATTTTCACATAAATGCAGTACCAATCATAGCTGTATTGTCCAAACTATCCAGTCTATTGACCACTATCCTGAAGAGCTCCTTAGCATATTTAGTCTCTTACGAGACCCGAAGTTGCTTTCTGAAATTGAGGAAGTCATCAAATCGAGTAGAAGTGGTGTTACATAAAAATTATCAATAGGAAATAAGAAAAAACTTACCCATTTTTGAAAGAAATGTACCGATGCGTGGTTTTAGTGCTATAGCGTCCGCCTAGTAGAAGTGACCCCAGAACTTACGAAAAGACGCCGCGTCACGCAAACGACGCGATCGATAAGCGCAATTTTGACAGAAGCTTCGGTGTTGTCGATAAAAAATAATCTTGAAATTAGTTGCCAGTTTATTAATCGTGTTTTATTTTTTACAACAACGTAAGGGAATATTTTATTTTAATTGATTAAATTTCGATTGGCTACAAAAAAACTTACTATTAAAGAATTGTTACCATGTTTTAACAAACACTGAATGATATAATTGGTTATTTCAGGCGTACTGAATCTGAATGATATTCAAAATATCTATAACAGCGGTTCTCAAACTTTTTTGGCGAAGGAAAAAGGCTTAATATAATTATAAAAAACTGCTTTATATGTATTTATGAATAATCATATTGCAATGCAATATTTAGTTGGAATATTTAGATGTAACCCTATAATCTCCCTTTGGTAGGTATTTTTTGCAGTATTCTAGCCCTAGGGTTCCGCGGAACACACTTTGAGAATGGCTGATCTATAATACTAATAATATATAAATAGTAATTTAAGGAAAATAAATTATTTTTAAAGTTTGTTTGCTGTTTTTAATTATAAAATGATTTGACTGGAGTGAGATGGGGAAGATTTAAAGGCGATCCAGTACCGCTTTTATTTTGATAAATTGCGGCGAGTGAAAGTTTTTTTATTCCTAATTTATTATCACTACCCTCAACAAGCAGTAAGTTGCTGATTACCAGAATAAAACAAATATTGATTCAAATAAAAAAATATCAATTTATTCAAAATTCTTAAAACGTAATATTATTATAATAAATTACATTTTCTATATAAACATATTTTTTATAAATTGTTTTAAATTATTAATAAATTTGAACTAAGAACCAATTTAATTTAACTAAAAATAAAAATAATTACATATTAATCAACAAACTAAGAAAATTCTACTAGAGATAATAAAATTGTTTACATAAATATAAAACATAAGTTTCACTTACAATCAAACGTTACAAAAATATAACTATCAATCAAAATTATCAGAAACTCAGTGTTTGCATATTCCAGAATATTACATGTAATTAGCTTAAATGTCAATTTTCGGTCTGTACTGCAGTCTTAATGGTGGATCACGAAATCTCCATCGCGTTACATACACGAACTTCAGCGTGTGGTCTTTCCCCAGGAGCTCGTCATTGCAGAGGATGTCCAGCTGCCAGAAACCAAAACAACAATAAACCGGTTGCCTTGCGTAAGCGATGACGTCACAAAAACGTTATGTATCGATAACATTTTTAGCAGTGACCTGTACCGCCGAAATAGCTCAGTTGGGAGAGCGTTAGACTGAAGATCTAAAGGTCCCCGGTTCGATCCCGGGTTTCGGCAGTCCTCTCTTTTGTTATTTTTTTCTTATAAATTTAAAAATAACTACCTACCATAACTTAATAAAATTACAAATTAAGAAAATATAGTTATTTTCTAAATAAAAAATACCAAAATGTTTTTTTTTTAAATAACATTCATATAGTCTTATGAAACATAAAATCAACCTCAAAAGAATTTTGACGTACTAACTCTAGTACTCTAGTGCCTCCGTACTCCGTATTGATTGCACACAGACACTCCTGGACTATTGCAAATACTCACATCTCTATAACCATCGACTCCATTCAGTACTTTCTTAGCTACAAATTTCTTGAGATGAGTGACCGTTGCTTGTGCTGAACACCGTAGGTAGGCACGCCGAAGAGATCGCAGAGACGCGGAGACACACTCCAGACATATGTTAACCTGAATTGAAAGAAGTCGTAAAGCTGTGATATAGGGTATGAACAAAACTTTTCTACAAACTTTCCAAAATTGCAAAAACTTCTGGATATTGGAAAAATAAGAATCCATCATGGTTGTACTAACATAAATATATCACCAGGTCCCACTAGGACCTTAGGGACAGAACTAACATTTTGACAATTTACGTTTTATTGTTGAAATATCTTCAAAATATAACTCTCCATCTCATTAAAAAGGTTTCCAAGATACTTAACACAATAACAAAGAATCTACACAAGCAAAACTTTGCTGATCATAATCAAGAGTTCGCAGACAACCCAAAAGGCTTTATACCTATGTAACAGGGGTGGCCAACTAGATTAGACATAAGATCTACTG
This sequence comes from Tineola bisselliella, assembly GCA_028551675.1. Taxonomy (NCBI): domain Eukaryota; kingdom Metazoa; phylum Arthropoda; class Insecta; order Lepidoptera; family Tineidae; genus Tineola; species Tineola bisselliella. The sequence continues at coordinate 12,453 of JAPWLS010001637.1, forward strand.
TTTAGTAACGAAATCCTGTGCGATCTACCACTTATATACTTCTTGAAATCTTAAATGAAACAGCATAGTGTTTAGTTCACAGTTATAAAATATTTTTTATTGAACAGTCTTAGAACTTCCTTTTCGTATCACATATGAGATTGTTTCCTTAAATTTTTATAATTTTTTTAATTTTAAATTTTAGTCTGGTCTATTTATTTATATTTTTTGCCTTGCCACGATCGACTGGACTAATGGTCGCGATCGACCGGTTGGCCATCCCTGCTATATAGGCTTTATGAATGTAAATTAATAATGTACCTGTTCATCTTTCCGATGACAATCAGAATTATCAGGAGGATCTGGCTCATCCCCTCCGCTTGGTTTATCACCGAGTGCTGCGTCTTTTGGACAAGGTAGACCACGAGCACGATAGAAATCTCTCTCACGTTTTAGTTCATCTGTAGAAAATAATAATGTTAGTGTTTTCAAAAAGGAAGTTCTATTCCGTCAAATAATTTTCTGTTCGTTCTAGTGATATATTAAACGAGAAATACATTTAACACGTTAAAGACTACATGCTCACGGGTGGGTCACTCCGCAACAACATTTTCGGAGTGTTTTACTTTGGGACCGGTGGGCATGAAATGAAATGAAAATCGTTTATTAGCATAGACACTAAAGGCGTGCACTTGCTCATCATTAGACTCTACCGTGACTTCGGAAAAACGTATGGCAAAAAGAATATCACAAGAAACTCGTCAATCATAGCCTGTACATAAAGTAATAATAATAAAAAAAAATTAATTCAGAAAAAGAAGTGAATAACAATTTAAACACATACAACACAAAAAAATATTTGAAAAATAATACATGTAAAAAAAATACCGGTCCATATGTGAAAAATACGATTTTGCAATGCGGTCTTCAACATGTTAATAGAACATCTGACATATGGTAAGGGTCGTCAAATTGCTAATTTTTATTTTATTGAAAACCAATGGACTCCACCGAAGTGTGTGAATTACTTTGGTATATAAAAACTTACTATCTTGTAGGTTAGGTACCAATTTGTAGACCATGTCCTGCATTGTACGGTCTAAGCTGATGTACTGTAACGGGTGTGATTGGTGTATCACTATGCTGCATGTCGGACATGTGTGGGAGTCTTCCAAATGCTTCACTAAACAACTTTTGCAGACTACAAAACAAAACATTTATTAGAAGTAAAGGCTACCAAAGAACCTGGATTAGGTTTAGCTGAACTAAGCTTTTCTTTAGTTTTTAAGACCAAATATAGCTTCAAAGACATAATTTTATACCAGATAAACAAATTGTCACGTTTGAAGCGTCGGAAATTCCTAAAAAGTGGGAAAAAACATTCCATTTTATAGTTATTTAATTAGATACTTTTTTAAAAGATCAATTTTTTTAATGTCATAAATACTATTAATTTACACAGCAGAGCTTAATATCGTATCAATTTAAAAATAAAAACAACAAAAGGCCACTTTCTTCACTTAATTTTCTTTAAAGTGAATTTAATTTGCACACTTTGAAAATTAAATTGTTGACTTACACGTATGGAGACACTCTGTAACTGTCGTTGCATCTATCAAATATCCACGGCATATTTTGCATGTTATATGACTATTTAAAGCTTTTAACTTAATTCTCCTATCCATTGTCATTGTAACACAAAATAATACACCTATTTAACTCTACATTTAAAAATAACTAAAAAATAATGCATGGAACAAAATAAAATGCAATGTCAAGACGCTGCAAGAAGAAAAGGAATAACATAGGAGGCGTTTTGTTATTCCATATGCAAGAACCAGTAAAAGTCTTAATTAAATTGTAATAATCTTTTAAAATATACTTATATTATGAAGATTAGTATTTGTAAAAAATACATAAAAAATCATTTAACAAATGTATTTTATTGACTCCACTAAGCCTTTGTACTTATAAGTATAGATATACAAATAGTAAAAAATGCAATATCGTAACGTTTAAAGTCCGATTTAATTGCTTTTTCAAAAAATTTTTTTACCTATTTTATTTTCGATTAATTAATTAAATATAATACTTCAAACGCCATTTCTTTTTATTTGATGTTATTGTAAATATATATATATTTTTTTGTTTACAATAGATCAAATTTCAACATCACTAGAGTGATATTGACGGACGGATATGTTGTGAAAACGAATAAAATGGACGGCTGACTGTTTTTCTTTTGGCACGTGAATTTATTGTTATTTTTTAGTTTTCTACAATAGTATTGTCAAGCTGGGTGCCAAAAACGTAGAACGGTTTTTTGACCTCGCAGACTGTGATTTTCTTGACGATGTTAACGACGACTTGAAATGTTTTTTAGCGAAGAAGGACAGAAGCAGGTAAACAATTTAGTTTGATAGCTTATATCATTTTAAAATATTGTAGATATTATATACTAACTTATATTTTAGTACAAATTATTCTGTATATATTGTTTTTTATTTTGATTTTCGTTGATTTAATGTTCAAGGTTAATAAATGAGTCAACAACGCGTTGGTAGATCGGGCAGCTGAGATGACACCTTGAAATGCTAATAAATATAACATGCACGAAAACGCGCTGTTGCTATGCCGCTATTAAAATTAAAACATTAAGAAATTTTACTACAAAATATAGCTTAAAATCAAATTGATACTGCGTTTTTTTGTAAATAAAACAGTTTCTGTTTTTATTATTATAATATATAGTTTTAGAATGAATTTTAAATATTTTCTAAAGTAGAAGTATATACTTGTTTTTAGTTTGCTTTGCCTTGAGTAGACATCAGGAACAAAGTTATTACTCGAAAGGATTGGTCCACTGGACCAATATTTACAAATATGTTTATTTGAATTATTTTACTTACACACCACTTTATGAGCAAAAGTGGTTGTATGTACCACCTGACTCTTGTATTGGCTATCTACTTTAGTAACTTGCCTCATAGAATTTTAGTCTTTTATTTCATTATTTACGATATCTGCTACAATAGATAAAATATTTACCGAATGTGTGCCATTGACCCCAGCTGGTGACATTAGTTCAAGAAAATCATAAAAAGCAAACTTATTCAATAATCATATTACACGTTAGATGAGTATCTTATAGATAATAAAGCTTGGATATAACCAATGTCATTTTTTGTTTACCCTTAATTATACAATAGGATGACAATGCCCCTATATAGCAGCTATTCTTCTACATCATAGTAGATTTATTATATATTATTATGATATTAGTAAGTAAGTGGACAATGCCAGTATACAGCAGCTAAATCAAATTGATTGTAATAATTTATTACATTTATATTTGTATTGACGAGTAAAGAAGCCCAATTACTAAAAGTAAATAAAAAAATTACCTAACCATGTGACTGAGTCACTAAGAAGTGAGCCCTAGTGCTTGCCTGTAATCAAGACCACGAGCACCCTGGTTGTCTATCTAGTAACACATGTTTGTTTCAGTGTCCTGGTGTTTCCTCCGGTGAGCAACTATCGGAGGTTTTTGATACACAGCTGTGTTGGGACTTTAGGTAGGGACAATGTGTCCACGTTCTCTATTGGACTTCAAGACGAGAGACGAACGGTTGTCTGCTATTCTGAAGCTTTATTGAGGTAGGCTGCTTGTACTGTCACCATTGGCCTGCTGTAACCATGATCATCATCAAGGTCAAGAGTTAATGCACTTTACGTATTTGTAAATGGCTACTTAGGCATTGGTTGCTTCAGGCGTTACTTTGCGGAAATCCATATTAAAGGAAATTATTTAAAATTATTTTGCTTATAATTCCTGCTACAACATTCAATAACTTCAACTAATCAGTCGTCAAAGCGAAGCCGAAGCGACCGCACGTATCCTGATGATGCCACGTGAAGTGGCAAAATGCTTAGAGACAAGTTATTGAATGTTGTAGCGGGAATTATAAGCAAAATAATTTTAAATAATTTCCTTTACTAAGGCTTTTGTGAATAAACATAATAGGCTATATAGTTGATTTTAATACAAGTTATTTAGACAAAGAAGAATTAAGAAGATTGTGTTTTATTTATAGTGTTCATGTTTCTAAAGCTATCATGGTCGCTTTGACCACTAAATATCAGTAATGAAAATAAATGCGATAATGGGTCGCAAAGTTTAACCCGTTAAATACCAATGTTTCCATTTGGGACGACCTATATTTTATGTAGATTTTTACGGTGTAAGTCTCAATGTTCCCATTAGAAAATTATAAAACCTAATTATTTTCAGTTTCATTTGGTAAATATTTTTTGTGTATGTAATATAATTGTGTAAAAAATATGTCTAACAATATAAGTAAATAAATAAATTCTTTATTGCAAAAAATAATAATTGTTTTTTCACATAGGCGAGCTTAATGCCGTCAGCATTATCTACCAGCTAACCTTTGTCGATGTGAGCGGTGATATTTGGTGCAATGAAAATAATAACTAAATATACACAATACATACATTACATAAAATAATAAATAATAATATATACATACATATTATTTACATAGTGTTAAATATATAGTTGGTTAAAAGTTGGTACTTAATGGGTTAAATTAATAGAAATTATTGTTTTGATTTTTATATGTTTATTTATGGTAGCATACAATGGTAGGAATAGAAACCTACCATGGAAGTAATGCGTAATCTCTCTTACAGCGATGTAGCGTGCGCCAAACCAAAGATGGGGTTAACATCCACTGATGGTGGTCAATGCTTGCAAGGTCAGTTCTTACTATTCGTAACCTACTATATATACTGAATTAATATATAGTACTATAAAGCTTCCATTGTAACAGCGTAAAGTAGTATAATTACTTGTCAGATGTTGTTAAAGTGTATTTACTCATATAATAAGTTACCTGATGATATTAGTAGCCTCCCTCTTTATCAGTTCAAGAAAATCATAAAAACTTATTCAATAATCATATTACATGTTAAATGAATATCTTATCTATCTATATTATTATATAAAGAGGAAACATTTGATTGTTTGTTTGTATGTATTGAATAGGCTCCGAAACTACTGGACCGATTTGAATTTTTTTTTACTATTAGAACCCTACATTATCTCTGATGAACATAGGCTATAGAATATTTTCAATTATTTTTTTATTAAATATTACATTTTATTTTAAGTTCACACAATTCATCACATTCAATCATTAAACTTCATAGTACTTTATATCTTCATTATTACGCAGACGTAGTCGCGGGCAATTGCTAGTAGATAATAAAGCTTGGACATAACCCATATCATTTTATGTTTACCCTTAGGTATACAATAGGATGACAATGCCCCTATACAGCAGCTATTCTTCTACATCATAGTAGATTTATTATATATTATTATGACATTAGTATGTAAGTGGACAATGCCAGTATACAGCAGCTAAATCTAGCTAAGCTATAAAAAATAATATTTGTATTGACGAGTAAAAGTGCTCTATTGGAGCTCTATTACTAAACTGAATAAATAAATAAAATATTAATTATATAAGCTATAATTATATTTAGTACTTTAATATTATTATATCTATTGCTGAAGCGAACAAGGATCTATTACAGTTGCTGTATATTATTAAGTATAATTGTAGTTTAACAAGTCCAAGTGTTCCAATAGGATTCTAATGGTGTAGGACAGCTTAATATAATTATCTGAATGTATTTTTTGGTGAAGGTAATATTTAGCCTTAATATAATTATAAAAAACTGATTTATATGTATTTATGAATAATCATATTGCAATATAATATTTAGATGTAACCCTATAATCTCCCTTTGGTAGGTATTTTTTGCAGTATTTTAACCTTAGGGTTCCGCGGTACACCACTTTGAGAATGGCTGGTGTAGGAGAATAGAATATAATTTTCAAATTCCTTTTAATAATTATTCCGGGGAATTAACTCTTAGACTAAAGCTAAACGTAACAAACTATCGCGTTGATCTCTCGCCTGTAGAAACAAAAAGTCGTTACCAACATGAAATTGGGCAATAAAGTGGCGTGATGATTAAGATATCTAACCCCATCTGGAATGTTAAACTTTCACGTTCCACATTGTGAGTATCAAATGACCTCGAGAGTTGCATCATCACGGTTATGTCATTGAGGTTCGTGTATGTGGAACAAACTGTTGTTTTGGTTATCACGTCGGTTTTGTTGTAACTAATAATTCTATTATATAGTAGGTATAGGACACTTATGGTATTTTTAAAGAGATCAACAGGAATAGTGAATCCATTGTGGTCTGGGGTCAGACTAGGGCCTCCAATATATATATACTAATGTTGTAAATGTGAATGTGAGTTTGTTTGTTACGTTTTCACGCAACAACTACTTAACCGATCATCATGATCACTTTGTACATATATTTTTGGAGGTACAACAAGTAACATAGGATACTTTTTATTAAAAAATATAATTTTTTACTATAGTTTCCAATTGACTATAGTAAAATATTAAGTATAGTTCAATTGAAATGATCTCTGATACTTATTTAATGACTTAAATGCGAGCGAAGCCGCGGGTAAAAGCTAGTATATAAACAACAACAAAATGAATCAAAATAACTTCCTATTTATTTTTACTATTCGCATGAGATCAATCAATCAAATTACACTGTCTATTTATCACAGGATACAAAAACAAAAATCTATCAACTACAAAATATAATACATACTAAATTTTAAAAAAAACTTAATGTTGACAGAAGTTTTTATGACGTTAATCACGACGCGAGAGGTCGTCTGCATGCTTCTCTCCAATCCCGCAAATAACGCATCCGTAATCCCTAGCACGCGGGATTGGAAGCCCTAGATCAGACCATTATTATACGTGCTTGTTTATTTATGATATAGCGGAATGGAAAATTGGTTATAATTTGGACGACGGTTTAGATAGAATAGTCATAGGTAAAACTCTCATACTCGCGGTTCTAACATAACAATGATTACTTTTACGTCATCCTTTTTAACTACACTTTTGGCTGTGGGAACTGTTTTGTTTGTTTGGAAAAGTCACTCGAATTGTTTAAAAAGTTCAATCTCAAGAATATACAGTGCAACCTTGATATAACGATACTGAAGGGAATCAGAAAATAATTCGTTATACCAAGTCATTTGTTACAATGAGGTTTGGTTGGTCTACGATTCGTTTTAATGAGGTTTAAAAAAATTAATCTCAGTTTTACGTAGGTACTAATCTATGATTTCGTTAAATAATAGCCCCATCCCTCGCATGTGCTGTGGTTTTAACGATGTATATGAAGATGTCACGGATCTTGATTTATTCCATTTAAAGCCTAAAAAGCTCAAGTCAATCTTGCACTTGGCTTTCCGACAACACTCTATGTTCGAGCAGCAGACTAGCATTCGTAATTAATCATTAATGTATATAGTTTTCTTTAAATGTTCATCACAACTGTTAGGTTAACAAATTTAGCTTTATTTCTCTAGTGTAGTTGTTACTTACATGTTATGGTTTGTTAACTGTTTGTTTGTGAATGTCTAAATAAATAAATAGAGGTAAATAATACTTTCTTTTTATATTTTGCAATGATTGAAAATTCGTTTTAACAAATGTATTCGTAATGTAAAGCTATATTTTGCATTAGCTCTTACGGGCAGTTCTAGGGGATTTTGAAAAATTCGTTAAATCGAGGAAATCGTTACATTAAGGTTACTTTGTATTACCGATTTTTAAATGAGTATCAAATTGCCAATGTTCGGAATGTGGGAGTGTTCCCCCTCCCACTGCAGTTCACCTTTCCTTTCCTATGTCTAGTCGCCGGGATGCGTTACATAATACCGGTTTGCGGCTCCGGCATGACCAGGAAGAGAACACTGTTTCCGCTTTATACCTTCTACGGTGATCGTATTATGTGTATATCAATCTTGTATTAAGAAAATTTTAGTTGACATTCTATTGAACGACGTACTTCTTAAAATGTTTAAAAAACTTTGGTTGGTTTTCCTTGTTATACATACAATGATACGCTCTTAACCCATTACTTCCCACTGTCCTATTTTTAAGACACTATTCAAATTTTTTTTAACCTATTAAGAGTTTTATTTTTTATTGTTTCTGATGAAATTCGTATTTTTATACTATTTTTCTGATGAAATAATTTGTTCCCACTGATGATTTACGTAATTTTAATGTAATTTTTTCGAATTGATCATTTTTGTTGCCTCAAAAAAAGCATTATGTTCCGATTTTATATACCGTAAAAAGAAAACAGTAACCAACTTCAAAGTACATACAACTGATTCTTAGACTTAGACACAAAATATAATTTATATCCCCATCGTCATATGTTATAGGACAGGCTGACTCAGCGTTAAAAAATTTTTTTTTGGTATATTATTTTTTCTTAACGTATTATGAATTTAATTTAAAGATTTCACCAAAATATTCCAACTTAACTTTTTCCTATTTGTAAGTAAGTAATGTAATTATTATTGCGCAGGTTCGGACGGCGGGTTCCACGCGGTGGACAGAGATCGTCGCAGCATTGATAATGCAAGGTAAGGCATTACCTATGTATCTACCTGAGCAGGTAATTTAAAAGGCTTTGTCAGAGTTAAGGGTAGTTTTGTTGTATTGCAATTGGGACGGAACAAGCTGTCTCAGGTTTGTAAGTCGTTTGAAATCCTTATAAGTTTATACATAAGTGAAAAAATAGCGAATGAAATGGGGAAATAGATTCAAATGAAAATTGTTATTGTCCTGAATTTTTTCTTTAATTAAGTAGCAATGTAAACTGCCAGTTATTATTTTTTTATTATAATAATAATAAATGTTTATTTTTAAAATTAATTTGTACCCTACTATTTACTTCCTGATTTACTACCCTAAGGTTGGTTGCCTGGTGGAGATCACTGCTCAGTGATAAGGCCGCCTTTTGTTTTTTGTTCTTTTAATTTTCTTTAAATGTATTTTAATTTGTGCAATAAAGAGTTATTATTATTATTATTATTACAGTTTGTTGCGTTAGCTCCAAAAACCAGTATTGGTTTGTTTTGATTCTGCAGATTCGTTTTGTTTCTTAATATAAGGTTTAAGACATTTATTGACTCAAAAAGAATTTAAAAAAAAATTAACTTAATTGAGATAAAATAATAACAATAACTATAAATAAACATATCGTACGTAGAATATTGACAACACCATCACAAGGCACTCAAACCCATTATGTGTTTTTTTAATTCATATTTAAATTTACTAATATTTCTAATATTAGTTATGTTAGGTGGTAATGCGTTATAGAACATGTTTAATACATAATATATATTTTCTTATGTACATATTTCTATGACAATGTATATCAGGGGTCGGCAACCTGTTTGTCCTTAAGGGTGCAATACTAAATTTGAAAATCACCGAGGGCGCATATTTTACAAATCTGTCCACATGCCTATTCTAAACTCAACTGACTACTTGCTGTATATCGCCGTTGACAAGAGTAAGTAAATCGCTCTGGCATATGAAATCGATCGGGGGCGCCTTCCCCTGATGTATATAATAATGTGTAATACTGTAATCACATTCTACATTTTAAAATTGTTTACATAGATTTCGACTTTTTAATTTTTTTTTCTCCACTTTTTTCTTCCTTACATCTAATTGGTTCTCGTTTTTTTTTTATGTATTTTTGTAATTTTATCAGAAGTGTAGTATCTATCCCTTTATCACCTTGAGCATGCTGTCCTATTTATTTAAAATTTCATTTAGTTTATATAATAGTAGTCCTTTTTATAATATACTAGCGGCTCGGTACGTGCTTCGCTACGTATAAAGCGAAATATTAAAAAAAAATTGGAACATCAAATTCATGCATCAAACACCATGAATGACATTTCACAATGACAAAATTTTTAATTACTGTCAACACTGAAAATAGTTTCAATTTGTCAGCACAATCCGCCATTTATTGAATTCATTAGCTACGAAAAATGTGATAAATGAAAAACCGCTGTACTGATTTTGTGCAAACTTCACATAAACCATCTACTAAATAGTCCGAACAAAGCCTAAACATTTGGTTTGGATAGGTGAGCCCGTTCTTGAGTTATAAAATTACAACGAAAAGTGCCACTTATTTTTTTTTATATATATAGATAGTTTTAATGTAATTATGTAGGTAGGCTTTATAAATAAATTTGGCATTTCCCCATTGTCACGGACTATTTGGAGCTGTGTTTGTTTTGTAAAATAAAATGCCTTGTGGATTTAAGTGAACGATTTATATTCTTCGCAAAGTCGTTCAGGTAGTGAGTAAGTAGTGAGCCGCTGCAACCGATGTTACAATTCATTTATGTAATAATACTTTAAAACGCTCACTCTCGACTTTATTTCAAATGCTAACAGAGGTTCGTTTCGTTCGCGCGCTCTATTATGTTTATTAAAGTTTTTAGTTGGATTCGAGTTTTAATGCCTAACTTCGTCATTTGTGTTTTGTGCCCCGTGCTGTGCGGACGTGTTTTCGGTGTTGCTTTGTGAATGTGTACCGATACGGATTGTTTATTGTAAGTTGATTTTTGTGGTGTTTTAAGCTTAGTTGTTAGTTTTTGTTTTGTTGATCGAATTCATTATTTATAAATATGCCATCAGTATTATACAGGCCGAAAATACTTATTTAAGAAGATTTGAGGTTTTGACGTTTAGTATGTCAGTGTCATCTTTCTTGTTTCTTCTTGTCTTTTGATTGCCACAATGCGTTGTGATAATTATATTTTTAATCCATTTTTCTATGTAACATGGTGTGTATTGTGTGTAGTTCATATGTTTATCTATATTTGTATCTATTTGTAACTCCCGCTATTTCTCTTCTGCATTGCTCTACATCTCAAAGTTGGTTGCCTCAGCGATAAGCCATCTCTTCTTACTCACTTAGTATTATTAAGTTGTAAATAAAATAAAGTTTTGATCAAGAACCGAACCCTGATACCTCTGACAAAGTTTATGTTAACTAGTCTCCTGCCCTGTCTACCTCTGATTGTTTACCTAAGGCGTAATTATTATGATGACATTACGTTATCGGACATTGCACCTGTTATTTTTCTATGAGATTGCGAGTTTATTCCGTAATGTAGCATTACCCCCCTCTTCCCCTACCTTCTTCGTTTTCCCCCTCGGTCTATTGCGTGCTATTTTAACAGTAGATTTACGGAGCGCGTCAGTTTGACGCATTTCAAACTTCAATGAGTGAATATAAAGTGTTCACATTTTTATTGTTTCTTTGCACCAGCGGCTCTCAAACTTTTTTGGCGAAGGAAAAAGCCTTAATATAATTATAAAAAACTGATTTACATGTATGTAATATTTAGTTGGAATATTTAGATGTAACCTTATAATCTCCCTTTGGTAGGTATTTTTTGCAGTATTTTAGCCAAAGGGTTCCGCGGAACACACTTTGAGAATGGCTGCTTTGAACATAGTGAAATATATATATTGAAGTGTATTTTCTTTAAAAAATGTTAAATTATAAAAATTCTCTTCATTTGAAATAACGTGTGTTATTTGGAATAACTGAATTTAAGCATTGTAGCTACATTCAATATCATATATCTCTGTAGTTTTAACTTGTTTTTATTCCTGAGATGCTCTCCGCTGATGTTAATTCAAATTCAAGTATCTTTATTGCATGTCACAAATATAATTAAGATGTCAGTATAGTTTAGTGTACAATGTGACACCCGGTCAGGGCACAGCAATATAATAATAATAATAATAAACAATTTCAATTAATAAACTAAATTTCATTTACTGTTTCGAATCATTGAGGTATTCGTCAATTGAATAAAAGCATTTTAAAATCAAATATGTTTATTTTTTATTTATTTTTAAATTGTATTAGGATGTTTAGGAAGCTGAGGGCAAGGTTCAGGTTTAGAGTGCTTGTAATACTTCCTGGTTCGTGATTCTAGGTTCAGTGAAAACGAGTAGGTTTCTTCTATAATGTACTGAGCTTATAAAATTTCATTCCAAAGCATTGTTTTCATATAATTAAGTAAGTGGCGATTATGTCACTGACCTCAAACCAAGTGACTGACCCTATCAAGAGGAGGACAATGCAAAACACAAACATAACACTAGACCTGAAAATAAATGTCTACTTTTTAAAAATAATATCATATTTATATTTAACAAATGTTACAACTAAATATTTTAAGTGGGCTCCATATATTTTATGTTTTCGAAAGTTTTGCAGCCATCGTGATCGCCGCGAATCCTCTTATCATCATTGTGTCATCGTTAATTATTATTTTTTGTATCAGTTGTAATTTTTTTTAAACACATATAATTCTACAAACTAATGTCTATGTTTGGTTCAAAATGTTTAAAAATAATTTAATAAATCATAATAAATGATATTAACTCAAACAATTTTTTTAGAATTAGTAATTATTTCAGTTAAATGAAATTATTTAAAATTATTTTGCTTATAATTCCCGCTACAACATTCAGTAATTTGTCTCGACGCGTTTCGCCACTTCACGTGGCATCATCAGGGTACGTGAAGTGGCGAAACGCGTCGAGACAAATTACTGAATGTAGTAGCGGGAATTATAAGCAAAATAATTTTAAATAATTTCACTTAATATGGATTTCCGCAAAGTAACGCCTGAAACAACTAATTATATTATTTCAGTTGTTCATTTTTAATATTAAAACGTGTTTCATCATTGTTTCGTAAATTTGGAATTGTGTACGTAACAATCAATGTTCTACGACAAGACCTCATAGGTCGGCTTTTGTTTTAATATTTTTATATCAATAACAGATCATTTATTTATTTATTTATTTATTACTTAAAAATAGAGAAAAAATAATACAGAGTAAGTGAGTAAGGAGATCATGATGATTAAACATGCTAATCATTTTTTAATAGTTTAAAAAAAAATGAAAAAATATGGCCCAAACACGTCATTGTAAAAAAAGAATTTTTCAAAGTCATTTTTGGGACTTAAAATTTGAAAAAATCGATTACCTTTTTTAATAGCATGAAAGTACAACTCTTCACGAAGAAAATGTCGAAAAATCGATGTATCTCGGTAAAAAAATAATACTTTTTAATTTTATAAAAACGAGCTTATTTGGCTAGTAAATACCTACCTTAATTGGTGAATTTAAAAAAAAAACAAAAAATTAAAAAAGTTATTATAAAAACAAGAAATGGTCATTTTCGACGATTTTTTTAAAATAACTCGATAAGTTATGTATCGAATTAAACTTAACAAAAACGAATCGATGCATTTTTTAATACCTACAACTTCCTAATTTACCTTTTTCTGATCGGAGACATTGTTTTTTTTTTTATTTAAAAAAAAAAGTTTTTTAGAACTTTCGGAATTTTTTAGGTTAGGTTCGCCATTCTGGCGCAAGTTGCTCCACACAGACACTCATATTCTTTTTTTTTCCTATACGACTGTATTTTTTTTGTCCGGGTTAGAATTTTTTTTACTTTTTTTGTTCATTGATTGGACTATATGCGAAGCAGCGCGCTATGTTAATTAATTTTTATCCGATAGTAATAATAATTTGTCCATCGATTAAAAATCTGTTTTTGAAAGAAAATTTAACGTAGAATACGATGGTAATACTTAAAACTCGATACGAGGTGGGGGCAATTGTTAAAAATCAATTTATAAACTTCAATCGTTAATAACAATCTTAAATTGTTAATAGATTTTTTTCAAAAATATATTAATGTTAAAGCTTGTTCTTTTACCTTTAAAATGATGTAAAAAACCCGACTGTATCACAAATAGAACCTGAGTTGTAAATTTTTGAAAATTACTCCTCAAGCCCAAAATCACTAAAACCGCGAACTTTCAATTCTGGCTAGCGTCTAAAATATTGTGAAAAATAAAAAAATAAAAAATACGGGTCTCTTTTTTTTCAATATAGAACCCGTAAAAAAAGTTTCAGTCAAATCAAAAATGTGTCGGTCAGAAAGGTGTTCGGTTTGTAAAAGAATGCCCCATATATAAAACTCAAAGGTGACTGACTGACTGACTCAGTGATCTATCAACGCACAGCCCAAACCACTGGACGGATCGGGCTGAAATTTGGCATGCAGGTAGATGTTATGACGTAGGCATCCGCTAAGAAAGGATTTTGATCAATTCTACCCCCAAGGGGATAAAATAGGGGATGAAAGTTTGTATAAATCTTATTAGATTTTCGACTGATTGAACTGAAACTAAAGATTGGAGCTACTATGATAAAGACGTTTTTACACACGCTAAACAAAAATAAAGCCGCAAAAACTATACCTAATTAATAATAATACTTCTTAACGGGAGCGAAGCCGCGGGCAACAGCTAGTATATATATATTACTACATATATCGATCGTTAGAAGCTCGGTTTCTATATACTTGTAATGGGTAATAAATAAGTCCCAAAAAGGTAACAAATCGCCCATTAGTGGCTACGTGCATCGAAACGGAAAGTATATCGTATGTAGGGCGCAGTGAGTGGCCGATTGAATAAGATTCTACAATCACTGGCGACCTTGAAACTCTTTTGTGTTGCTTTACACTTATACAACGCTGGAAATACCTCTCGCGCGGCAATGTATGGGGACATCTATTCAATGTGTTACGTTTGTTCCCCAGGTCAACGCCAGCGAAGCCGCGTCGTCCTGACAGAGCCGTCTATGTGCCGCGGGCGCTCCGCTCTGCGACCTCGTCCGACGACAGAAATTCACGGAAACGAGCGCAGCAATCCGCCGAATCCGATGCCAAATCTCCTAAAGAGCAACCGCAGAGGGACAAGTCAGCCCCCGGCACGCCGAGAAGATCGATCGATAAGACATATTGCAACGTGTACACACCGCCGCATCTCAGGAATCAGAGATCTCAATGCCCAGAATCCATGTCCGCTGACACCGCTGACACAACAGTGCCAAATAGTTTAATATTAGCGAGCGATGACGTCATAGATAATAGAGAAGCGGAAAACTTCTACATTGGAGATTATTTTGTTAACGGACAATTAGGGTTCTATGACCAGCCGTATTATAGTAACGAAGAGGAGAAACGGTCGTTTTGTGATAAAGAGAAGTCGGAGGAGGTTGAAGCCATGGCGCAGGATGGTACTAACATTATTAGTGAGAACTATTTAGGTTACAGCAAGGATGTGGAGGATTACGAGAAGGAAGAGCTCAAGAGAGCGTCGCAAGAGATGAACAGAGGCAGCAAGAGATTGATCAAACAGAGTTTCGATAGTGATGTGCTCGTTATATCCGATCCTATTCCGGAACCAGTGGCTGAGATTAAGAAGGTCGAACAGAAGGCAGAGGTTGTTGATGTCAAACCAAAGGCAAAATTGGAAGCTAAAGTGTCGTTGAAAAGAGAGGAAAATGATTGGGATGCTGTGTTTGATGATAGTGGAGAGTGCTTAGATCCGTCGTTGCTCGAGGAGTTAACAGCGACTGTGGGCAAAGTTCGTATAAGTAAGGCTAAAAATAATTATGAAAGTTATCAGACGAAAGGACAAGTGTTGTGCAGCGGCCCCTGCGACGAGACATTCGCTCACGTGCTCGAAGTGTATGATTTCCCAAGTGAATTCAAAACGAACGATTTGCTGTCAGTGTTTAGTGATTATAAGGACACCGGCTTCGAGATCAGATGGGTGGATGACACGCATGCGCTCATCGTGTTCAGCAGCGCCAAGATTGGTGAGTGCCATTTTAACTATAACCTACATTGATAAGGTTTTTTATGGGTTTGCCTAATGGTGAATCTATGAGAGAATATCTAATCCTTATTACATTCTGTGTTCGAGCAGCAGACTGGCATTCGTATTTAATCATAATGTATATAGTTTTCTTCAGATGTCTAACACAACTATTAGGTTAACTAACTTAGCTTTATTTCTCTAATCTAGTGTAATTGTTACTTTCGTGTGTTGGTTTGTTTGTGTGTGTCTAAATAAATAGATATATAAATATGTCGCTGTGAACAATAGATCTAGTTTAATCAAAATATTTCAATACTTTTGTAATACAGGCAATCTTCGGAGTTACGTCATGTTAGGTTAGGTTAGGTTAGAAAATAGTGATGCTAAACGTGGACTGCCTGTATATAAATTATTTGATGGACAAAGCAGTTGTTGAAGCTCAAAAGAAGCTGGGGTGTAGCTATAGTGTTACCAAACCTCATGCATCTAATGTAGCATTCGCAGCTGTCTTAATAGCAGACAGTGTGTGGTCATATACTATTAAAACAATTGTAAAACTCCTTGATTGTTGTCGCATTCGATTGTTTTTTTTTTTCACATTGTTTCATCTCCACGCCACCTTTCACTGTCTTCTTTTACATCATATCGCCAAGTCCTATTTGGGTAATATTAGGTTTTTTTTAACTTAATATAAATCTGCATCTCTTGAAGAAAAAAAAAACACTTTCTCAATGGTTTCTAAGTAAGTACAACAACGAAGAATCTATTATACAAACAAATTATTCACAATGACAACTTTAAGTTTATGTAGATCATACCATGTGAATCTGAATAGGATCCAGCGATATTTTCATAATTTTGCTTACGAAAATATTTCTTTAACCCATTACTTCCCAAGCGTCGAAAACATTGGAATTTTTTGATGAAATCATTAAATTAAATTCATAATACGTTAAGAAAAAATAATATGACAGAAAAAAAATTCTTTAACGCTGAGTTAGCCTGTCCTATAAATATGACAATGGGGATATAAATTATATTTTGTTTTTATTTTTTATTTATATTATATATATTTGGTAGAAGTCTAAAAATCAGTTTTATGTACTTTGAAGTTGTTTACTGTTTTCTTTTACGGTATATAAAATCGAAACATAACGCTTTTTTTTTGAGGCAACAAAAATGACCAATTTGAAAAATTTACATTAAAATTATGTAAATATTTTTCTCAGCGCGAAAAAATTATTTCATCAGAAAAATAGTATAAAAATACGAATTTCATCAGAAACAATAAAAAATAAAACTCTTAATAGGTTAAAAATAAATAAATAGTGTCTTAAATATAGGACAGTGGGAAGTAATGGGAAGTAATTTCCTTTACAAAAGTATTTCTTTGATGCAAATATACATACAGTAATACCCCGCTTTACGCGAGGGATACGTTCTGGAAAAAATCGCGTTAACTGAAATTCCCGCGACCATAGAGAAGTTGATGACTACATTATGCTTATACGCACTCTTTCTCGTAATGCGGGGCAATTGAGCGCGAAATTTGAAGTGAAACCGCGCATAACGGGGTCGCGTAAAGCGGGGTGTTACTGTACATATACATGTGAACGTATTCTCCCAGTCATTTTGCCTAATGCGCGTTTTCATTGTGTATTGTGAATAACCCGAGCTGTTACGTAAATTGTGATTCAGAATAAAGTTTGTGTGGTTATTGGCAAATACATGCATATTATTTAACATGTTTTGCACAATTTAATATGTTTATGTCTCTTTTTTTAGATCAACACAACTTTGTTTTCAATTATGTATTCAAAAACCGCGCTTGAGCCTAGTTTAGTATTACTCGAGTGTAGGATTTGTGCTTAAGTATGTCGGTTATTCCTAAAGAAATTAATTCATGCTCTAGTAAGGTTCTAGAATAAAATCCCGTTTTAAATAACCTAACTCTTTCATGTTTCTCCTCTTCAAGTGATTCGTAGCAATGTCAGTTATATTGAAATGAAATGTAAATAGTTTATTAGTATGGGCATTAAAGACGTGCGCTTGCTCATCGTTAGAAGTTCTAATAGTTGTCGTGGCATTTGTCTATACTAATATAATAAAGAGGAAACATTTGATTGTTTGTTTGTTTGTATATATTGAATAGACTCCGAAATTACTGGACCGACTTGAAAAATTCTTTAACCATTAGAATCCTACATTATCCCTGAACATAGGCAATAGAATATTTTCAAAAACGTCAGGGACCCGTATGAAAACTTCAATAATGTAACCCAAAGTGTGAAATAAAAATCATTATATTGCGTACGCTGCGGAAATTATTGACAATAGAGCAAAGTGATGTACTACAGTTTTATAGAGGACATCAATATCTACAAAAAAGTGTGCTATACCATATGTCTAACTATTACAGTTATGTCACAATAACTACTTTTTCATGTTAAAATTTAAACTTCATAGTATTTTATATCTTCATTACTACGCGAACGAAGTCGCTGGCAACAGCTAGTTTTATAATAATTCTCTGTAATAATGGGCTTGTTTATGTAACATTGTAAGATCAAGATCGTCGATGTAGGTCAGTTAGTTGTCTAGTTAAATGTCATAGTCGAAATCGCGGGTGGTTTAAATGCGAGTGGAAAGCGATAAGCGGTAGCGATGAGGTTACGTTAGTAGTCGACGTTGATAAGCGAATATTTACAAAAAAAGTAGCTCTATCTTGGCACTGTTAATTATCGCATAATTATTATTATGTAATAGGATGACAATGCCCCTATACAGCAGCTAGTCTTCTACGTCATAGTAGATTATTATGACATTAGTATGTAAGTGGACAATGCCAGTATACAGCAGCTGAATCAAATTGATTGTAATAATTTATTTCATTTATATTTGTATTTGTATTGACGAGTAAAAGCGCTCTATTGGAGTCCATTTACTAAAAGTAAATAAATAAATAAGAAATAATACCATTTTTTTTTCATAAAGATCTTGTTGTTTAAATTAATTTTTATTAATGTTCGAAATAGCACTATCTATAGAAACACAGTCCTAGGGCTAGTTTTGTATTATTGGGCTTATAAATATTATTATTATTATATGACCATGTCAGTTGTAAATTGTGTGCATAAATTCCGCTACATTGCGAACTCCAAACCACACGCTACACTTTCGTTCTCATTTCATCCGCTGCATCGCTCGGTCGGATTGTTTCGCTCCGTAACACTTTCATCACGCCGCGAAATTGTTACCTTGACCTCATTAATATTATTGTAGTCCCAAACCCAGGTGGTACCGCACTAGTTAATGAAGAAAAACAAATAGTGTTGTAACTATGTGATTATATTATTAATTTTTAAAAAACTTTATTTTGTATAAAATTTGTTGCTTAAAAATAGCAAGGGTCCTCGTATCTTGTAGCTATTCTTCTACGTCATAGTAGATTTATTATATACTAGCTTTCACCCGCGGCTTCGCTCGCATATAAGTCATTAAATAAGTATCAGAGATTATTTCAATAGAATTGAATCAATATGATAACTATATTTTCTTGTTTGGCTGGGATTAAAATTTTTAAAAAATTACTACATACAATGATGTTTCCTAACCTCAAAAATTCAAACTGCGTATATAAAAATGACAGACGAAAAAATATATATAGAAAAATTCCAAACAGCTGAAACTATAGTCAATTGGAAACTATAATAAAAAGTATCCTATGTTACTTCTAGTACCTCCAAAAATATGTGTACAAAGTTTCATGATGATCGGTTGAGTAGTTGTTGCGTGAAAACTACTGAACACTAGAGTATAAATTTCGCTTAACAATCGTGTCTTGCGCATATACTTTTTTTACTGATGCAAAAACCTAACACCGAGTTTATTCTCATTCGTATTGTAGGAATGTCGGAAACTGTTCGTGTGTATGTGGCAACAATTTTTTTCTAGATCTATTCGAATCGTGTGTGTGTTTTTTATATTGTTGTTAATGTATCTAGTCCCGACACTGTCGGATGTTACGTCACGGTCCTTGTTATTGTGTTTATTCGTGCCTAACTTACTGTGTTATTTTTGTATGAACATATTATATATATATATGTAAATCCCTACTAATATTATAAATGTGAATGTGAGTTTGTTTGTTACGTTTTCACGCAACAACTACTTAACAGATCATCATGAAACTTTGTAGACATATTTTTGGAGGTACTAGAAGTAACATAGGATACTTTTTATTATAATTTCCAATTGACTATAGTTTCAGTTGTTTGGAATCATATTGAAATGATCTCTGATACTTAAATGCGAGCGGGTAATAGCTAGTTGTTACATAAAACGCAGAAATGTTACAATTGTCGGTGTTCCCCATCAAGCCGAGCTAGAGCTACCACCGTCTGAGGTCATTGTGCTGGATTGCGTTGCATCACTGCGCCGCGACACTGCGAAAGTATGCCAATTGATATGAACCAATGAAACGTAGCTCATTAGGAAACTGCTCGTGGCTTCCGCGATATCTTTCTTTCGAGATACAATTACCGCTCTATGTTGTTGTTTTTAATAAAAAATAATACAACCATTGTCTAGTTACAGTGGAATGGGGGTAATTAAACCTCCCTCGGGCGCAGCAATTATAGGTTCTGTGAAGTCTTTTAGTTTTTAGTCTGATTTAAAGGGGAAATTACTTTTGCAATTAATTGTTTCAGACGTTACTTTGCTGAAATCCATATTAAAGGAAGTTATTTAAAATTATTTTGCTTATAATTCCCGCTACATTAGGTCGATGAAGGAAAATAACCTCCACCGACATTCAATAACTTGTCTCGACGCGTTTCGCCACTTCACGTGGCATCATCAGGATACGTGCGGTCGCTTCGGCTTCGCTTCGACGACGAAATCAAAATAATTTCCTTTAATTACTTTTGTATAAAATTTATTTCTAAACATTCCATTAAAAAAGATTGATTCTGATTTTCATCTCAGATTTAATTAGAAAAAAATTAATCATCAATTTTCTTAACTGAGCCCGTCGAGCACACCGCGCCCGATCTATGGAGTTTTTGAGGGGCGCCCGACGAAGGGTTAAAATAGCTTACTTTATGAAAATAAATTAATGTTTTCTCAATAGATACTGAGATACTTAATACAGGAATGAAGAATTTACACTAACTATAACTATAATAACTGTTCAAGTGTGCCACTAGATGGCGTTAGTATAGTTTAAGAACGTCGGAGCATTTGGTCACTTCAATTGTTTATAAGAATTTTTTATGTGCAAAACAAAGGGTGGTTCGACACGGTGCATCCATAAGTGTGGTATTTACTGCCTCGTGTGACACATCTTGCGACGTTTTTGGGACTTGTACAATAACAACTTCAATTAGCTATTAACTAATTGTGAAATGCAACTAGGTCATTTAAAAGTAGCGGTGATGTTAACCATTAACAGTGATACTATAAATATTATTACAATGCCGTGTCCTAATCCATGGGCATTAGGACAAGACCAACGCAAACATAACAAATACCAGTAGGCTTATCACGAATTTAGTCTGGCTTTCGAATCGAGCTGTCACAAGTAAAACGGATCCGTTAGCAATCGGGATCATGAATTTTTACTAATGACTAACGAGCACCAGCAATCTATCAAATCAACGAAAGACGAGACGAGACGTTCGAAAATTAACAAAAAGTATTTAAAATATTGTAGTTCCAAATCCGCACGCGGTGGCGCTGCTCAAATTTCCATACAAATCGCTTGAAGCGAACTCGGTTCGAAAGCCAGACTAAAATTCGTGATAAGCCCACTGTTTAAATAAGTAAGCGTAGTTTCACTGAGTAGAGTTTAAACTTCGAATGAAACAAAATAGACCAATCACAAGCTTTAAATATTATTGCCGTGATTTTTGACCAATGATAATAATCCATTGCCACTGTCTACTATCATTACGTTCTGTTACACGCATTTATAAGAAATCGTTTCAATCGTTACTTATTAATATATAAATAACAGAAAGGAAAAAATGTGAATTAATGTTTAAACTGGATATTTGATATATAAGTATATGCAACATATTACTATTTTATTTTGATTACTGTCTAAAGGTTGTCGTGTTTGAAGTTTTATTATTTATTAGTAAATAATTTTGACTGCATAAAATGCATTTAAGTAATGATAAGGTGATCTCAGCGTTTTCTTTGAATATCTGAGGTTATGAGCAGAATTTAAAAGATTTCAGTGGTTTATCCTGTACAATGACAATGTATATATTTAAATATTAATATTTCAGCTGCTGAAGTAATGTTAAGTGACCGGCCACTGGTCCGATGCCGGCCGTTGCATGCTGCCACCTTGGAGTCGAGGAACAAGGCTAAGAAATGCGCCGAATTCTTGCAGCCGTACAGGTATTTAATCTGTTATATTTTGAAATGAAATGAAATGAAAATCGTTTATTAGCATAGGCACTAAAGGCGTGCGCTTGCTCATTGTCAGACTCTACAATGGCTTCGAGAAGAAGACTACAAGAAACTCGCCAATCGTAGCCTGTACATAAAATAATTAACGAAAAAAATTGAATTTTTGTTCAGAAAAAAAAATAAATAACAATTCATTAGTCACATAATTAAATGAAAATGACAATTATATTTTTACACACATTAAATATGACAATTAGTATCCTTAACACATTAAAGGCAGTATTCAAACTCCTGCACCACATCTGCAGCCCGCCAATTCAACATGCTACCACTCAGCATCAGACAGGCTCCATCGAGTCACTTTTTAAAATCTGACTAAACATTTTATCTCAAAACAAAATATTCACTTATAACTTAACTTTTCTTCATAAATATGTATGTATTATATTGTAATGTATGTATTGTGTAAATTTAGTTAATATTGTCTTCACATTGCACCAAATATCACCGCTCACACCGACAAAGGTTAGCTGGTAGATAATGCCGACGGCATTAAGCTCGTCTATGTGAAAAAACATATTTTTTTTTTAAATGCTAGGTAATCATAAAAATAATTTAGACTTTAAAAAGTTTATTTATATTTAAACTCTGAAAACTACAAGAAATATTTAAAAAGAACTAACAGTCGAGATAAATCGTAGTACCTTTAATGTGTTAAGGGCCATTGTGCACTGTGTGTTCTTTATTATGTCGTTTGTGTGTGTTGCAGACAGCGGCCGGAGACGTGCACGGCGTTGGCTCGTCGGCTGGTCTCGGGCGCGCTCGGCGTGAAGCTCAGCACGGCCAGGGAGGAGAGGGACGAGGAGAGGAGGCTCATAACACGAGCCAGAGGTCAGTTGATATTTTTATAATAGAATCTATTTAGATTGTTATTTGAAATTATTTTGCTTCTAATTCCCGCTACATTAGGTCGATGAAGGAAAATAACCTTCACCAACATTCAATAACTTGTCACGACGTGTTTCGCCACTTCACCTGATGATGCCACGTGAAGTGGCGAAACGCGTCGAGACAAGTCATTGCATGTTGGTGGAGGTTATTTTCCTTCATCGACTTAATGTACCGGGAATTATAAGCAAAATAATTTCCTTTAATATGGATTTCCGCAAAATAGCGTCTGAAACAATTAATTAAATTTAGATTGTTTTAAATATCCCGCTGTTCACAGTGACTATATCCGTGTGACTGATTTTTGTTGCAGAAAAGAAACGTCAAGCCGCCCTGCACAAGGAGGCTGCGTGGGAAGGCTCGTTGACGTCACAACATACGTGAATAAATTACAGAGGGATCACATGTCTGCTTTTTTATATATAGGGTGTTTTAAATCAACGTGTGTCCTTATTTTTTTTAGTAATGATTTGATGACACATGGTTGAATGATCTAAAAACGATCATTCTATGTGCTCGCTCTATCCAAGCTTTATGGGAAACTCGGTAGAAAAAGATAGTCAGTGCATTGTCAGTTCCATAGTGGGGGATTAGCTGATTTAGGTTGAATGACCTTTTTGTGTTGCTATGCGGTCTGGCATGCAGGCTCCTGATGTTTTCATTTGTGAAAAAAAATAACGAATTTGTACTTTTAACTATTGTCTTAGAATATAATTCTAAGGTGTTTTTGATCATCTGTATATAGACATCGGTCTAAAAAAGCTTATAGCGTCCACATTAGACGTTTCATTTAAGCCGGAATCGTGCGGCTTGTGTTGACAGCGAGGGTAGTTATACATCACTCGTTATACTATGGCTACGTTTATATATGTTTATTTTATCCCCTCCAAACAGTAGAACCTCGCATAACGAGCAAAATAATAACTCGTTTAACGACCGACGTGGATAGAGGAATTAGTCTACATCAGCCATTCTCGAAGTGTGTTCCCGCGGAACCCTAGGGCTAAAATACTGCAAAAAATACCTACCAAAGGGAGATTATAAGGTTACATCTAAATATTCCAACTAAATATTACATTGCAATATGATTATTCATAAATACATATAAATCAGTTTTTTATAATTATATTAAGGCTTTTTCCTTCGACAAAAAGTTTGAGAACCGCTGGTCTACATTAGAACCCCTGTTTCGGTCTCCAGACTAATTGTGCTCGTTATGCGAGGTTCGATTTTAATTTACATTTTAGCGTTAACAATAAACCGGAAGGTCTTTATGTTATGTACTTAGTTACATATTAGTATATCGATTACTCTATTTAACGAATAACTCACTAAAACGTCGTTGTCCATACAATCATACACTCCATATAGCATCACACCCGTTCTAAATACGTCATTAGCAATAAAAAGTATTTTCAAACTGAAATTCTATCTATGTTGTTTATATTTTATTAGTAAATATATATGTGTTATAATAGTAAAATAAAATCGATTTAACAACCACTCCGAATAACGTCGTAAAATGCTATCTCTCTGTGTGTGTCGCTATATAGAGTTTTTGTATATTGTCAACAGCTACTCGGATAAATCAGTTTTTCTTTCTCACTAATGTTCATGTACAGTCGAATGCAAAATATGTAACTCAAAAATTGTAGTATTTTTTTAAATACAAGTTTTGCTGCTGACTGTACTTTAGTCTGGATTGTCCGATACATCTGTGTGTAATGTATTCGTAACGAGGGTTTAAATATATATGTTATGGTGTTGGGAATATTTCGGGATATATATGTGCAATGTCTCTCTAGTTGTACTAGTGTCCGTTGGGTCGGTATTTCAATTTAACTAAGGTTTTACATTTTATTATTGTATATGCCTTGTTTTATTTGAATATAAGAATTTCGAACTGAAATTGACTCGTGTTAAATATTCTTATTAATGTTTGAGATAAAAAAGAAAGGTAAAACTTTGTGAATTAGTTTAATTGAAATACCGTTTTTTTTAAAATGAACAGTAGCTTGTAATAAATATGTATATATATATAGTATTTTTGTAACCAAATATTAGGCGTGTATTTTTAATATGTATCTGTTTTTATTACGATCTCAACCTTTTTAATTTGATGGTGATCTTCAAATGGATACAGTTTTTGTAGGTATATAAGCGATAGAAAGAGAAAGGAGATATCTGCATCCCTTTCACACATGCCTCAACTTCGACACGATAAGAATATAGTTATCCCTTTCTAATGATTGTTTCTTCCAGTCCAAAGTTTAAAGTCGGATGTACTAATGTGAATAAATTTTAATATGTAGTCTAAACTTCATGTAACGTCACTCGATTTAACGACAAACTCCTTAAAGCGTCGAAGTTATTTGTCTGAAATAAACTTTTTCTAATTCTGATTATTCTCTCCATTTAACGACAACTCTCTATAACGCTATAAAACGTACGATCCTTTCAGTGTCGTCATATAGAGATTACACTGTTTTACTATTTTAAAATTAATGAATAATAATTGTTTTCGGCAATTGGTATAGAGCAGGGGTCGGCAACCTACCGAGTGACCCATTTGGTAGTTTCAAGTGACACACTTTAGTTCCGAAAATAAAATATAAGATATACAAACACTTTTTTCTTTTTCCCAAAAAATTTTTGTCGCAAAGTTATGAACGTACCAAATTTGAATCCAGTATAACATATAAAAATATCAATTAAAGGTCCTTTCTACCTAACTGGATATGGAAAAAATACTAAAATATCTCTGACCCAAACGTCTCTTTAATACTCGCATTTTGGGTCATTTTGACCCGCGGCCAAAAAAGGTTGCCGACCCCTGTTATAGTGTTTATTAGTTTATTGTTATGTATGTGCCTTATAATGAATTCTAGTCCTTTCATTTTAGTAAAATTAAATATATTTTTGTATATGTAGGGGAAAATTGAGATTTCGTATGCTGTACAAGTGATAGATAACTCATCATTGTTTTCTCAATTATCTGTCTTGATGAGTGGAAACGTTCGCGCGGCGGCTTCAGTTTTAATCGAACCTTCTATTTTGAGAGCCTATAGGGTGACCGGATTAACACTAGATTTACCAGCTTCTGCCAAAACTAAAAAAGTATATATTTGTTACGAATATATACAAAATAATATAAAATTCATAAAACTAATTCTTCCGTTACAAATTAAAGAAGATTAGAAGAATTAAAGAAAATGTTACACGCAGTAGGAATTTCAATTTGATCTTGCAAGACCAGTCATTTTGACTGCTCTGGTAAATCTAGTGTTAAAAAAAACATAATTTTAATTATATATTTTTGTAGAGATATTTTGATTTTATATTTTCCGGTCGTCGTAAGGGCTCTTCGCACCATTTGGGGGTAGTGTTGGTGAAGTTGTAGAAAGGTGATTTTTTTTTGTTAGAGATGTAACGATGACGTCATAAAACAGGGGTGGCCAAGCCCGTTAATAGTATGAACAATTTTTCATGAGCCGCAATTAAATATATACGTATTTAAAAGGTATTGAAAAAAACGTTTCACTTAGTTTTCCATATTTATTTGTCAGTAATTTAAAAGACATTTTGAAACACATACGTAACTTACATGAAAAGGAAACTCGGGTACATTTATCGAGAGCCACAAATAATCCTTCAAAGGGCCGCAGGTTGGTCACCCCTGGCATAATATATAATGGAAGCTCAAAGCGGGTTCCAGCTTCCGCGTTGTCAGATGTAAGCGATTGTTGCTCTTAAACAAATTCAAAAGAATCAGTCTTTAATATGGTTAGTAAGAATTTTGAACTATATATCATAGTTGGTGTATCATAGGTCATAGTTCAAAAATCCTACTTGCTAAGTACAAAGGGAGATTTTCAAATGGATACAGTTTTTGTAGGCAGAAAGAGAAACGATCGCCGTGTCGTGAACGGTAAAGGAGATATCTGCATCTCCTTCACACGCGATAAGAATATAGTTATCTCTTTCTAATGATTGTTTCTTCCAGTCCAAAGTCCAATCTGTATCCATTTGAAGATTGTAGTTTGTGCAGATTGGTATCGTTCACATCTCTAGGTTTACATTGTGATTGCGACATATAGATATTAATTATTGTTAATAAAAGGACCGGTATCTCTAATCGGGGTTTAATGTTAATTTCACACACCGGCCTCGAGTGTTTGTGTTCGTTCGTCGTATTTTGGCAAAATGTGAGATATTATTTACTGAGTGACTATATTTCGTTCATACGAATGGTTTCTGATATAACCCGCAAGCAGTAGTGTAACCTAACCACCAATATGCATACAAAAATATGCCACGTAATAACTTCACTCAGTAAGTAAATATATATATGAAAAATAATGTTATGCGATTTAAATAGATATAATATATTTTTATATTCATTTAAATAATATAATTTTGTAAGTGGTAAACGATTTTTGATTGGAAATTGTGGAAAATATAATTGAAATTTTTTTTTCCAATTATTAAGTGGTTTATAAGTAAGTTTGTAAGGGTGCAGAACTGCAGACCGGTATCAATGTACATTTTTTACATACTTTGGTCGGTTAGTGCCTATTTAAAATATATTGAAATGTATCTTTTTCCCTTTATCCAGACAATCTCTCAAGTAGACATCTAAATTAATGACCAAATTGAAGAAGTAGTTCCAAAGAGATGTATAATAGTAGAAATTTACTACATATTGTCTGATCAGTTAATTTCTTTATAGTTATTATTTCATTACTTCCCTAATAATCAATAAATACAAAAATCTACTGACAGGAGACTAGGATTTATAATTTCCAGACTTGAAATGCTACATTGTAGATTATCACAGACTACGGTGTTACTTTAAACCAGCGATCGGCAACACGCGGCCCGTGAATGTTTTGTAAATAAGTCTTCTAAATATATATAACTCAAAGGTGACTGATTGACTTAGTGATCTATCAACGCACACCCCAAACCACTGGACGGATCAGGCTGAAATTTGGCATGCAGGTAGATGTTATGACGTAGGCATCCGCTAAGAAAGGATTTTGATCAATTCCACCCCCAAGGGGATAAAATAGGGGATGAAAGTTTGTATAAATCTTATTAGATTTATTTCATTCATTATTACGCAGACGTAGTTGCGGGCAGCAGCTAGTTATAATATAATTCGGTGGTTATTTTTTTAGCAATAAAACCCAAACATAATGTCAAGTATTACGTTGATATTACAAGTGCGGCCCGTCTTTACTTTATTCTGCTACTTTGGGGCCCTTGCCTGCCAAAAGGTTGCCGACCGCTGCTTTAAACGAATGCTTAGACGATCTATGAAGTATGAAAATGAGTTATTCCAAGTTGATCTTATTATCTTATTGGGATGATGATGTAGAGATGTAAGTTCTTGCGATGGATTTTTTATGTGGAGAAATTTAACAAGCAATAAAGGCAATTTTATTATAATATATTGTTTTATTTATAGATTTTTACCATAAATACACTATAGAGAGTTTTATAACTTACTAAAATGTCGAATTGGTTATACACTCTATGTAGCGTCACACCCACTCTAACCTTTAACTGCTGAGGTGGGGAACTCTCAGGTTTTGAGAAAATAACATTTTTGAATTACTCTAATTTGTTGATTTTCTAAAATAATTTTATTTATTCTTACTAATTTATGATCTCATGTGAGATTTTTCAAAAAAGTGTTTTCTAAACTTTGAAATAATAGTTATATACAAATAAATTATTTTATTTAAATACATCCACTGAAGCTAAATATTAAACACTAAACCTACTATGACTCTGAGGCCCCTACGTTCCATCTCAGTAGCTAAAGGTTAAATACGTCATTATTAAGCAGTAAACCAGGTCTTCATGTTATGTCGTTAGTTACATATTAATATATTGTAAATTCTATTTAACGAAAAACTCTCTAAAACGTCGTTATCCATACAATGATACACTTTATATAGCATCACACCCGCTCTAAATATGTCATTAGCAATAAAAAGTACTTTCAAAGTTGCTGAAATTAATAAGAACTGCAGCTATCTACTTTGTTTATAATTTATTAGTAAATATATATATATTAACGACAATTCTGCCAATGTCGAGTATCAATAAGAAATTATAAAATTTTAATTCACACGTTAATCCTCATGTCCAAAAATTATATATCCCCCGTGGCATACGTCATAGATACTTAACGTTTTGACTGAATTATCATTTTTCTTTTATTTACAATCATTAAGCTCACTGTCATATGTTCAATTTGAAATATATGTCACGTAAAATTAACAATATCAAAGTGCATTTTTATAATTCACTAGCTGTTCCCTGCGCGCGTTGCTACGCTACCAACTAAAATAAATTTGCAGGAAAGACATTACGCAAATATTTAATTCATTTTGAGTTATTTTATTCATTTGACGACAATATTGTCTGTTCAATGTGAGCTGTCATGAACTGTCACGGCAATATATGAAATGACAGTGGCGCTATCTGTCGAAAATTGGTCGTACCAACTCAGAAACCTTCGTGGGCTCATGCACAACAACTTTGCTAAAGATCATCACATGATCAAATGCATAGTTTACGATTCTATAAAACACATACAGACAAACATTTACAAATTAGAATTTAATAATTTGGTAGAAACATATTAATAAAACATCTGAAGTCATGTAATAGAAGAAAAATGTGTAGAGACACCATGTAATTTAGGAATCCAAACGCCTACAAAATTAAAAGAGATTACGTGTCATCGGTAAGTCTATCGTTGAAATAATAAAAACTGTCTTTTTGACTGTCCTAAGTTGTCATATGCATAGATCTTTACCTTTTTTTGTTCACAATGCACTGTGATAATAATATTTTTGGCTTTTCTTTTGACATGAACGTTTACGTGTGAATTAAAATTTTATAATCTCTTATTGGGCTGCTGCCCGTATACTCGACATTGGCAGAATTATCTTCATTAGAGATCTGAGGCCATTAATAAAAGAAGATGAAGAAGTACTTTATAGGGGACAAATGTTGTATTTTATAATTAACTTTAAAGGTAGTTAGGTGTAATGAAATACCTGTACTATTTACATAAATAACTATATTTTAAAAGAATTATTGAAGAATTTAACTGGCGTTGTTGCAGATTTGACCCTGCGACGCCGACGTCTGATCAACATCCAGATCTGACAAGCAGCAGACCACATCGGCCTGGCCAATTGAAAACAAATATTCAATAAGCAAATTGTGATTTTAGGATATTTCCCAATGTAACCTAATCCGTCTGACCTGCCGCTGGCATTGTCATCAAAACAATAGTTGCACATAAAACGGAACCACCAAACAATGCATATAAGTGTCTCGTTGTACGCCCGTTTCCAGTTCGACTTCGATCCGAGACAAAGGTTAACGTTTTTAATTATGTTTCTAATAAAGTTACTGTGTTTGTTCGTGTGTGTGAAGGCAGACATGTCCGTGCATCATGTGTATGTGAACAGGAAGACCAGATCGAATTCGCCACCAGTTGAGAGTGGATTTGTTTACTCGCAAACTAACAACGAACCAGCCAGTTACACGACATACTCCAGCAGCGACTACGACAAGGATATGAAGACATCCAAACTGGACAATGATTTTGAAAGACTGAAAAGCTTATCCAATTACGAAATGTCAAAAAACATTGAAAAAACTAACGCATTGTTCGATTCGTCTATGAAAATGAGTAATGTTGACTTTGGAGGTGATTACCACATGGATGATGAAGACGTTAGAACAAATGCGAGGAATCTATACGACTCTTGGCCCTACCACTATGCTCCTTACGAGTACATGTATGATGTGCATCCTGAATCTGTTAAAGATAAGCGCTATGTACAACCTTCTTCTGATGTGAAGCCAGTGCACGAGTTCGTTGACGAGGAAATGCCTAACAACATGGCAGGGGTGCAGCAAACTGAGAGATATTTACGGAATGTTTACACCACGCCGTATACGCCAATAGAACATGTCCATAATGGGAACTCGCCCTATATACCGAACAATTATTATGACAGAGCCAAATACAACGATGACGACACGCTTACGTTCAAAGGATTAGATTTCTTCAATGACTCACCTGAACTTTACCACACAAATTACCACGGCATTCATCCGCCAATACACGACACGTATATTTATGACAACAATAAACATTTAATTAATAAAGATATCGGAAAATATGTTACCGAGAAAGCGTACGATAAAAAACATGAATTTAACAAACACGAAAAAGGGAATAAGGATAAACAATTCCATAGAGGGGAATATGAAAACGGTGGGAAGAAACATAAGGAATACAAGGATTTTGTTGACGCTTTTGGCAACAAATTTGATTCTGGTAATATGAATAAGGATTCTAAGTTCAAGTTGGAGAATAGTGCGCATAAAGGGGAGAAGAAGAAAGGCTTCCATCGTGTGTATCACAAGAATGAGTATCAAGAAGACAATGAATTCTTCGACAATAACGAGAAGAAAGCCAGCGCATTGGAAAATGCTGGTACTAGCTTCAATGCCGGTCACACAAATGGGCTCATACACTCACATGGGGCAGCCTCACTCGGCAACGAAGGCATAGGATTCCACAACATTGGGGGAGTCGACAAGGAAAGCTTTGACAACGGCCACAGCGGACACGACGTCGTCAAAGGAGCGAACAGAGATCTAAATGCCTTTGTGAATTTAAACAAAAACGTTGGTATTAATAATTACAGAGATCAAATTCATCAATATTAAGTGTTTGTTTATTAATATTTGTTTGTTTGTTAATTTGTTTATCATATTTGTAAGATAGTATATATTGTTTATTATACAAATACCAAATACGATAATAAAACTGCATGTGAGGCAGATTTCACGTTAGTTGATATTTTGACATCGACGAAAATGGACAAAATGGTTAAGTTTATTATAATTTTACACGTTTGTGTAAAAGTCACCAGTTTCTCACCATTTATGCGTTATAATGATAGAACAAGATCCAGATACGAGGATTTATTTAAGACAGCTAATGCTAGAAAAGCTAAAACGAACAACCATTACAACATCGCTGATGAATTTATCATTTCAAATTTTAATTTGATGCCGTACATACCTAAACCAAATACTGGATTGAAGGCTCGACACGATTTCGACCAATCCTCGTACGTGGAAGAAAGAAGAGATCTAAGCACAAAAGAAGAAGATACAGAACAACGAGTGAGATACCAAGAAACAGAAGAAAAGCAGTTAGAAACAACACCAGTGATAAATAGAAAAGAATCATATATAGAAGAAGGGATACCAAACAGAACGGTACACGAGGATACATTAAGAATCAAACTAGATAATTTGTTATTATATCCTGGAGAGAGGAATATAAAAGTAAATGAGAAACAGGAAGAAAATTATGTTAAAAATCACGCGAATGAAGTTAAGGTGGCAGAAAATGATGAGTCGTTTCAAGGAATGCAAAGATCCGTTTTTATAAACAAACCAGTAAGAAAAAGACATTATTATTATACAAATAATATTGTTAAAAATAATTTATTGAAATCAAATGGTAAGCGAAGGTATTTCCTTGATTTATTGTAAATAAATTGAATTCATTTACAAGATAGAAACTTTGTAGAAGGTACTTTCCATGCAAGTAGATCCAGCTTGCTTCCACTATCTATGCACTAGTATTTCTGTGATTTAAAGTTAAGCTACATTTCATTTATTGCATTGAAATGTGAACATTAGTCGTACGTCCTAAATGAGTAATGCTGTTTTTTAGAAAAAAAAAACACACAGCCTTTTCAATGTAAAAATCTTTAATATAATATATTTAAATATCAATAATTCTATTCGCATTCTTACAATGGATATTATTCATATGGATAAATACTTATTAATTTATATATTTATAATAGTTTTTATTATATTTAGAATTTAATTAAATATTATATTATACGTAAGTATTTTATACTTTTATATTAGTGCGTGTATTTATATAAAGTAATAATAATAATAAAAGCAAAAGTTTTACCTTAACCTACCCGCAAATGCGTAGTTCTATTGTACACCTATGCATGACAAAAATAGCTAATTAACCGCGACTTTGGCATAATGGGTCAGTGTTATGCCCGCAACGGTTCAGTGACTCCACGTTCAGACCTTCGTGTTAAAATTTGATACTTTTTGTTAACAACACAATTTACGCGCAGCTATGTACCGTATAATAAGATTTTCATTATCATTGACACAGAATTGCTCAATAAATCTCTTAAATATATAAAACTGTCAGCTTGACCTTTTACAGTTAAAACTTAGACAAACGCAGGCGTGATAACATCCCATAAGATGGGCATTAAACACAACGTTATATTACTAACTGTATTATGTATATGCTCAATAAGTGCGATGGAGATGAGAGAGACCGTCGAGAGGATGGTCATGGTACGAAGAACGGGGAGTGATCTGCAACCTGCTGCGACGGGGTTTATATATAGGAGTGACAATAACGGACCAGCCAGTGTCATTAAATTAGGAGAAGGCGATATTAACGATCACTTAGACAGCCTCCCAACGAAGATACAACGCAAAGCCTACTCGGCACCTATTCCTATCGTGGCTGCTTTGAATAACAAACAAGAGAATGAAATCAAAGCCGCGTCGTATGCCCGTGAGTATGTGATACCAGTCGTTGAAGCGATCGAAAGTGATGTGCCGGTACACGAGTACAAGTCTGGCGAGAGTGAAGGTTTCGGTGATTACATTGGGAACTACCGTCATTTCGATGATGATCATCACCACGATGAGCACGGCGGTGGAAACGATTTTGATGAAGAACAAGAAGCAGCTCATGGTGAGAAAGGCGAGAAGGATTACAAAAGCAGTCATGAGTATAAAAAAGGTGGAGCAGGAAGCTATGCCTCGGAGAAACTTCACAGTTATTCCATTAGTGGCTCCGGAGGGCATAAGAAGGAATACAACGAAGCAGACGCTGACGGATCAGACTTCGCACACGGACGCGCCTACGACGGCGAGGATCACGGACACAAATCATATAACAGCAAAGGGGAAGACATCGACGGATTTCATAAACTTTTTAACAAAGACGAGTTCAAAAAGGACAAAGACTTTTACGATGAAGAAGGCCTCAAAGGTGGATTCGACAAATTTGATCATGGACACGTACAGCATGGATCTCATGCTGGAAGGCACGAGGAGGGAGGTAGTCATGCATCGGAGCACGGACATGCTGATTTCGGAAAACATGGATTCCACGATCACGGAGCCGACCACGTCCACCATAAAGACCATTCTGCCGAAGATGCCGGAGAGAGCTTCCACCACGAAAAGGCAGGCTTCGGCTCCGAGGGTCTCTACAGCGAGGGCGAGGGCTACGGATACCAGCTTGAGCACTGATCTTTTAATATTAGTATTTGTTAATGTATTGTTGATTCTAAATTAATGTTTTTATAATATTTGTAAATATACTTTCTACGACTCTTATGATACGTGTTTTTTATTAATTATTCAACGAACAATGATACATTACATAGCAAATAAACGAAACGAATCCAATATAATATAAACACATTTTATAGGACGCGTACAAAAGAAACTTTATGTACGC
Organism: Tineola bisselliella; assembly: GCA_028551675.1. Lineage (NCBI taxonomy): Eukaryota > Metazoa > Arthropoda > Insecta > Lepidoptera > Tineidae > Tineola > Tineola bisselliella. The sequence goes on from JAPWLS010001637.1 coordinate 47,176, forward strand.
TATATATATGTTGCAATTTAAAAAATACATGTAGGTCTAACCCGATCAAGACGAGGACATATATCTACTTTTAAAAATAATAGTTTCAAACATATGTTCGTTTCGATCAGGACTCGAGAGCATTGCAGACTGGCGTGTTAAAGATGAACATTTCAATAATAAAAAAAAATGGGAGCCAAATTTGCTTGTTTAGTAAACTTTTATTACACTAAATAAAACTAAATTTCATTCTTAATAAATATTTATTTATTAATGTACTTGATCCGTGGATTTTTGGGACTTAAGAAGCCAAGGAGCCAGGGTCGTTGGTGGATTAAGTTAAAAATACGAGCATATTATTAATGCAGTCATGTTTAACGCGACCACATTAGCTTCAGAGCGGGACGTTTACGGAATTTTGTATGTAAATAAAAAAAATGTATAAATATGTTAGGTTTATCGTACAGGAAGGGTTAAAGTATAGCCTATATTCTCCCTTAGGAAACTTTAAATGCAGAAACTTTCTTAGTTACCCTTAACTTGAGATGATAATAATAATAATAATAATCCTTTATTGCTTTAAAAATAATAATACTATTACAATTTAACACATAAAAGATAAATTTAGAGCAATTTTCAGATAACCAATTGTCATAGGACAGGAGTCGGCAGACTTATCAACCAGATGAGCCGAATATTAAGTTTGTAGATTTTCCCATGCCTTCAGAGAGCCGCAACATGAACTTTATTATACACTATTGTATTGTAAGAAGAGCCAGATAATCCTATGGCAAGAGCCGCGGTCTGCCGACCCCTGTCATAGGAGAAGCAGTATTAGTATCGGGCAATGCTAAACCTATATTAGATAAATAAAATACATAAATATAAATAAACTATATAGGTACATAATGAACATACACATATATATGTATAAATATTATTCAGAAGGAGAGAAGTATAATGTTTTAAGTTTAAGATATATAGTACAAAAGCGGCCTGAAATGGTCACATTAATCTTTCTAAGTGGGAGAATTCGTAGAACGCTTAATATTTATATCTTCATGTATAATTTGTAATAAAATTTATTAAATAAAAGCAGATTTTACTAATATTACTGGGTTTTTATTTTAACTGATAAATAAAACACCAATTTGTAGCAGGTCATATTTTAATCAAGCAACCCTTAGTTCTCACTATTGCCACATTGGCGCTAGTAGTAATACATAAACAATATAATATATATATATTATTAGCACACTTAAACATAATGAATCGCTCGCCCTCAATTAAGTATCTTTAAGTCATCTTCTATGATATTTAATTTCCAACAATATTTTCGTAGCAAAAATCACATGGCCACATCATGTAGGTGTGTGTGTGTAAAAAGAAGCCATGAACCGAAAACCTGTAAATGTAGGTCCAACATAACGACATGGTGCGGTTACATTGACCACAGAGACAGAGTGACCCCAAACGCGAACTTTTTTACAAACCCAACCTCTAACTCGCGTCACGGCTGCACGGGAAAGGCATTCCTTTTGTCTCAGACTAGATATATATATTGTGTAATCGATATTAAATATTATTAGTTCACAAACATTCGAACTGTCAACATGAACACTTTATTATTTCTAAGTTGTATCACTTACACGGTCGCTCTTCCTTATTCAACGTTACCTCAAGCAACTAGCTATATTTTCCGAAGCGACAACAATGGCCCAGCAAGTTTGATAACCCTTGGAGGTCCACAACGGTTATGGACGCCTCATCTACCTCTGCCTGGGCCAATACAGCACGTGCCGATTCCAGCGCCTTTACCATACGTTGCGCAACCCGTGCATGAGATTATTCTAGAAGAAAAGGGTAATGACGTTGAAGAGGAAGAAGAATCTGCTCATGGTGACGCTGATGACAAAGGTTTTAACTCGCAAGATGAACACGATGATGCTGATTCTGGAAGTTACAGTAATGAAGATGAGGAAAGTAGCGAAAGTGACGAAGAAGGTGACCATGGGAAACATTATAGCGAAGAAGATGCTCACGGAGAGCTTTCAGAAGAGAGCGGTGAGCATGGAGCAGAGAAGCATGGGTTCGAAAAGGGTTTCGATAACGGAAATGACGTCACCGGATACCACAAAGTGTTTCACAAGGACGAATACAAAAAGGATCATGATTTTTATGATGTAGCTGACAAAAATGGTAATTTCCACAAACATGGTTATGCTAAGGAACACCATGGGTCTGAGGAAGGGGCTCACGAGGAAGATAAGCATTCCGATTCTGGTAAAGACGGAAGCCAGTTCAGTAAGCAAGAAGAGATATTGAAGGCTGATGATGTTGAAGAAGACAGTGATCATGACGCTGAGGAGGGCGAGGACAGCCATTATGACAGCGAGGAAGAGCAAGCAAAGCAATCTGAACAAGATGGACCATATCACGCTTATGAATACGAGAACTGAGTAATGTTAAAATACTACAAACATTTATTTACTTTTTTACACATGTTTAATAAATTATTATTTTAACTATACCCGTTTTTTATTTTATGTTTTACTATGTACTCGTTATAGATATCATTAATTAAATCAATCGTGGATTATCGTTCACGAATTTGTTTCAAGATGGCTTCCGTGGACATTGTGAATAAGAAATATAAAAAACTTCTACTTCTAGTACATTACGTACTATATTAATAAACGCCTGAATTAAATCTAGTAGCAAACTCGATAATATAAAATGGAATGAATTTTATTAATATAATTTTTTATCTACTAAATATAAAGGTATAATTGTTTGACACACTTAATCTATTTCTTACCGAAATTTATTATGCGATATTTTCATTCTAAACACGCTATTTATAATTGCTTACTATTAAAATCAAGCCTAACAAATTGATTTTATTTAATTATATTTACGCTTATTTTACATGGATAATATATTATTAATTTATTTAAATAAGATACACACAAAAGGGTACGTCATTTTTAGGTTATGTATTTTAGCAATGAATCAGTAGATATTGCCGATATCTTTGACATTTAAAAATGGTAGTATAATTAACTAAATATTACTACTATAGCGGAAAATGTAGTAAATAAAACAACTAATAAGAAATGTACCACATGTTGCTTTATAAATTGAACAGTTTATTGATTTTTAGTTGTAGTTACATGGTAGTTAACGATCGTTACATTCCACTGACTACAATTCGTCTTACCACAACCATTAATCGACTCATCACAAGAAAAAATCAGCCTTGATCACAATATAATAACAAAGAACTATATAAAACAATCAAACTTACTCCATGTGTGTCAGTGTCGCAACCTACTTCCATTGCGAAACAATCGCAAAAACAAAATGAAAAACAAATTAACACTCGCCTTAACATCGATTGCGGTTTTCTTCCTAATCGATGCATCGCCACTCAACCACATCTACGAAGAACTAGGCCTACCTGACGAGTATAACATTGAAGATGATTTCAGCGGACTACTTGACACAGACACGGACGAAAGTGCAAATACAAGAAAAGGAAGCAAAAGCAAACACAAAATAAATGACTTTAAGAAGTTTTATAAACTAGTCGGAGCACGTGATCAAGGCAATGATAATGATTACAATATTTATTTGGATGTTGATGCGATCGCGGCTGGAGCTATCGGTGAAGATGTTAAACAAAATAGAAAGTATAGAAAAGGATCCAAGACTCGCGGTTTTCATAAAGTTCACCACAAAGATGAATATAAAAAGGACAAAGAGTTTTATGAAGATAAAGAAACAAGTGGGGATATAACGAAATTTGGAAAAGGTCGTATAGCGCTAGTTGGTAAAGCTGGCGGTGGACTTCATAAGAAACGATTTCACCACGATCGACAGAAAGGTATCTATGGACGTCGTGATTATTTAGACAAAGGTTCTTCTGACAAGGAGTATGATGGGTATTCAGATTCCGGGTTCGATGAATCCTTTATGAATAAATAAATATTAAAGTGTAGAATAATATTTGTTAATTTTATATCTTTACTAACTTTTACCCACGGCTTCGCTCGCATTTAGATATTTCAATAGAAATGAATCAATATAATTCCAAACAGCTGAAACTATAGTCAGTTGGAAACTATTAGGTAGTAAAAAATATCCTGTGTTGTAGTACCTCCAAAAATATGTGTACAAAGTTTCATGATGATCGGTTGAGTAGTTGTTGCGTGAAAACGTAACAAACAAACTCACATTCACATTTATAACATTAGTAGGGATAACAGTAACTTATTAGTAAATATTATGGATTTAATTTTTGTGTCCATTGCCAATATCCAACTTGTCCTTGTCTATGTTACTTGTCATTTCGCGCCTGTCATCGTGGGTTTTGTGGTCTATGGTTTCTCTAGAATGAGTGAAGTGTCGTGAAGTGTTGCAAATGGGTGCTAAACAAAGACGTATAAGCGAATTAAATGAGGCACAGTAAAGTCCACAAGTTTATCCACACTCATGAGTACAGAAGAGACCCTGTTGAACATCGATTTCGAGAAACCAAAATCATTAGTGCTAGAGGCGGATGACGGTGTGATATCTTTATCTAGTAGCGCTGAAGAGATCCGTTTAGTTCCCGAGATAGGGTTCGAGGGCACCGTGGATTCCCCAGGACTGAGCCGGGAGTCGCAGCCGTTGCTGGGCGGCCGCGGCGACTATGAAGATTCGTATAACAGCTTCCCAGGTACGCCTTATCGCGGTAACATGACTCATGTTATTTCATTAATTCACACGGCTCAGTGTTTACAGCATATGCTACTTGGCCGTTGTTTTTCAGTGACGATTTAACACTGATATGGCTTGTGTAGATATGGCTTCGTTTGTTATTGACAATAGTTCATTAGTGCTGTGTCCTTGAGTGTTTGAATGTTTGCTAATTGTATTTTGGTTGATATTTTTTCATCAGTCAGGTGTATTTTAGTAGCAAGTTCTTGCCGATAATGATAATTGGTTAAATTAATATTGTAACAGTTGATGTGTAGGTGTATTATATAAAATTGTAATTATGAATGAACCATTTGAACATGAGTAATTTGTTTTTTAATTTTCATTATCAAACAAAAAACTGTTTTTTTCTTTGTGTCACATGTTACTTTTTGTTACTTTATTTTACTGAAATTATAGTCTTTGGTGTACAAAAATAAGATGTTTTATATATGTATGTATCAATCTATATTTTAACCAGTTTTAAGCCCATGTTTAGTGTAATTTGATCTGCAGTCGTCATCTGAACATTACTTGACCACACTCATCATCAATCTGGTGCTTATTCTGGAACAAAAGAGTGAATGGATGTTAAAGCTCCACAAAAATTCCATTTCAAATAAAGATAATTGCTTCGCTGTCGTTTTTATTACAATCTAGAAAGCGGCTCATTTCAAAATACTTTTATTCTATTTAAGTGATAAAGAATTGCTTTTACTAATCATGACAATCTTAAAATATGACATCAGTGACTCCTAAATATTGTTTTTTTTTTTCTTAAATTTTCCTTTCATTGTATGTTAATGATTGAAAATATATTTTTACTTGTGATATTAAGGAAAACTAGTTTTGTTTAGTTCTAATGACAAGAAAACATATTCTTTTATGTTAATCATTTGAGTTAAGCCTTCCGTTATTTTAATTGAAACACAATTAACTTTAGCTCTTGATAGTGTTTTTTTTCTATTTAAATTTAATTAACCGTTATGTATGTTCTTTAACTACTTTTAAATTGAATTGCTAATTATCCCTACTAATATTATAAATGTGAATGTGAGTTTGTTTGTTACGTTTTCACGCAACAGCTACTTAACCAATCATCAAGAAACTTTGTACACATATTTTTGGAGGTACTAGAAGTAACATAGGATTCTTTTTATTAAAAAAAAATATTTTTTACTATAGTTTTCAACTGATTATAGTTGTAGCTGTTTGGAATCATATTGATTCACATCTATTGATATGATCTCTGATACTTATTTGATTACTTAAATGCGAGCGAAGCCGCGGGTAAAAGCTAGTAATTAAAGAAGATGTAAATAAAAATTAACATTTTTTTTTTCTTCTTCTTTTATTAATGGCCTCAAATATCTATTAAAAACAATTCTGACAACGTCGAGTATTTAATAATAAATTATAAAATTTTAATTCACACAAGTCAAAAAGAACAATGAAGTGGATGATCGTGGGCTACTAAAGATTTGCAGCTATTGTGATATTACCATGATGAAAGTTTGGTTACGCTTTACTTGAGGACCCCAGGATTTACTAAATGCTACCGCGGCCGTCTACTAACATAGAGCTAACTCTAACCTAACCTTTTCGTTATTCGCACAGTTTTGGGGTCCCTGGCTTGGCTTTAGTTATAGTTGTTATAAACTTGTCTTTTTAAAAAAAATTGGTACAATTTAGAAAAAAAAAATTTACATTTTCACATTTAGTAAATCCTGGGGTCCTCAACTAAAGCCAAGCCGAAAGTTTTGGATGTGTCAAAATTTTAAAAGTCATAGGTTTACTTAGTAAAATAAATTAATGCTTAAATCTATTGTAATTATTTCCGTTTAACAATAACTGTAATAATGTAAATATGTGCTATAGGTCAGCGGTTCCTAAAGTTGTCTGAGTTCTTATCCATCTAACAAAAATTTCCACTATTGAGCCCCACGTCTTAACTGTTTATCTAATATGGGAGTATAAATATTGGCAATGCTTAAGCTCCCTAGTGGCGAGTCACGGAAATACTTAATGCATTCTTATTTGTTCCAATTAGAATGGAAATACAAGTCTTTCCAATATGAATGAAGGATTGTTCTATTTACAAATACATACATATTACATTTTGGGATCTACTCGATATTCACTCGCGATCTATAGTTTGAGAACTTCTGTTCTTGATTTATTATTTACGTTTACGATTATTCATTCGTGTTTAACATTGAGATGTGTAGTTGTCCCGCTCTAACATTGTGTGTATGAGTGAGAGAGATATAGTAGGCACTTATGAATTTGTGTCTAATTAATATTTAATTGTAATTTGAGTGGTATATTGTTTTAATTTAATAATGTTCAATGTTGTTTTTGCATGAATCTTTTCTGAAGGATCTTTTCATATTATTATTTTTTTTGTTATTTAACACTAGAATTACCGACCAGTCAATATGACCGTTTCAAAAAATTATTCACAAGACTTTTATGTAAAACCTTACTTGTTATTTTTTGTAAACGATTCTATTTTCTACAATTCTACAAATACTTTGCAAGCATAAGTCAGCCGGTCATTTTGTTCAGTGTAAATATATTGCGATTAAAATGTATTAACCCTTAAATGGACGATTTTTGTTTCACGTTTTAAAAAAATATATTTGTGTAATAGACATGTATTACTGTCTAGGAAAAATCAGTAAAATAATCTAGACATGAATTTACTATCCTTTTTTTGCAATAATGTGAGTGTTGTTTAAAAACAACATTGTCCTCTAGACATGAATTTACTATACTTTTTTTGCAATAATGTGAGTGTTGTTTAAAAACAACATTGTCTATTTAAGGGTTAAAAATATAATTATTACAATGCATTTTGGTAATAAAATACAAGAAAGGTGACAGATTAAACATCAAATCCTTCTTAAATAAGTATTTTCGGCTAGTAGAATCGACTGCCACGTATATAGTTTCTAATTATACATCTGGGATTATTTTCTAGTATGGTTTAACTAATCTAGAAGGTTTTATATTACTTATCAACGTTATCTATTGAGCTAAAATAAATATGATATCTAATTCGTGAGTTAATAACAAACATTTGAGTCAGACGATGTGATATTTCTGTTATATTTTTTCAGACGACCCACAGTTCTCGGAGCTACTATGGCAGGCGGAGGTGGCCATAGACAATGGGATATTACCAGAGAGAATCTACCAGGGCTCGAGTGGCTCGTATTTTGTTAAAAATCCAGGAGCTGTAAGTTAACAAACAAATCAGTTTAATTGAGACCTGTGAGACAACGGCGGAGATCTTCGCAAAATTGGAGAATATTTATGAACATAAATCTGAACTAAATTTATTATTAACACAAGAAAAGTTCTACACATACAAAATGTCACCCACGGATGATATCGCACAACATATTGCGAAAATTGAAAGTATGGCTAAACAACTAAATGAAAATGGAGAAACGGTCAGTGAAAAGGCCCTAATAACTAAAATAATCTCAACTTTACCAATAAAATATAGAAATTTTCGCCAGGCATGGCTCTCACTAACCCCGGCCATGCAAACCATTAGCAACCTAACATGCAGGCTTATTGATGAGGAGTTGAGCCTGAAAAATTTTGAGGATGAAGACAAGTCTCTTTTCTACACACATGGAAATATAAGAAATTCCCGGTATAATAAAGATGCAAATTATAAAGGTCAACAATCATCGACGTCAAGAGAGAATAGGTTTCTCTGCTATAACTGTAACAAAAGGGGGCATTTCGCCAGGGATTTTCGCGCACCGAAGAAGAACAACTATGCGAAAGAAATGAAACCGTCAGCATTCTACACAAACGACAGTAAGGTGGATAGCTGCGATAAATGGCTAATGGATAGTGGAGCGTCGGCACACATGACTTACAGAAGAGATTTTTTCAAAGAACTCA
>JAPWLS010000993.1:0-295520 GCA_028551675.1 Tineola bisselliella
TTAAAGATTATTTAGTTAAAAAAGGTATTGAACATGAGCGTACGCTTCAACAAAATGACAGAGCTAAAAGAGACCTAAGGACAATCGTGGAGAGAGCTAGGTCTATGTTATATGCTCGAGGTCTTCCTTTATACCTTTGGACCGAAGCAGTCAGTACCGTTGTATATTTAATGAATAGAGTTACATCAAGTGAGGTCCCAGATATAACTCCATTTGAGCAATGGACAGGGGATAAGCCAGATTTAAGCTTTGTTAAGACTTTTGGATGCGTAGGATATGTACATATAGCAGCACAAAAACGATTAAAATTTGATAAAAAAGGTAAAAAAATGTTTTTTGTTGGAATGCAAGGAAATGCCAGAAATTACAAAATGTTTGATATTAATACAAGGAAAATAATAATTTCTAGAAATGTAATATTTAACGAGTTTGATGAACTTAATGTTTCAGAGCCAAATCACAATAAACAATTTTTAGAAATTGGAATTGATAGAATCGATTCTAAGAACGTCAATGAGATTGATGAACCTGTTATTGTAAATAATGATGAATTGAATAATGATGATGAATTAAACAATGAGAGTAGTGTTGAGGAGCAAACATTGGATGAGGTTAATGAAGGGGAGAATAATAAGACTAATCAAGGTGATAGTAGATACAATTTAAGGTCAAGAAATTTATTGAAAGAACAAGCCAATATGGTTGAAATCAATGAACCACTGACATTTACTGAGGCTCCTCAAATGGATGATTCCGATAAATGGCTAAGTACAACTAATGATAAGCTTAAGATTAAAAGGTCTAAACATATTGACATTAAATATAACTGTGTGAAGGAAAAAGTAAATTCTGAGGAGGTATTACTGGAATATATCAAACCAAGTGATCTACTGGCAGATTTGCTTATCAAGGCACTTCCCTCAACAACGTACAAACGTATCAGAGATCAAATATATGTTTTAGTTATTAATGATAAAAATAGGTAGTTAAGCTGATTAGATTGTTTCATTGTAACTCTTAGTTATTATTATTTTATCTGTTAGTTATGTTTAAATTGAGTTTAGTTATATTTTGTATTGAGAATGAATTTTGTTTTTTTGTGTGATATATTGTTAAAGTTATGTCAAGGAGATTATGCAATGTAAAATTACGGGGAGGTGTTGGAAAAGGTTGGCTATGCAACCTTTTAAGATAATTTTAATTGTCAGTTGTCAATAAACAGTATGGTGAATAGAAATCCCTCGTATCATTTTCAATACTTATCACATCTGTCAGAGGTAGAAGGTTCTTTATTTTTTTTTAAATATATCAACTCTTTCTTTAGCCTAGAGATGAATTTCATCGACCAAAGGCGAACAACTTTGTTTTACACTATGCAGCGATAGTGACTTATTCCATTGTTGTTTTGCCATAAGTTTGAATCCTCTGCTCCACTTTCCAAACTTTATCTAATTATCTATGTAATCTAATCTATTTGCGTTTTTCGATTCACAAGGCAAATACGAGCAAAAATTTATCGTAAAGGAAGGCTTTGACCTATAAATTATGTTTGTTGTACGATAGACGCAAATCGATGTTCTCAGACGATATAAAGTGGTATTAATGTAATCTTTAGTGACACCGTTTATGTTGATGTCTTGTAAAGTGAAAGAAATGGATACAATTCTAGAAGAGTATGAAACTCGTTAATTTATTTAAATCATAGTATTTTCGTTCACAAAATAAAAACTGAATTCACTTGTTTGACAACTATGAGTAGAAACAAGAAAAAATAGATCGAACAAAATTTAAATTGTTGTCTTGGACGGTGATAATTTATTTTTTGCTATTAAATTACATATTTATTATTAATTATTTATGCAATATATTAATAAGTACATATATGTTTTAATTTAGAATATATGACGCATACATTTTGGCGCGTACTTTTTTTAGTTGTTAAATTCAATTGCTCTAATTTACAGATTATTATAGTGTAACTAACTATAAGTAAATATCAGAGTAGATTAGATTGTAAAATGTTCTCATAGAAGTTTCCCTTCCAAATAAGTAAAGGATAAATGTTGATTGAACGTGATGATAACAGCTGAACAAATTAAAAAAATAAAAACAAAAAACAAACAATCTCTTAATATACTTTCTACCTCATTGTTCTCATTAAACTATTTTGACATTCTATTGAGACAGGTTACTTTCTTACATTGATATATAAATAAGATCTGATAAGATCTATCCAGCTTCGAAAAACATTGAGAACTTTAACTTATTTCAAACTAAACCCTGTTGATTTAAAAACACATTTGGAGAGTGAAAAAGAATGTTATTACAGTGATTTTTTCTAGTTATTGTGTGATTTATTTGGAACTGGAACGTCAGTAGCTGTGACCAAAAAGTGCGTCTTTTTCTTTAAAACAAAACTTGTATTTCAAAAATGAACCTTACTTCTAAAAGAACAAAAAAATATAAGGTCCACATTTTATAGATAAAACAATTTTCTATTGTGTTTCTATGCTTTGTTAGGGTCAATTTGAAATTCCCCTTGGGCTCTGACATTTATCTCAGCGAGTCTGATCATATAGTCGGCTTGAGAGCTTTAAGCCGAGGCAAGGTGTGTGGCCGACCCTCTGCCACATAAACAGGTTTTGACCACGACAGCGCAACACTCGTAAAAAAAGTATTATAAATTTTACGAGTCGCCCTAACGACCTGTACCGTAATAGGCTGTATTTTTTCATTCATCTACAATAATAGAATCTTACTTTCGGTAGCCTAGTAGCATACTGATATTATAATGCAATAACAGGTTAAAATTCCAAGACAAATATCTTTTCAACGTTCATTCGATATAAATCTATAAAAATACGTTTCGTAACTGATTATTCGATATTTTTTTCTATAAACTATTAGTATTTTAGTTAATCGCCAATCGTGCGTTTTAATAGTTTTTACAGGGATTTCATAAATGAATGTAATGATTTTCTAAATAAGAAACTGAAAGCATGCATGTAACTTATTAGCTCCACAATAGAATAATTAACAACATACTATATCATAATATGCTCCGCGCATTAAAACTACCACAATGCATAAAAAGAAAAACCACAAAGGAATACAAAAAGGAGATGAGGAACCAATAAATGTCTAAGGAAATGAATACCTACAAGTTAACAAAAGCTTTAATATGAATTGAAGGGTTGTTAAAACAAAATGAAGAACTCTCAAACGATTCTTTACATCTCACAGCACTCGTAATGAATGGAAAATGTAAGTACTCCATCTCAGTTCATCAGTGAGGAATGGTTCGCTGGTCACGTGTGCCGGTGTGCCACAAGCGAAAGGCATTAGCGTGGGCGATTGCTCAATGAAAACAACTAAATATTAGCCTTTATTATATTCTATAAGAGACACTTTTACATGTTAAATAAACATCATTTAATTCTGCAAACAAAGGTTTCCGTGTGGGATATTTCAGATCAAAAAGACTTCCTTATACGTCACATACAACCTACGAGCTATCCCTTATTCAATTGAAGTAACATTACATATAATACAATTAAATAGCGTGGTTGTATTTAATAATGAAAAATCAAAGTGAATTATTTGCAATAGAGGAGTTTTTATGTTGGCAGATAGGAGGCAATGTTTGGCAATTAACACCGTATACTCGTATCACATCATTTATCGCTGCAGGCTAACTTCAAGCCATCGTGCTCTTCAGGTAGGCAGGCTGTGTTCTTGACCCCGAGGCCGCCATGATTCATCGTGGTCGCCAGTCGCGCCTCCTTGTGTTCTGTGATCCGCGATATCTAAAGGAATACTTTAGAAGCCTTTTTTAAATATGTGAGCTACATAAATATTTTGCAGCATAATTTGTCTGTCAAAATATTAGGTGTGGATTGTCCGGGGCAACCTTTAATTAACTTGTTAAAATGAAGTTTTTGTTTTAAAGATTCTAAACCTGCTGGTTGATAGCTAGCTTTGTTTATGTTGGAATGTACATATATATTATAGTATAGGTATAATCATATTACTAATCATTAATTGAATATAAATAAACATTAATTAATATAATCGTTGAAGCAATAACACGGCTTATTAGTATGCCTGACGTCTTGAAATAGAAAACTTTCTATTTTAAAATATGAAACCTTCAAATATTATGTTATAATGCATTGATTTTAAATATTGGTAGAACTTGTAAATAAATTAAAGCAATTACAATTAATATTATTTCCTAAACCAGTGGATATTGGTTGAAGAAAGTTTTACAAGCGAGTGGTTTTCGGTTCAAGCCCTTTAATCATTTTTAATAATTAATAAAGGTCGTTCGTAGTTCTTTGCATATTTGATTATTCTGCATCTGGCAGATTAAACTTTGGGCTATAAATATCACACTTTCACTTTATGACTGATTTTCATTGGTCGTTAACCTGGTCATTATCCTACAAGGTACATCTGTTAGCAACTGGCAACATTCTCACACAATCCGCAGTTGTTCTACTACCACTGTAAATAGTTCCTGTAAATACGGAACTTATGATTTGCGTTTTGGTAATCTTCCGCATCCCGCGTGCGGTAACTAATAACCTATAAATGTATCATTTATATCTTGTTCCATCGAATTATTATTTTGTTTTAATATAAATATTAATTATAAATATTTTCTTGTTAAAGTATTTTTATAGCGAGTCAAATTAAGCGAAGCAATTAATCTCTTTTTGACCATTGTTAAATGAATAAGTGCACAAAAGGTCAATCAATTATAATTTATTATTTCAATGGAATTATTATTTTAATTATCCATTTTATTTGTATTTAATTTGTTGCAATGATTAAGTAATATAACCTACAAAAAGAAATCATATTGCAGAAATTGCGATAGATACTCGAGTTGTGTATGAGCCACTACTTGGAAGCGAATGCATTGTAAATATTTAAGTTACGTTTCAAGAAATTTCTTGTATAAATATCTCTGTATGGAATAAGTATGTTATTTTCTACAGAAAAATGTTTATCTCTACCTACCTATTTATTCAATTACTTAATTCACAATCATCGCGGGTTGGAAAAATAATCTTTCAAACGTATTTCTAATCGATCAATTAACTATATCAATGACCGGTTAACCAAGTAACAATTGACGATTGCAATGGATCCAGTATCGCGAGTACGAGTTGTACCCGTAACTATTATATAAGAGCATTCGTTTAAACTATAACCAGTCACGTCGTAGTGCAGTTTGAAAATCAGATTTTGATTCCATAGTAAACAAAACTTAGTCACTACGACTCTAGTATGAATTTTAATATTGAAAACGCAACTATTTCGTAAATATCAACAGTTTTCTATGGGGCGTTTTTGATTCTATGCGTTTCCAATAGGTTGCTATTGATTTACTCGATATAATTGTTATATGCATTTACGGTTCTTGCTATAGTATAAAATTCATACTCAAAGCTCTGAGCGTTTATGTCACCAACCTATTCTATCATCTACCATATACCAAACGACATCCAAATCAATGGTATTTAAAAGCATGAACTTCTATTTGAAACGAACTCTAGCTGCATTTACAATGCATGCTGTACTAAATGGGTATATTGTGTGACAAATGGCTTTTCTTTGTCGGCGTCAGTACACGCATCTCTACCATAATATTTCTTGCTTGACATAGGAATTCTCTCACTTATTCCTTTAGCGTCGTACAAATGATTATGAGCTGCATACATCAAGTAATTTTATACATGAGTATTATTTTGTATGTAAATGAATTCTACGTTTTTTAAATTTCTACAAATTTAAGTTATTTTTATATCTCTTCACGCCGTAGATACAGTCTGTTGCCTAAAGATCACTGGATTGATTCCTAGTCTATGTTATCTTTGTTCTGATCTGTAAACTGGCTAATAATGTAGGCATTATCAATCTGTCTATCATGTTTAATTTTTAATATGACAGCAAGGAGTAAAGAAGTGGATGCTGAATAAACTCGCATTTCATAATGAATATTAAGATTCAATGAATGAACAGAAAAAACTGTTATGCAGATGCGAAAGTCATTCAACCTCTGTGGAAATCAGCAGATAGTTCTCGGCGTACATTACCTGGAACTGTCATTGCGAAATACGACAATCACTGGTTTGAATGTTAGCGTGAACTTTGTTGATCTGTTTTTTTTCTTCGGATAATGACATAATGTTTTAATAAAAACAAATTGTTTGTTATGCTATTTGATTTTATTTGGTCTTATTCAAAGAATTTAATTTGAAAGTTTGTAAATATTTTTTAATCTTTAATTCGTGCCATTTGTTTATTTTATCATTTCGCATGCGGTAACTTCACGATTACAGATATTTTTTTTTCATAAAAAAATAAAAATATTTCTGGGTAATGCAATACAAAATATATAATTAAGTAAAAGAAATGAAGTAGGTTTTGTTCGCAATTTACATTCCTATAAAATGGTGGTGAAATATATTTCGCACTTATATATTTATTTCGGTCATAACCTTTTATTAAGAAATTTGTCCAGAGGCAAAATAAAAATACCGTTCCATTTAAAACAATTTTGTATCATTTCTCGCAAATAAGATACTTAATAAGATAACCTTAAAAATGTAATTTCCCTGGCGTTTACTGATGCTTTGAGATACGTTCTTTAGTCAATATTTATTTGGCGGTGCTTCTGCGAATTTGTGGTTAAGTTTCCGGCACGTGCTGCTGATCTGCATCCGCCCATAACAGGAGCTATTGGTACTTAAATCTTAATTTAGAATTATATCTATTTTAGTGTCAGGTTTGATGTTTTTATGATCAATCTACCCAACTACTAAGATACCCAAATACATTACAATTAAACCGTGGTTTATAATTTCGGAGTTTACTAACGTCATTTACGCGTTACATTTTTTTGATGACGAGGTATTTTAACGTGTAATATGGCATTGCTTAATGGAACTCTACAAATATAGGTATTTACATAGGAAAACCAATTATTATAGGCAGAGTGACCAGAGTTCATTATAGCTATGTTTAATAAAAGCCCTACAGATTGATGTGACAGTATACTCTTGTTGTACCCGACTACGTTACTAATTCTACTAATAATAACCATCATCACTCCTTTAAATTCTATTAACATAATTAACGACATTGTTATTAGTTTTAAGGATATAATAAATGTGAGGAAATAAATAAAGAGCTCCGTGTGTTTGCGAATTATGTAATATTTGTATTGAAAAAATCTTCAATGAAAAGAAAGGTGACATTTTAACAATAGTTAGATGTCTGATATGTAAGCTTTATTCGGCTAGTTATTGTGCTACCAAACACATTCGTCATCATTAGCATCGTGAAAGTGAACCTTAAAGAAAGTAGACATGAAATTGGTGATCGGTGAGAATGATTGATCAATCTTAAATCATTTTATCCATTGTGATTTTCACTATATAGATACATTTATATACTATTTATATTGTTAATAATCATAAACAATATGAACTAATGCAATAGAAAGTAACTTCGGAACGAAAGTTTAAATCAATTAATAGAGTCTACTAAGAAACCACTGATTAATAAATTCCACCTCCTATTACCCTTATAAACGGACGGAAAATAATTAACAACGAAAGTAAAAGTATTCTATGAATTCTCTACACGGAAATTAACTTAAGGCTATTAATGTATACAAGTTTTTTATAACTGTTTGTAGAATATGACCGCACTATACCTGTATATGAGCAGAGGCATAAGAAATGTTTATAAGCAGCAGTCGTCTTCGTTATCGAGGTATCGTCAGCGAGCATGCACAATGGTCTCCCCAAGCTTACATCAGCTTCATCATATATCGACTGTTCCCTGCAGAAATTCCTCTATGGCGACAGTTATCTCCACTCAGAGCGCACACTAATATGATAATAGCCAATCTGCTATAAAAAAAACCTCTACTACATCGGCGTATATAT
Source organism: Tineola bisselliella (assembly GCA_028551675.1). Classification (NCBI taxonomy): domain Eukaryota; kingdom Metazoa; phylum Arthropoda; class Insecta; order Lepidoptera; family Tineidae; genus Tineola; species Tineola bisselliella. The sequence continues at coordinate 7,965 of JAPWLS010000993.1, forward strand.
CCCCGAATGCTGCTTATATTTAAAAATAATTTTATTAGGCGCTGCATTTTTATTTCTTATTCCTCATTCAGGATATTCGCATAGTTTATGTTACTAACAAATGCGACATTTGTATCGTTTACCAAACATATATCTGAAACATATTCAGCAGTTCAAAGAACGTACTTTAAAATTAAGCAAAATTAAGTTTCGGTATTTTTTTGTTATGATGTTAAAGCCTTACTCGTCATTTAATCTTTCCTTTATCATTGCACTGGTTAATTATTGTATAACAGTACTAAAGATTGCATAGTTGACTTGCCTTATTAGAAAACTTACACTCTTTACAACTCTGTACATGACAAACGACATTGTCAACTTTTCATATAGTGAATGACACTATATTAGTTGGAAGGTTATGTAATTGACGAGTCTGATTTGGACAAGAATATTTATATCCGTGTGAATATGTTTAAGAGTGGAAGGTATGCGGATGATGGACATGACCACACTCCATCTGATACACTGAATTGTTAATATATGTTAACCTTTGTCGAAATTGTGTATTATAATTTACGCAGCGCCATCTATGTGTGGGTGGTAGAATTACCGTAAATATATTATTAATGAATGTACTCATAAATACTGGTTGTTATTGCAATTTACTTATAATTCAATAAAGTTGAGTCCTGATAGCTTATCTCAAACTAATTATTTAATAATAAATGGCAGAAATTGAACAATTATAAAATAATGATAGTATATAGTCCTCGATTCTGTTTGCTCTACATCAAGAAAGAACTGTACCTCTAATTAAGGAGTGCGTCGGAGTGTGGCATAACACAAGTTCAACGTCGTTACATTGACATGGAATCCGTTTGTATGACTCATACGAACTACGGTTGATACTCCATTTTGTATCGTTAAATTTTCGGTACAAAATTAAATTCAAGGCTAATGTTAGATAGACATCTCGTCTGGATACAAAAAAGTTCTTTATTTAAATAATAATTTAAATTATGGGAGTAATTTAAACGTTGTGCTGTAGAGATTAGGTTATATTTAATTTAATATAAATGAATAAATAATTTAGGTCTATTTAAAATTGTCTATTTTTGCCGACCGATTCCCTCTCTGTGACAACATATGCTTCAGCAGACGAAGATATCACACGCGCTCGGTGTACGTCCGACATTCGCATTATTAATAAAAAGTGCAGTGATCTTGGGACACCATTATAGTATTCAACTGAAAGTGAAATAATCATATGATAAAATCTGCAAAATAATATTGTCAACTACTTTAAAATATTTTATGAGACTTACTATCGGGTTTATTTTGATTATTTTCGAAAACTTTATAGATTTATCTGATTGATTTTTCTAATATTTGAAATGTCATAAATAAAAATAACACAAAATACCACCATAATTAATGTTTGAAAATGCAATATGTCTCCCGAATAAAAATATAATTCGATATTTAACGACTTGACATCAAAATTATTATGTCACCACAAAGCCTTTAGTAGCGTAGCGTGGTTAGCATTCGCACAGGCTAATTTTGGAACCCCTGCCGCGTCCGTTGACTCCCGGACGGACGTTGTAAATTAACGACTATCTGGTAGACAATAGCTGTTTTATTCTTGTAATGTTATGGTCATTTTATATTTGAATTTAAATCTAACCACACAAGCAGAGTCGGTAATTCGATAATTCATTAATTACACGATGATTTAAATCTATGGAAGTAACTTAAAAAGTTAGTTAGGTCGCTTTAAATTACTTTATACATCACAGCAGTAATCTCAGTAAGATAACGTTACCTTACCGCCTGCCTTAAGTCCAAACTGTACGTTTGCTGTACATGTACACAAACTTATAACACGTAGGTACTATATATTATTTGTTATACTATAATCTAAACATTTCTTCTAAACAAAATTGTAACACCATTATTTTGTTATTATATTTAGAAAGAGATACTGATGAAATCTACACTATTTTCTTTTAAAGTTAATGAGTGTCACAAAACTCGGAAGACATCATCAGCAACATAAAACTGTTCACACTCGCGACTCCTTTGTGGGAATCAAATGGTAGCTTTGTGGGCGGTAATGAGTCAATGTGTCGGTGGGTGTGACAGAAGACGCGAAGGCCGAGATTCGAGGCTCGAACTATGTCGGAAGCCACTCACTCTGACAATGGCCCACGGTCTAAGTATTATTAAATGTAATTATTATCTAAATTATATGTCCAATGTCCCCATTTCTTTATGTCACGAATGAGTAGGAAAGTTTAATTAAATTCCATTAGTGATATTAACAATTGCATTATCCAGAAAGCAAAAGAAATTACAATATCGGAAATGATGTAAATTACAGGTTTTAACTTCTAACATGGAAAATCTAAATCAGTAATCGGTTTTCCCTTACAAAAATACTTCGTTAAATACGAGGTTACTTAAACAACATAAATTTTAAATAAAGTAAAAACCGATAATGACGTATGGTCTACGTAATTCCTTTTGTTATAATTATTGTATTATTTACATTTTAAAACTAAAAAATATCGTTTTTTTTTTGCTGTAAGTAGACAACAAATAAGGTATTGCCTCAATTGCAAATTTAAACGTATCAGCGATGAAAGAAGTCGATACAGCGAGATTGATGCGTTTAACCTAAAAACACAGCGGCATAATTCTCTATGTGGAACTGTCATTCCGCCTCATTCATTGCTCGCTCTGACGTTAACAAATTGCAGATTCTCTCTCACGTCAAGAGTTACGGACTAGTTGATTTGACACGGAATTGGTGAGTCATCGCCACCGGTCTAGCCTATGGGTAGTCACTAAACGAGATGGGTAGTCACGTTACGATAACCACACCATTTACTGATAGCTAGTTATACCTTAATGTTACTGATACTAGTTTCTTTACGCGACTTTGCTGGTTGATATCTTTGGATCCCACACATTTCATAGCGATTAGACTTATACCGATACGGTCTTGATTCAGGGTTGCTACAACTTTTGATTCATAGGTGTTTTTAAGTGTTTAATCATCACATAAATGACGGTTTTGTTTTCCCTCATTAACCTGGATATTGATTGTTATTGTTATATTTATTAGAGTTGATAGAATAGACAATATTTAACATAACCTAATGTAAGTAATACTCTTGTATTGTCTTAGGTTACTCGATCAGTCAATTTAAAAAATTGCTATTGTCGATACAATGACAGCAAATCGTTTAAAATGTTGGTTTTAAAATAATGAAAATAAACACGATAGTATGCTTCAACAAGTATCGTGATTTGTAAAAAAGAATGTTTAAAATATAGTTTAAAATGAATGAACAAATGAATGATGAATATCAAATGTGACGTAGGTATATAGCAAGCGCTTGATTTGATATTTGATCTCAAAACAATGCAACGGTATCTACAATTTCTTAGACTAATGTGCAGGTCTAAATTGGCAAACGCAATCGTATTTACACAATATAAATATCATCACGAGAACAATGTACATACACAATATCATTAGTAGATTTTGTAATGTTCTATTGCATGTAACAGCCCTACCGAACTCGAATGAGTAACGGTCGAATACCTTATAAGAATGGTTGGGGTCACTGAGGTTTGCAACGTGAATTCGTGTCAGTATACCACGTTTTCTCCAATATGTCATATGCGGCCTCTTTGTACTGTAGTTATCAACAAAAATGGCCGCCCAGGGGCATCAATTCGCGAACTCTTATGATATAATGGAACGCATGCCGACGGAAATTAACGCCTTTCTTTTATATTAGTAAAGTAAGTTTATTATATGACACAAAGTCTTTATCGTTTCTTGGAATGAAATTGTACGAGATTGTTCATTAAACTTTTTTGACGTTTTGATTATGTTGCTGGCCTGAATTGTTTTGCTTGTCTGTAATTATAATTGGGGGTTCATTCATTTATACATCGATTTATATTATTTTAATATAATACTGACTGTTGATGAGTGTAAAATATAAGAAACTTCTTTAAAATTTGACATTTTTTATTTAAATATTTATACTAAAAATAACATAATTAAAAAACTCTATTGAACTTATATTTGTTATTATTCAATTTATAGCGAGTTTTTCATTAATATCTACTATCGCCATCTACTGGGTATACCTGGTACTACTTTTAAGCTTGGAGTTGAACGTTATTATTTATTAATGGACGCTTAGTGTAGATGGCGCTTTAGAAATTATTAAAACAAGGAGGAAAGTTGCTTCAGAATAAAACGTATTTTGTTTTAAATCTACTTGTGAAACGGTTGTTTAATGAAAATAATTATATTACTTTATTTTAATTACTCACTAATAGATAGCTTTGATGATAAAATTAATAAAAAGTCATATATATTGCGTAATTTGAAGAGAAGTAATTATAATTATTCTTTTTAAAAAATCTTAATTCGTAAAATGAAATAAAAAATAGTCCATACAACAAAACTAATAAACGTAAAGAATTTCTCCCAGCAACTTCCACGATTATTCTTCAGAAACAAGATTTATCAATATCCCCTCACGAAGACTTCGCCAATGGACAATGTACCTGATGGATGGATCTCATGGATCGCCAACTAAATAGCCCTACGACACTTTATAAATGAGCTACACTTTACTTACGAACAATGAGTTGCGGACGTTTTATTAGATATTGCAAACAATACCATTAATATCCCCTTTTTATATAGAATTTTAAATAAAATACATAGTTTGGCTGATAATAACTTTGTTTCAAAATTATTTAAAAAGTCCCCGTAGTTTTTAGAGTACTATATTTTACATAGAGGACAAACAGTTGACAATATCACTTTAGTTTGATGGACTAACTTAAACGTAACATCATTGTTTATAGCGTTTTTTTAATCTAATACAAAAATGTCTTTTTCCAAAATAAATAATAAAAGTTAAAATGGTTTAGATTTTACAAAGGTGGTGAAAAGTTGTTAAAAGTTTATTTATAGTTTTATAAGCTGTCAGTAAATCGACACTGTCTCGCGATTATTGCGAGGAGCTGAGCAGCTATCGTCCACCCGTCACACCCTCGTGTAGGATTTGTGCCAAACCTGTCAACGTCACGTGCTGCGGTCGGTGAGCGAAGGATCTAGAATAGAGAGAATTTTATCATGAAAATTTGCGTTAAAATTTTGGACCTTTATCCAATAAATGTTACTCTTAACAGCGTGAATTATTTGTATGTTCTTGAATTTTCATAGATCCCTTTTTTCTTTACCTTACTGAAGATACTACGAGTGGTGAAATGTGATGAAATGGTGGTCCTCGAAACGCCTGCTGTTATAATTTACATATCACCAAATAATTTAGTAAGCTATAAATGGGACACATACCAATGGTGTAACCTAGGAATTACTTTTATGACGAGTAGGTAGGCTGGCCTGGTAGGTAGATATAGTCTGTTCTCTTACTTTGAAGTGTAACATTCGAGAAGTGAAGTGGCGGGGTTACCAACGATAGAAACGAGCTATCAGCCCGAACGACGCGATTGTGTGTGTATTGTCTTCACGTAAATATTACTGAAATTAAGCCTAAGTAAATTGCTTACATAAATTTCTTTTTTGTTTCTCTTGGTTCAGATATAATAGGTTAGTACTAAACCTTAGTGGTAAATGAACTTCACGTTGACTGTGAATACAATGACTGTGAATACCGACGATTAGGTGGACCACAACATTATTACGTGACTTGGGCCCCGAAAGGACGAGCCCGCGTACCAATCTCTATAAAGAGGCATTTGGAACCCTAATTTACACCCTCTTCCGTAATATTCTCTGCCTGTGTTATAGAGGTTTCTTGTAACCTTTCTTATAATGATTTTATGCCGGATGTAGGGTATTTGTTTTTTAATTTAAAGTTCAGATATCTGGATGAGATATGTTGCATAACATTTGTAATGTACGAAACTGATAGATGTACACATTCACATATACATATTAATGATTTGATTTTGAACTTTATATTGAAAGCGTTTTTTTATGCAAGAAGTTTATTTTTTGTTAGCCTAAAAGATTTTTTTATTTGTTTTATATTTAGAATACATTTTATTTCTCACTAAAAATAAATAAGAGCAAAGGTAGTAAGGCATAAAATTAGTAGAAGTGCACCTGACATTCACGTACCTACCTATTTCCTTAATACCTGAAACTGACATTGGGCTGAAACTCACCCTAAATTTGATAAAGAAAACGTTGGGTAACATTTTAATTTCAAACTTATTGACCCTTATGATATGTTTTATATTAATCTGTGAGAATATTGTTATTTAAAATGTTATATTTAAAAAAATTTGTCACGTGTTATTGTGACAATGTTTATTGGAAGACTCTAGATTAGACTAGATTGACATGAGATTGACGCATGCTGCACATTTTATTATCTACTTAGATTATTAGCATTGAGTTATATACAATAGAGACAACGCCATGAACGTTATTACCCTATGAGGGTTGAATACTGTTTATTTTATTCAAATTTATTTATCTGTCGAAGTTTACACACAAACTTCTAGTATATTTCAGTTAATGGTTATTAAAGTGTATATTAAAATGTCATTTTTATTATATATAAGTTTGTCATAATAAAATTAGGATTAATAATAAATTTTATAAAGGAGAATCATACCCTAGGACCAGCACTGGACAATCTGCTTATTTTAAGATAGGTACCCGTAAACGTCCTAAGCTCCTTTTACCGAATATGTGAACTTCTGAATACAAAACGATAAAGTTTTCAAGACAAGTCAAATAAGACCGCCTTTTTAGAAACTTATTCGGGTAATATTGAATACTTTTGATATTGACAAAACTCCTAGATTATTTACATTAGCCCGTTTTGATATCGATTCCGTGTACTAGATTTTATATTGGAGTTTTTATTACTTCTACGACTATTTTTTAAGTTTTAATTTTGTCTATATATTAACATTTTGTAAATTAGGTGGTTATTCAAAGAGTGCATGATAAGAGTCCCGTGTGTCAAGCATTGCCTGGTTTGGGACCATTGACAATCTTACTTTTAATTTTAGGTTATTAATAAATAAATACATAAGAGCAGCGCAGTACTTCTTTTAATTTTAACCCAAAATTATTTTTTTTGAAATAACGTTGCGGATCAATTGAAGTTAAATACTGTCGAATTTAGAATAAGTCACATACTATGACCAGAAATCATTACAAATATGTAAATTAAGGAAACATTAAAGATGATGACAGATGATGTGGCGGATATTGAGAGAGTTTCAAGCGGATATTAGCAAGATTTTATCATCGCTAATGTTAAATTCGTATGAAATACACATTTTGACATTAAAACACTTATTTGTTTAGACATAAAGTTTCGTTTTGTGAAGTCTTAGACAGCTTGTACCCACATGTGTAAAGTTTATTTTTGTGTATAAATTTCCAAATCTCATTTTAGCATATCAGTAATTAAAATCTTAATAAAAACAAATTTAATAATTGTATTGCATATTCTGTTGATTAATATCAAAGGCTCTGCTTGTATGTTGGACGTAAGCTGGAATTTTCATTACATGACATTGTATTAAACAATATTGGTACAACGGTTATTGTGCTATTCTGTTTGTTATTCAGTATGAAATACATAAACACGTATACATGGACAACGGCCAGTGCCTAAACTAAGATACCTACTCTTTTGGATAGCATTGTATGATAGGATAGAGTTTAATTTTGTCAGCGTTAAATATATATATTACACTGTGGTATCTTTTGATAGAATAAATAATAACTATGTTATATTAAAAGACATGAATAGTAAGCATTTCGATGTCTCAGTACGTTCCCATATCACAAATTTACGATGCCATAAAATCCTAGTTATGTACCCTTTGAAGGTTAACGATTAGAGCAGAGCGTTATACAGCCTCACTAATATTAAATATATGGTTATAGGAAACATTATCGCATCACACCGTCGTAGATATAGTATCTTAATAGTATTTTATCAAAAGCTACTTTAAAAAAAAAACACATCTAGAAATCATTGATTTATGAATGTACTAGGGTAGATGTTAATCTAACGATGACTGTAAATATTGGAATGTGAAATATTTGAAACTGGTGATAGAATACAATGTATAATAATATTGTGATATCATATGACATGTTGTTAACTTTGTTAACTTTGATTGTAAAAGTTAAATTAATTTTCAATAATGAATACGTAAATATAATAATAACGACTTTACTTGTACTTTGATCGTTAAAAAGTTCTCGTAGATTTCACGGCTTTGTAAATGGTTGAATAAATTTTAATATTTAAGTAAATAGACAGTAAAATTAAGTTCATTATTATGAAGCGTCCAAACAGAGAGGGGTAGATAAAAATGAAAATAAATATCGAGTCTATTCCGCTCGCCTTTAACGAAGCGAGTAATTCTGTCCAACCCTTTGAATAAAACCGTGAAAATGGCTGAGAATGGCCCCATTAACACTCTGTGACAGTCTTGTAGAGCCTTCTCCGGGAAAATGAAAATATTTTTTCTCTTATTTCCATTTGTGCCACGCTGACATTTATTGTTAATTAGATTATTGTAATGCTCGAGAATTGTGCTTCCGAATCAACTCTATTTACTTATTAATACCTTCAAAGTATATTTTACAGCTACTTCTAATGTCTTTCTTGATCAAATTATCAATGTAACTTCAGTATACGTTGATCGTTCAGTGCGTATGACGCAAACACTAGCTCAGAAATAAATATTTACGGAGCCCTTAAAATAATTTCGTTTAGCAAGGAAACGCGCACGCAAACAAATAAATAATTTTTCACTTGCCCATAACAAGATGTCAAATCCAAGGAGACCTTTATCAGTGTCAGCACAATATCATACATCAATTCCATGAAACTTAGCTGGTGGAAAAAAACACCATATTTCTTAATACGTCTAATATTCTCTCTATTTTTGTCGAATATATTTACTGGCAATAAATATTTTTGGACTACACCTACGTATAATATTATCCAAATTATTATATACCTACTAATAATATTACGGATCCGAATCCAACTCCGATAAAAACGTTGAACAATGTCATGACCCAAAACTAAAATATTTCTTTGTGAGAATTGTTTGAGCGAAGACAACGCACACAAGTTTCAATTATTTTTTTGCACAAATTATGTATTTCAGTGCAAATCAGAACGCATATAAATTACATTATTTTTCAATGATTTATTATTTGATGTAAAAAGATACTTCAATGTTCTCGAATTTTGGTGAATAACGTAGGCAATAAGTTAATGGTAATCTATTGAAAGTTAGAAGGGTTGTAGGGCTTTTATCTCGTATATAAAACTTGTAAAGGGTCATGTATAAAATATAATCATGCTATTTTTTGTTTACATCCTCTCTCGTCCTTTGTCACAATTTTTAACAATTTTATGAACTTCCTCCGCGCTTTGTTTATTTAGACCGTAAGTAACATAATTAAATAAATAATTCTCCTTCCGTAATTTAAATTGGATTCAGTGCCGTAGTCAAAAGAAATATATGCAAAAATAATATATTTTATGGTTCCAATTGTGATCAAAAAATACTGCCGTGTGAACTGTGTTCTACTATATATTATTTTATCCTAAAAATGGACCTTTAATATTTATTTAAAATATTTTAATAATTATTTTATCATAAACTGTAGACAACTTTATAAAGCTAAATAAATAATAACAACAAGAACCCTTATCGAGTTCGAATGTACATCAATTATTCCATAGTTTTAATGTGAATTGCGTTAGTTTTCAAGCTCCTCCAGCCATTTATGCTTAAACGTTTAAATATTGTCTCTAAACTGTAATTAGAGGTAGGGTGAAGCATCCAACGTTCGCAGTCATGATACTCTTAAAAAATAGCACTATTTATGACAATACTATACTTCAAAAAGTGCTATTCAAATTAAAATTGCCACTAATTGTCTTATAGTGGTCTCGTTCTGCTAAAAAAAATAAAGCACTTATAAAGACACATCACATTAGATTCCTAATTCTTTTGTTACGATTGTTATTCTGACGTGGCATTGATATTATTATATAAATAAATTTTAATATATAGTTTTAAAATCTGCGGAAATATGACGGTCATATTTTTAATAATGAGTAAAACATATTTATAATAATATACAATACGACATATTTTTTAAACAATATGCTCTAGGTGCACGATCTATTAAGCTTGTCTTTATGTATTAGCGCATTCACCCTGAGTGACAAAAGTTCCCTAAATAGTTGATATTTAATAGTATCTTCTGCCTTTCTAAATTACAACAGACATTTAGGCACATTTGTACTAAATTAGAGGCTTAACTCGATTTTAAACTATACCATTGTGATTCGTAGCCGTTTTGAATTGCTCTTCTGTGAAAATAATTTATTTAATATTAAATATTAATTAATTACTTTTTCGTTACATTATAATTTAATAGGCACTATGCAAAACTTTTCAGCGCCATCCAGTACTTTTAAGCAAGAAAAAACTAAACAAAAGAAAATGGAAATACGTCGGAGTGACTGATTATTTGTAGAATGAATGCTCTGCGTAAAGAAAAACCCCAACATTATTCATCAATTCAACTTCTAAACAAAGTTATTATTAAATGAAACGAATTTTCAATTGTCTAAAATAAGTCGTCAGAAACCAATTTGGGATTCGCCAGTAATCTGGTTATCCGTTTGGAATCTCATTCTTTGATTGCATCAGGTTTTCCGGTCCCCAGTGTTCACTCTTCCAATAGAATCAATGCAAATCACGCACCAATCATTGGCTCATTTTGGCAAGTCAGCATTTACTCGGGGAAAAAGATAAAAGGATAGCCCTCTTTTAAAATGTTGTAAAAAAGGCAAATGATGATATTGCGACTTTTGTTGCTGATTTATTAAATAATTAATATTTTTATTTTGTACTAATGATGTCGCACATGAAGACACGAATATCAACTTTCTTAAAAACTCCACTGGCACACTTATTAACTTCAATTTATCTCATCAGTAAGTGTGGACATATCATTATCATTTACTACATATCCTTATAATTTATGGCTAGTTTATATGCTATCTGCATAAGAAACGATATGCAACAAACTGCGGTAACGCTTTATGAGTCACATTATAGCTTATTACTTATATTATAGCTTCATACCAAACTTCAATACGAAAGAAAACCGTGCAACTACACGATGCCCGAGTTATTCGAGACCATTATTTAATAAAAAAATACATTGTATACATGCGGTTTTCTATGCGCATTAATTCTCACCATCGTATCGCTTCATACTGAAATATAATGTCAATAAATGGATATCTTAAAGCGTATATCTTCATATCATTTTACAGCTACCATTCAAGCCTTTACAATTCGACAAGAAATTTCACAGAGGTTTTAATGTAATTGATTCTCAAAGCTTTATCTATTTATAAACTACGTTTGGCTCCAAAATCTGTCGGTCCATCTGTCTGTCCACCTCTCTTCAGTAGTCTGGAGTCCTTTTGAAGTCTTTGACTGCATTGAATTCCTTCTTCGTGGATTCCTTTCAGTGCTTTGTGCTCGTTCATCCCCGGTAATGCAAATCAAGCTGGCACCGATTGCCCCTCGCAGCTCACTTCTATTCAACGAGTTTAATAAAGCGCCACTGAGATTCTAAGAATGAAATGAAAAATTCAATTAGATGTATTTTTTATATTCACCAACACTATTACTATTGTATTCACTTGGGGTTGCCGACCAGACGGGCTTCGACATTATAACAAGTTAGTTTTAGTTTCATTTACTTTTGGCCACCGTTTCTACGTCTGGGAAAATGTTAGTTCGCAGAATGTTATACAGCTTTTAACTATTTTCGTATATTATAACTTTCATGCTAATTAAAGTTCAAATTAGTAAAAGTTTCAAACATTAATTACCAGAATCTGTTTGTTAAATTGTAAAAATAGGTTATTTGGTCGATACGATTTATAAAATTTTTATATTTATTTATAAAAGTCACCTCACAGTGAATACATCATATAACATAATCTAACTTCACATAAAAATAGTTATTGGGTCGTTCATTTATTTCAAATCTTTCTTAACGTAATATTTTTATATATAACATATGACAGCACTCCGCCTGATGTCAAGCTAAAATGAAGACAGCTGATACCACACATAATATAAGTATAAATATATAAGTATAAAGCAACCAAAGCGTATATGTATAACAAAATTACATTGGAACTGACCAGAACTATGAGAGATCAGAACACTGGCCTCACACCCTCGGTCGTTAAGCTACGGCAATTTTAGAAAATAATCTATTATATTCAAAAGTAATACGCTCTTTCTTGTGTCTCGCTAAGTATTGTGTATGATTTTATTTCTTTCTACAAAAACGTGTTACAGAAGCACTTTTACAAACGTTGCTGAGACTCCTAAAACAAAATTACGTGAATGTCAGCGATCCATTTAGTCGTGAAACAATTTTCTATTCAATTTGGACGAATATACGAGTAAGTCGTTTGTTAGTAGCCGAGAGTGCATTGGAGATTGCATTGGGGAATGAGGAGTAAATCTTTTATCCGAGTGTTTAATGGAAAGAAGAACAGTTGTTAACTTTTATTTATAAGTTCTTGTAAATAAGATGTAATTCGCTCGATTTGAAATTACATTAGTTTTCAATCTATCTTACATTATACAAAAATAATTTGTTAAGTCTCTAGAGAAACGTGCTGCCTAAGTCCCTTCACGGCTCAGATGCATGTTGACAGAGTGTGGTAACTTTTAATAAAAATTCTTATTCAGCCTAAAGTTTCTCCCAATAATGTGAACACTCTTGAATATAATTATTCTTCTTGAATATATAACATCGAGGTTAAAAAATAAAAGAACACCATAATTTGAAGTTGTAAATAAAATGTGGTGATGTATAAGATTTAAAATTAATTGGTCAATTTAGAAAAATAGTCGGTTTTTATGAGACGTACATACATTTCAAAATAGTGTAAATCTTTTGTATAATTCGATATTTAAAAAATATAGATTCTATTTTTTATTATCAAAACTCGTACATCGTATTGCACACTTGCCATTAGTTAAGTAAAGAATTTTCGGGAGAAATGGTGAAGGGTAAAAGAGGATTAATAATTTTTCATCCCCCACCATGATGTAGCAGATCCCTGGTGATTTGTTCGTAAGGGCGATGATAGCTGTGTAGGCATTATTTACATTGTTCAACTACAACACAGCTGCGAGACGTCTAGAAAATTCACTTCCAATTAAATTTATATTCTTTGTATTTACATTTTATAAAGACTTTCTTGCTAATAAAGTCAAATACTCGTAAACAAACTAGTTTTACCTACATTAAATTTCAAAACCATGCATTTTGGTAATATTCAGTTAATTAAGGAGATATGTTTTAATAATTGACTTTTAAAAAAATACTAAATTAGCACTAATTTGCTAAAAATATCGACAGAAATATCGTGAAGTCCACAGAGAAAAGAAAACGGTCGAGTTTGTAATTAATTTGCGGATGTTAATTTATTAGGAATCGATTTATGCATCTATTCTGTAATAATTAGTTACCGACTTTAATGTCAAATGTAAATCGTTCGTCGATTTAAATATAATCAAAATAAACGCGATTCAATGTGTAGCTATTTAAAATTCGTAAATAAATATGTAAAAGTAACAAAACCAATCACGTAATGTAAATTTTTTTTCAATCAATTTAAAAACATAGTTTGTTACTAAGCTCCTTACATAGAGGCAGAATATCGCCCCCGGTCTGCCAATATCGTAATTATTCGCTATTGGATTGTACCTGCGACTGCACTTTGTCTAATTAACAATCTTAATTGAATGACACGAGAGATTGCCGTCTATGCTAATATTCTTTTTATTGATGATTAGTAGCTTGTAATATACAAATGGGAATTTCATACTATTATACAATATTATAATGATGTTTCAAATTGATGTTTTTGTTAAAATAAAATTATTTCTTTTAACTACAATATTTGTGCCGTTTCCACCACACTGGCTTGATGAAGCTAAGTGTGGTTCGGGATCTGGAGTTGGGTGTAACGAGTGTGTCCTGTCAACTGGTTGATGCGCATTCGTCCACTGAAGCCGGCATAGCGGGGATGACTTTGTTCATGGATTGCATTCTAGCTTAAAACATTAGTGAGAAATTGGTCATATGATTGGCAAGAAAGCTTTAGTTTAGTATGGGTATGACATACAAAATAGCAATAATTTTGTTAAAAATACAAAAAGACGGACCACACCCTCCATCCAAATTGAAGTCTTAGCTGTGCGTACCTTTATAAATCAATATATAAAAAAGACATATCAACTCGTTTATATTTTATATACGTTTATATTAATTCGACATCCATTACGAATCCATGCTTTTATAAAAAATAAATCTCCCATTCTTGAGTTTATTTTTCAAGACAAACGTAACCTATTTTCTTCTAAGCAATCCCAGCTAAACGCCTTCGAGTCCTGCGACAAACCGTTGTCCACAGAAAGCACAGGTATAGAGGTTACGATTTTTCCATTTCTTTTCTTATCGCCACGGTCATATTACACCGTGGCGCCTGCAGATAAGTGCAGGAGACGCCTTCTACTCCGGATATTTGAAATCCCAGACACTTTGTATTTGAGAAAGAACACCATACAAATGTAAGTCAATACTTTAGATTTAAATTTAACTTTATAGAATAGTCCATAAGGTTGGGATTTTGTTTAAAATATTGTATAAGTAAGTGTGTTGTTAGATGCACTTCAAACTGTATTCAGTTGAAGATGCTTTCGATAAAATGGCTTCGTTTGCGTGTATAAGTCAGATGTGTAAATCCTTTGTAGCGGTACTAAATATGCCGAGTGAACTTCTTCATCAGAATCAACCAGCAGTAGAGTCAACTGGCATAATCAATTTGTTTTGTTTCTTGTTTATTAAATTCGCAAAAAAAAACAACTGAAATATTGAATATTCTGGTTCTAACAATTTTACCTAACGAAAAAGCGTCAATGTCAGTGCGCAATTGCGAAACACGTGGTGCTATGGTATAAAAACCTAAATTTCTTTGTCAATTGAAGTATGACAACTGAATGCCTTTAACTACTAATATAATAGCTAAAATATAAGAATAAAACTCTTACATCAGTCTTAAATCTAAGACAATAGTTACCAATAGATAGTGGTTTTTAGTATTTCAACATTCCACCCAATTTATCGTTTCTGTAATCGTAAATGTTCCTTGTGGTGAATAATGACGGTTAGATAGCAGTTGATCCCTATAAAAATGATAAACAACGACTTTATGTGATTTCGCCATTTACGCACAGATGGCGTTGTTTAAAATGTAACACACATGTTTATATTAAATTCAAGTCAAATTTAAGTTAAGTTCTTAAAAAAATCAATTAAAAAATGTTATCACTTATTTTATAATTTTATTGTAAAATAAAATACCATAAATAAAACGCAAACAAATAATTATTCGTAAAATCTAATTTTCTAAACATTTTTCATAACGTTGTTAAACATTAAACCTTAGAAAACGATAAGCGGATGTTCTCAGTTCAAATTTATAGGGGTAATAGGTAATGACCATAAAACTTAAAAGGGTATTTTCAAATCGTTTACATAAACAAATTGCTTATAAAATTTATAAAAATAAAATGTGTTATTGCGATCCGTACCTACCACAGGTTTTCTTTCCCAGTACAGTTAATTAGCTTTTTCGGATGCGCCTTATTGTTTATAATTAATGTATAGTATGTCATATTATGACTTATGTCACTCATATAGTAGAGGCGCACACTTTACCCAAAAAAATCGACTTTCAATTCTCAGCCGTTTAGGTTTGATTAGGAGACAAAATAAACACTTAAATTTAAACTAATATTATTTTTGGGTTTATGCACTTCGTTGTTTTCATGCCAGCGTTTAGGTATTTAACATGACTACACACCAAGGGAATATTAATGGAGGTGTAAAGTAAATTTTGTAGTCAAATTTATTGTGGCGGGTAGGCTCAGGTTCCCTTTGAATAATTTCCTTCCTTTCACTGAGCTTACTTTATCAAGATAAATTATATCTATCCATTGACGATAGTGGAGATTATTATACATGTAGGTAACCAGTGTTTCTCAATATTTTTTTAAAAAAAGAAAGCCTCTTATTCTTATTATCTTATTTGTAATTTGTTTTTTGTTTGAGTGTTTTGATAAAGCATTTATATTTCTTATTCAAAAAGAGCCGTGCTAAGATTAAGAACCTCTATTACGATGTTATAATGTGTTAAGAGTAAGCGTTTATCGATTTATATTATTTTTTAGTTATTTTTAGTATAAAAATACTAGTTACCGATTTTAATAGCGTGACATCAAAAAATAATGAAAGAGTGGAATTGCGCGAAAAAGTATATTTTGTATAATGTATTTTTTGTGTAATTATTCTTTTTTTTTGCAAATTAAACAAAGAGAGAATGACTTAAAATTATTATTGCTCTATATATCTCATAGGTTATTCACTAACTTGAAACCCTTTATGCGACTTACTACCCCATTTTTAATCCGACGTTTTACGAGCTTTATAACCATCGTGGTCTCAACAGAACAGTGTCTGTAAAGTTTTCAAAACGTTAGATTAAAATAATCAAAATAAACATAATAGTAAGTCACATAAAATCTTTTGAATTTGTTATAAATGGAAGCCCTAACTCAAATAAACTCACATAATTCGCACACAACCCTCGAGG
Source organism: Tineola bisselliella (assembly GCA_028551675.1). Classification (NCBI taxonomy): domain Eukaryota; kingdom Metazoa; phylum Arthropoda; class Insecta; order Lepidoptera; family Tineidae; genus Tineola; species Tineola bisselliella. The sequence continues at coordinate 24,776 of JAPWLS010000993.1, forward strand.
CGATACTGTTATTAAGGTAGTAATTACAGGGTTAAGTGTGACAACACTATTCGCCTATTGTAATTAACCTGGTGCAGAAGTTGTTTAATTGAGATGAAATGTGCTCCCCCGTGGGTCACAGTGACCACTAGTTTGTGGTCTACGTTCAAACTGTGAGCTGTGATATGAATACTAATTCTAATTGCTCCATGACATTTCCCTTTTACACATTTGCATAACAGCTTTAAATTTACATACGCAGTAATAGGTTTAATGGAAAATATTTATAAAAATAGGCATATTTATTATACGATCTAGGTTATTTTGCACTTTAAAGTTTGACAATGGTCCAAAGAATTAACCCGCTTATCTAATTGTAAAATTTCTTTTACTAAAATAAAATTCACTTCGTATACTTGATTACATACTTTTACAACGAAAAATCGTATTAATAGTATCTAAAGTAATTAATAGTATCTGTTTTACTTAAAATGTAAGTAGACAATATCAAATACCTACTTAAATTAAATTCTATTGTCATTCGAAATGTGAGTTCAAGAAAAAGTAAAGAGCAAAATCTTGGAGAGCACACATTTTATTAGTAGGCTCCAGTTTTACGATCGCTCAGCAAACCTAAATAAAAAGCTGAGCCTTCATATAGAATTCTTTTGTCATTTTTACGGCGTACTATCAGAGGCTTTTACAATTTAATCAATCGGCAATAGGTTGACAATGGCCCGTAAATGTAACCTGTACGATATTTTATCGCTGAATAAAGGGGAAAAGTAATTTCATTGTCCTTTTAAAATTGTATTTAAAAACGGTTGTTGGATCCTATAGGAGTTAAATCAGGTCAATTAATTTGTATAATATTTTTGCTTTCAAAACTTAATATTGAACTTCTATGGCTATAGCTAATTACTAATCTTTGCACATATTACTTCTCGCTCTAACCGCTCCGTTTCGCAAAGTACTATCTATCTCTTTTACACATGAAGAATCATAAAGCTGATGTGGCGTTTATAAGAAGAGTCAACGCATCAGCATTGCTGAGTTCGTCATTTAAGTGTCTCTTTTTAACTCGGTCATATTTATTTTAATTAATATATTTATTTTATTTAGGTATCCAGTGTATAGTTTAGGTCTAGGAGTATGGTATGGTAGTGGTCTGTTATGCTAGCGGTATGGTAGGTCTGTATGAAATCGAAGTAAAGCATTTGAAAAAGAATTTCTAATAATAAAAATATAGAAGTTTGTATATCTCTTGAAGTTTACAAAAGTTAAAGATTTCATTGAAGTTTTGTTGGCGGTTGGCGAGAGGTCTACAAATAAATTCAATGTTCTAGAAAACTTATGATCAAACTTTGGGGACGATCTTTTGAGTCAAAGGGTTGATAAGTCAAATTCTGTAGACGAAAATTTTAAATCATCTTTGCAAAACTTTATTTGTTTATTAATATAAACTTATTTATTATGATCATGTAACGAGAGGAGACTGTCAAGGTCACAGTGGAGCGGCTTCTGCCCGCAGAAAATTCTCTTTCTTAACAGCTGTCTTTACTTACTAGTTTAATATCTTGCCGGACTGTTATGAAAGAAATTTGTTCACCATTAAGTTTGTATAAATTATTGTCAGCACGAGCGACATGACGCCTCGGTCTCTTTCTTGCGTGAATATATTAGTAATTATTTCAATGTATTTCCATTAGAATTGATTATACTGCTGGACTTTTATATATATCCACTTGTTATTTATAAGTAAGACGTAGAAACTTAGAAATGGAACAAATCCTCAACGGACGTGATTTTTGCTCAGAAGACGGCATAAATGGGATCTTAGATATTAGTAGCTAATGCCCAAGGCTTTACTGAGAAATAAATACTTGTCTTTATAATTATTATTTATAATTTTGGCTGGTAACAACGAAAAATTAAGAAAATATGTTGTGGCGAGTACTAAGCAAAAAATTAGAATAATTTCGTGTTGTTATTGCTCATAAAAATATCAACATTATTGTTCATCAAAACAGTTAATATCATGTCATATAAATAGTTTGTTTTTCTTTTGCCATGAAGGTTTACGTATGAATTAAAATTTTATAATTTCTTATTGGACTGCTGCCTGAATACTCGACATTGGCAGAATTATCTCTAATATAGTATATGTGAAGTCATTAATAAAATAAGAAGTCATATAAATACCTACATCAATATGTCATAAACAAATCAATCAATATAGATAGAGTATTATGCCGCCATCTAAAATCTAACTAGAATTGAATTCGAATCGTTTGTCAGCGTAATTAATATTGTGTAAGATCCTTCTAATTGCAATTAATATTAGGAATTCTCTCTATTCGCTTATTAATGATAGCAATTATCGATTAAGTCTCTATAATACAATATTGATCATTATAGAATGTAATAATTAGATAGAGGTGCTATCAGGAAACTCGAAACAAATGCTTTTCTTATTCAATAATAAAAATATCATCATTCATAGTATATAACCCAATATTACTTGTGTGGTGTAGTAATCACTCCACGATAGTAACTTTCAAAAACAGAACATAATTTAAATTTATTTTAACTGTTTCATTGACTTTATGCGTATCATGTACCTTTCAAAAGTTTGAGTATAGGACAAAAATTAGACCAATAAATGAGTCAACTATGAAATCGAATAAATAATTCCTGAAGTTTAAAGCATTCAAACACATCGATATAAAGTTAGTATGTATAATAATTTATCCAAGATACTAATAATAATTTATCTAAGCTATTTTTGAGTAGATTTGCTACAAAGTAATAAAAGTAGAGAGTCATACTTATTTTACTATGTTTAGTGAATATATTTTCTCTTGAAACAACAGCATCTTGTTATATTATTATCATATTATTTTGAATGGAGAGTGTCTACAAACTTTGAATACTAAATTTGTCAATTTCTCTTCTGCTGTTACTTGGTTGAGATAAAGTTTTTGCCAGTGAGAAACTACTAATTATGAAAGTATGAAAACTCTACTGAATACCTAAATTATTGTTTAAGTAAAGTTTAGGACTCATTATTCATTGAAACATGTCTTCATGAACACGTTACAATTATATATACAAGAACAAAATGTTCTAATATACTAAACAATTTATAATTATTAGTTCAAATATAAACTCTTCGAGCACTATCTTCAAAAACTAAATACTTGAATACCCATCGTTTCATATAAATTATATGTTCGTATGTATGTATGTATTTTATATATTGTGCATAAGTCAATATGGGGAGGGCTTGTACCAATATGCAATTCCTTATAGTTATAAAAAATAAAAGTACAACTCAATTAGTCACAATTAAGAAATAGACATTGATTATAAATTTCAGTTTAAAAAACCCAATGATCTTCATTTGTTTACGAAGGAGATCTTTTCCATTTGATATTAAGGAAAAGGAAGGTAGTGGCAATCGATTAGAATGAGGTTTACTTCAGGGACCCTAATAAATCCACTCGGACCGCACTTCATTAATTTGCCTTCTGTCAGGGCTCTATCTGAAATTGTTGATGTTTTGTGAATGCTCTCTGTGTTTGTACCAAATATGTAGAATTAGACGTTATATTAAGTATTAAAATTGTTTTCATCTGAACGACTTTGATATGAAAATTCGAAATAAAATATAAAATTTCGTTATCCAAATGATATTTGATGAAATATGTTGAGAACAATTTTTGAAGGTTACAATCGCGTTTATTTTGATTGTCTCTTATGTTAATATTATTATTTCTTATTCTTATTTTAAAACGTTATTATTAATTCAGCTCTTCATTAAAATTAAATAGAAGAAAAAATAAGTAAAATATGAGCGTTTTTGAAAAAATGTAAAAATTGTTTTTAGTAATAATATTTCATGAACGGAAGGAAATCATAACAAACGTCGGTGGAAGGAAAGTTTCCAAGAAAAATACTCTAGATTGATTCCCGAGGTGGTTGAGTAAAATTATCTTCAAGGAGTTTTTTTTACTAAAATAAATACCATAAGTCTGACTTTCAATCTCTTATAAAAAGAAACGATTTATACTACATTGTATCTTTATTTTAACTATATAATTATAACAATTAACTGTTATTTATACAGTGCACACTCGTCTCCTGAAGCCGGCATTATAAAATACTAGCTGTTGCCTCCGACTTCATTCGCGTAGTAATGAAGATATAAAGTACTATGAAGTTTATTGATGTTTTATATTTCAACGACGCTGCTCTCACGTGACTGCCGTTCGGAGATCTCCTTAATTTATCTTCCTGTAATTTATATAGCCTATATTGATCAGTGATAATGTAGCATTTAAATGGTGAAAGAATTTTTGAAATCAGACCAGTAGTTTTTGAGTCAATTCATTACAAACAAAAAAAAAACAAAGTATAGATATAGAAAACATGCTCGTACATATAATTAATTCTGTCATAATATATAATATACATATTTAACTTCTAATTAAAAAATAAAGTCCTCTAGACACTAGAGTGTTTATTGTTTTTTTTTTACTTTATACTATGTATAAAATATAGGTAGGTACATATATCAAGAAATATTTTGTTATTGGATCTTCAAAGTTTTGTTATACATAGCAATATCTTTGTATTGAATATTTGTATGTTTGTGCTGCTTAGATTACAAATGAAGACACTAAAATGTCATTTGTATGTAATTGTAATATTAATTTTAACATTATTCAAATCTAAATCTTGGAATGTTAACAATTTAAATTAAACACAGAATTGGTAACATAGCTGGAGCATGTTCAGTGCAGACAGTTCCTCGAATTTCCTTGCAAAATAACAAAGTTGATTCGATGTGCGACGAATGTTAGTAACTCTCTGATGGTGCAAGCTAAAATATTTTGACAGTATTTATGATTAATTTATATAATTGTTTATAAAAAGGATTTTAATTTAATGATATCTTTATTTGAAAATAAAGGATATAAATATATACTAAAAATACACCACGTTGTTTCTCCGAAAGGATCCAATCAGAATTTCGATTTTAAACATTTTTTAAATATTTAAAATATATAAATTTAAGACATAGGTAACAATTAACTACATCTGGTTTATATGTTTAGTATATTTATATATATTATTATTGCCAAGAAATGAGCATATCTGATGAAACAAGAGATCAAATATGTATGACTGCTTAGTGATAAGGCCACCTTTTGTTTTTTATTTTTATTTTTTATTTTCTTCTGTTCTTTAAATGTATTTTAATTTGTGCAATAAAGAGTTGTTATTATTATGATTTCTCCATCAATTAATAATAGCTATAGTAAACCCTAATCTTTTTGACATTTCTACTACAAAGTAAGAAAGTTAGAGGAAACCATGTACCTAACTTAAAAAGAGGCTCGCTATCAAATGGGTGGTATATCGAAAACCCATTTTAGTAATTTGAGGCGACCCGAAACGACATTGTCGCTAAGCGATTCAATCCGACCAGAGACCGCGATCCGAGCTATGTAGCTTACGACATTACAATTTGAATTCGGGAGATTACTCTGCATGTTACATCAGCTTAACTGTATTACATACACATTGTAGCTTTTTAAATTTAAATTCAATTTTGAAAACTATGTTTGAGATTACAAGTGTAGCTTAAAAGATGCGAATTAAGTAAATATATGTACCTACTAAAAATACATATAAAATGAAATAAGTACTAAAAATTTAAAAAGACAGATTTAATTAAAACACGACATATTATGTATGTTGTTACGATTCAAACATATTTATTTACAAACATTTTGTCTTTTATGAATAGTGCAACGAAGTAACAAATTATGTAACTTGTAGATTATATTTATTTTCTACATTACCTACATATATTCTCTAGCTTATAAAACAATGTTAGAATTATAATTCACAAGTATTACTATAAAGGAATAAAAATTAACACACCCTCGATCAGCCGTAGGGCGCCTGTACTCTGTAGGGAACACCTCCATTGCCAAATGAAAAATGGAATCGCGGCAATGAACAATTTGTCATTTTAATGCTTTCATGCTTACGCCAGCCACGTCTGCACTATGTATAGACAATTTATAATGTGTCATATTCCCTTCACAAGCTAAGCATTTACACAAGTCCCATCAAATTATTATACGCCTTATCACGTGACATTAAAGTTGATATTCCTCATGTAGTTCGTATGAACAAAAGAAGCATTTTGTACATACAAACCATGCTGCATCAACGCTTTGAATGCAATTTGTTTTCAAGTGTTCCAGCGAATATATGCCACGAAAATGTCATTGTTGTGTTTGTTCCTTGTTCACACTTGGCCTCTACTTCTTTCCGTAGTGCTCCTATTCGGAATATTGATTCTTTCACTACGTACGTTGTTGTTGAAAATCGAATATGAATGTACGTGATCTTGAAGTTGTTATAGTGGGATAGCAGCCAAAATGCAGCACATAAAATGAGTAGGGAAATAAAAGCAATAAATTTAATATAAACACTGAAACACGTCAAAAAGTATTATAACAATATTGGTGTTTATGACTTTTGATTATTGCGCAAGGATCTATCACTTTCTCAGTATCAATATTAAGTTCTAAAACATAAAATGAAAATCTTCCATCCGACCCTATAAACGTGATCATTTATTTTTATGACACCGATCCCCTGACTATAATTGTATCACCATAATTTTTTGATACGCTCCCGCCTGTTATAGCTTGAGGCTTTGATATTTTTAGATTAAGTAACTTAATAACGCTGTTCGTTATTTGCAACTGAAAAATTTAACAAAATATTTTTATTTCTCTGATAGAAAATGCGATTCTTTTTACAGTAGTTTTATAGCAATTCTCCTAAATTGCGATATGTGTGTGGAGGCTGTCTACACGCAAGCTACGCCTTCGCTATACCGGCTTAGAGAGGCCAGCAGCGTCCACGTACAGTGTGTATATCGATTAGATTTCAACCCTTGAAATCGCAGTACCTCAGAAATAACAAACTGAGATATTAACCGCCATCATTTTGCCTAAATAATTAATTTAAAAATTATAAAATTATTTTTAAAAAAATATGTATAATAAAATAAAACACGTCCGTTTTATAAAATGTGGCTTTTATTACTTACACAAGATATTTTGTTTCTAAAATACCAAGATAGGCGAAAGCACTTATAAATTTAATTATGAAAGAGGAAGCCTGACGTTAGCTGAAATAAAACTGCGCCAATTAGTGAAAACAACCTGCTCGTGCCGTCGGATTAATAACCTTAATGAACGCCTTGGCTGTTACCTACGTCGTTAAAAAAAGTAACGCCTGAAGACGACACGGTAAGAAGTAAAAGTGGGACTTCACTGGTAATTCTAGCGCGTGACTGCTGCTCCTTTATTCAGATCATAAACCGATTTTTTCTGCTACAAAAGGTTGGGACGCCTTTGCTCTTTTTGAAATTGCTCAAGCATTCGTTGATTTTCACGTTCTACGAGTGCTGTTTTTAAATTTCATATTAATTCAAAATTAGGGTAGGCACAAAATTAAATTCACACATTTTATAGTACACAACGTTCTTTTGTGTTGCTACTTGTTAGCGTGCCAGTATAGGACTGATGAAGAAGTTTGGTGGTTTCGGTGTTTCGACTACGACTATAAAGTATTTAGAAAAGTCCAAAAATATTCAAATATAAGCGATTAGGACGCAGCATAAAGTGTTTTGAATTAGCTAAACCAAGTTTTTGAACTACCTAAGACAAGAAAATAACATTTATTTAAATTTTAGATAGACATCTAAATATATTCTTGAATTTATTATAATTTCCATAACTTTTTTTGAGTATTAATATGTACATATGCAATAATGTTGGAATCCAGGTTTATCCAGTAATTGTTCAGAAGAATAATTAATTGTATGTAAAGTTTTAGTATAAAATGTCATCACAATATTATATTTATTAAAGTGTTATTGTTGAAAATGATCCAGAGACTTAACCGAAATCCTTACACAAATGAATGCAAAGCTCCATGAATAGTAGAAACTGCAAATTTGTCGCATGTATAGATTTTCTAATCACGAGACAGTCTGAATAGTTTGGTTGCAGTTTGCAGTGTAAACGCAACAGTATTTCAATTATTGACTTAGTATCCACCAGTGGTTTACTATGTCTGTTTTGTGTGTATTATTATCATTTTGTTGTATTTAGTATCATTTGTTGTATTATCAACAATAATGTACATTTATATTGTCCTTGTGCTTTAGTAGTACAAAGTAGGATTACTTCGGGGTCAGGTTATATATTTATTATTACTACTCTTAAATTGAGTATGACATATTTTTTCTTATAACAAACCCAATCTAGTATACATTTCAAGAAACAATTATTTAAAATCATCTTTCATGACACATTTACATTGGTTGTTGGGGAACGCATGCGGGCTGCGGGTAAATGTTGAAACGAAAAGTAATTTTAAAATTGAACAAATGTTATTTGTTAATTGTAATAGGTGTAAAGATTCCTGACGAGTCAATGAACACGCAATTTCACATAGTACCTACGCTGTGTGTTAATTAAAATTAAACAGTTTGAGCGAGAGCTGTTTCGTAATTACAAAAGTTTCCAAACTATTTGATGGTTTAATATGAAATAAATAGGATATTCTATATTGTAAATAAATATTGATTAATAGATATTAACGATCAAACTATATCATATTGAAGGTTGAATGTCTGTCAATAATAAATAAATACGTATACATACTATGCCTTGATCTCAGTAGTGTTACTTCGGATACGGGTATCAAGACGTGGGCAACACAAACATTAGACACCCAGTCCTGAAACAAACACCTACGATTTATAAGCAAATATAAAATTTAAAAATTATTTGAGTCGGGAATTAAATAGCAAGACACGTGATTGAATTAAGAGCAATTGAATGAAAGTAGCTGACCTATAATTGTATGGAACGATAAAGAAAGGTCCGCTCGAACCTTTACGGATAAATTTATTGGATTTTCGTGGTCACACTAATTAAATAATAGTAGTTTACCATCTCCTAGAGATGCTTTGTTCACGTAAAATTCAAATGGCGAAATCAGAAGGTTGGATCGTTTTATTTGATTGCTCACATACCCAGTAACTGGGCCCAAAAAGCGAGAAGGATAATAGAATTAATTTTCCCAAGAATTTGCTGAACCAGCAGGGGTTATTATTCCATTTACAAGAGTGGAAAATACAGGGCGATGTTTACCTGTTGCTCCCCGGGCGTTTCATACAATCTCAAATGAATAATTATATCTATAATATACAACACCTACCTAATTATGGAAAAATACATGTCGCTCTAGGCATTCGTAATGTCAATGATATTTTGTGATATAAGAAGTTATTACAAAAACATTTTTTTTCTATTTTATTATACGGGTGTGTATTAAAATTTCATGTATGTTTGTACTGTTCTTGTTCTAATACTAATGGTTCAGGGTATTTGCTATTGTTGAAATACACCAGCTTGGTAATCTGAAAACAAAGATAAACATTTAACGTCAGGAATATCGATAAAATTCTTATCATATTAACAGTTGTGTCATTTGTGTATTGTTCCGTACTATGATCATTCTGAAACACAATATCAACGAGAAATAGTTTAATTATATACGTATGGACATTCCATATCGTCTTCTTTCAGATTGGAAACAAAACGTGCTATAATTTTCGTGTTGGAATATTGTATATGGAATATTGTATTTGAAAGACACAATAAAGTAACAATTTTAATAATATTTTATACAAAACATAAGCAAAGAGTATATGTAGTTAAATATGTAGAGAAGACATGCGAAACAAAATTTATGCGAAGGTAAGGAACTCGCGTTACATATTGCACAAAGAGTAGTTAGTAAACCAGAAGCGACACTATTAGGCCAATCCTCATACTAAATTTGTTCCCGCTGTCTTCCATGTCATATTTTATATGAAATACCTATTGTAGTGTAGGATTGTTTTGATTTGTATTGTATTGAAAAAGTTATGTCATTATAAATAATTTCATAGAAACCCATATTTTTATTTGTTTGATATAAATCCACCATTTAAACTGTTAATGGAAATGTACACAGTTTATTTAAATAAAGATGGGGTATGAACATATTTATATTTCACGTGTTTTTTTTTCTAAATGAAACTCGAATAAAAGTCTCGAATTGTTTTTCTTTTATTTAATTTTGATTAAATTTCATTACTAATGAAAAACAAAACGTGGCACTCGTTGTGCCTTTAAATTTGTATTTAATTTATGTCGGGATTGTTGACAGGTATCCGTTTCAATTAAGGACTAAAAATAGAAACAATATTGCAACTTCAGCTTTGATTAATGTTACACATGATCCACTGAGTCTATTAAGTGTAGCATTATTAGTTTATTATCGATATTATTGATTATTATATATGATTATTTAAAAAATAACTACCTTAGATTAACTCGTAGAATAAAAATATTCAGTTAATATTTACAAACAGTGCTTGTTTTATACTAGTAAATAGTAGTCCACTGGACAAATCCTCGTAGAACAATTACTATGTTCCAGGTATCCTTTTACTATATATATAGGTTAACTCAATGGGTTTTTGGCTATTGTTTAACTAACTAATAAAGTTTATAACTAAAGAGATACTGTCAAGATAAAGACTATTTAAATTAATATTTACTTAGGTCCATTTATAAATTCCTATACTAAGCAACTAAATTACAATAGTTTTATTGCAATTTATTACAAATCTTATTACTAAAGGAGATCGAATTTTCTGCTATTTATTCATATTTCATGCCTTTATAGTCTTACAAGTATAAGCAGACAACTTCAGCCGCATTCATTTGTTATTAAAAATTATTGGTATAATTTTAAATAAGTCAATGTTTAACTATTTCGTAGACTTTTATGTCTCTTTGATCAGGGGCTATACACTCCGGCATCGCTGTCAATTATTCCCAATAATCCAATATGGGCGCATAGCACGTGATCCCATTGACACTAAGCTATCCAACGAATGGCTATCCATTATTCAGGAGATGGCAAGGATAAACCCCAGGATGGAGCTTTCGTAACACTATATTCATAATTGACACGTTTCACTTATTTGATTACATTTACTTTATTTACATTTTTGGACGCTGTTATCAATTGTCTTAACAAAATAAAATTGAAGACCTTGAAGTTAAAGATACGTGCACCATTTTCACATTTCTCAATTGAACGCGTTGTGAATTTTTTTTTTGGGTCAATTTTAATTTATAACCCAAATACTCTTCGATATCGTATCCGTAAGGATACGTCTACTGCATTTTGAGTTATGACTTCAACCGTCTAATACTAATCTAGTGTGTAACCCATGAGCAAGTAATGCCAAAGAAAATCTGGGGATAGAACCTTGACTGCGGCGTGACTCTTCTCTCTCTTAGGACCATGTCAGTATATACATACGCAGTGCAAAGTTATAATTGGAAAGTATAAAATAATAAATTATAATTTTAAAAATAAATTATAAGCTGCAACGTTATAACTATTTCACTTTATATGCAAATTTTGAGGTAAAAATATTTGTATAGTAAAGTAGAATACAAAACTGCTTTTGTATTTCTAAATGTACTACTGTAGAATTTAATACTATTTTGCTTAGAGTTTCTCCTCAAAAATAAAGTATTGCCCTATTCTCTCCAATTAAAGTTCTAAACGATCATTTTATTGTAGAGATTTTAAAAAATTAAGATAAAAAGACTTAAAAGAATTTCCATATAATCGTATTACACTCAGGTATTTAATATAAACGCCTTAGAATAGTGAATGTTGAATTGCTTTGGATGTGTAAATTCTGAAATGCCGAGAGAGACCGTTCAAAGACCATGTCATGGGGCTTTGTGGAGGTAGATATGCGATACGACTTTGCAACTGACAATATCTGAATTCATGTTTTGAAACAATTATTAAGGGGTTTATAGGAATTACAAAAACAAACTTATACTTAGCTGACCACCACGATAAATGAAAAGGTATAAAAAAGTGGTCGGATTAAAAATGTTAAAATAATAATAATAAAAAAATAACAATTTTTTTTTTATTACACGAAAATAATGCCTGTAGACATTTTCTCCAGTTAACCTTTGGGAGATGTGAGCGGTGATGTTGTAAATAGTCATTAATTGTCTAGCGTTTTGCTTAGGATGTTTTTTTATAAGGAGAAAATGATTTTAAAATCTTGTGAAACATTCTAGTTGGAGTAACAAGTTACATATAAGTTAGCGCACAAAGAGTTATGAATTTGTGAGACTGCGCCGAGGCTCTTTCGGAAATTGCGGCTCTCCAGGCTCCTAATATTTCCTGTGATATATTTAAGCTATTGTTGTTCCCGGCGGTGGGTATTTGTTATTCCAATGCTACCTTTATTTAATGCGCTCGCATAAATATTGGGTACTTTACTATCATTACAGATCATTGCTGTCTATTGATAAACTGTGATAACGTCTGAGGTTATTCATGAACGTGATTTTACTAAATTAAAAGACTTTATGTACCCAACGATGTTAAGACATTACAGGTAAATATTATAAATACTAAAAGAAAAAAAAAACAGTGAAAAACAACAAAGAAACAAAAGTGAAGATTATAGTTATAAATAGATCTATCTATATAAAATATGTATGTGTTGATATAAGGAATGACTGGTAGATACAACTTCAAACTTTTCCGTTAATAAAGCCATAACTATGACTTTTGTAGTTGGCAAAGTAATTTAAATTTCCAAAGAACCTCTATAACACACTCGAATGTTCATTTAACGCATGAAATTGGTGCCTGCCACCGCTCCAAAGCAAAAGCGGAACTTCAATATCCGTTGTATAAACTTTGTTACAAAACAACGGCCTCCCCTTTGGTGACAGGACACAATGCAAAATACTTATTGACGAAGTAAATTGACTATTCCGTTCTTAATAAATTGGTCTAGGCTTTTGTAATAAATTTACAACGTAGAAGATATTATAGTGTAAAAACTTTCCTACAATATTTAAAAAAGTGTTTAAATAAATACAAACAAAGAAATAAATAAAAAATAAACTAAAGAAACGAAACAGAAAAAGGCACATATCGCTAATGTGGGGATGTCAATCCAATATACTGACTTGTATTGTCTCACATCTCATTTATTCAACTGTAAAATTTACTGAAGTAAATACTAGAAACAAAGAACTACTCTCTCAAAACATAATTTATTAATTAAATATTCAATACGTATGTGCTATCAACTTACTTATGTCCTTTTGAGACATACAGAAATGGTGCATATACATATAAAAGTGTTGTAGTAAGAAAATAATTAATTAATTAATGAACGCTAAAATAACCAAAGCCATAGCGTATAACTATTAGGTCAAAATCTAAGCTTGGAACTTAAGCGAAGACTTTATCCGTGGCTTAAACTCAAGGCAACATCTAACTCGGCTAACTGTCACTTACAACCGTTGGGCTGGTCCTCGAGACACGCCCAACTTAATCTACAAAATCTTAGTTAATAGTGGTTGGATGACCAGAACAATAGCTGCTGTAAACTTTGAATTTTGTTCTACATGTGAAATTATATTTTAATTATATTTAGGGTTTAGCTTTTTGATTTAATACTCTGTTAATCTAATATTAAATTATTTTGTATATACACAATACAAATATATATAGTTTCTAGCAAAAAATAATTTTACAATTTTTAAAAAATGTCTTAATAAAATTGTGGAAATTCAAAATTTAAGCACATAATGTAATAAGTTCTTGTTACCAACAAATCAAAATTCCATTTGATGGAAATTTCAATTGAAACTAGTAAGTTTTTGGAAGTTCGTCCAGGAACCATTTTCGTTCGTATACGGAGGTCTAGCTAACTTCGACGATTGCAGGAAATTGTGGCAGTCATAGTTTGTGTTTGCACTATTAGTAAATCAAATAAAACTATAACATATATCTTGGGTACATACGTTTTAACATGATATGCTTTTGACATATAATATAATAAAATAACGCTGTTTAAAAAAAGTAATATTTTAATACAAACTGATGATAATTTCATGCTATTTCTAAGAATATATTTTTGCAGTTCATTTTTCTAAAGCTCATGTCGTCCATCTTGTTACGACCACTATGATGTTTATAACATTCCTAGAAAATATGGGTCAAGGTATTAAAATTTTAATTAAAAATATGTTTAAATGTGGCCTAACCAAACACTAACGGGCACACGAGGTTGTTTTTTTTGGCTTATAGAGTAGCATAAATTAAATGGGATATTAAAGTAAATAATTGAATAAAAGATTTTATTATAATAAATTTAATTTATACATAGATTCATGTCACACCACGGAGTGCGCTGAGGACTGACTGAATAGCGAGTAGCGACATTAACAACAAAGTCCCTGATATCATCTCCAGTATATTTAACTCAAAAGTAATCAATATCCTTTTTACTGAAATCAACAGAAATATTTTCACAAAGTAAAGTAGTTTTACGTAATCCAATATAAGAGAGACTGCGAGCCAACTAACGATGTTACACTGATGGTAATTAAACTAAGCCTTCACAACGCCCGACATGAAAGGGATCTCAACTATTTAAACCGTTAGCTATAAATCTGTTATTTATATCCGGGGCGCCAATTTAGAAAATTTTCCTTTTATTTATTTTATTAATTTAGCTATATAATACGAAATTTAGAACTCATATTAAGCTCTCTACAATATTCTGCTTTCAAAAATTATTTCTAGCGAATCAGGTTTATTACATTTCTCTTATTTATTCTCTTCATCGTAAAGGATGTATCATCAGCTTCTCCTGATTAGGTTCTTCATCTCTTAATTGAGTGAACATTCTGAAATATAATATTATTATTATACGATATATTTTCTTATTATACCAACATATATTATTTGCCTATTTTAAATCCTTTTCGAACTTTTAAAATGTCGTCTTTATGAATACGTAAATAAAAATATAGCGGTATAAAGTCAACTGACAGGATAAAATAGGTCCCTGACAATGTTTTGGACATTTGGCGTGAGAAATCTACGAGTTTCAATATCGTGCATGTCAGATTGTTGCCGGAAAAGTAAAATAGTGCTTCAAAGGGTAACAATTTTTGTTGGCAAATCTGCGAGTTTGTTTCGGATAGTTTGAATTTTTGTTTAAGAATTCTTCGCGTACATGTCTGTTTGTATCGTATATATAGTTACTACAACTTTTTAGTAATAAATACTAACTTATGTGATTTGAAAAGAAAAACTGAGTTCAAGTAAAAAGAGAAAGAACAAACAAAATAACAAAAGAAATCACTAGAAACAACGTTGTTACGTTTACGTCATTAGCTGATTAATCCGGTTTAGTCAGTCACTAGTCTTCAAATATTGCAAATATGTGTTTTTAAGTTTATTCAGAGTTTTATTTACTATTGCTAACCCATTTTAAAATATCTAAAACAAATACTATATAAATTCGTTACTTTTAGTCAGTTTAAAATAATACAAAAAATAAACACGGAATGCCCCGTATTTCGAATAATTGTGTATTTTAGTATGTAACTAATAATATTTCACTTTAAATAGGTAGTATTTCTAGGTTTGTCTAGAATAGAACGAAACAGAATATGTTAGTTAAATAGGATGTAAATCAATCGGAATCAAAGTAGTTTTTTATTCATTAACGTTGAAAAATCCATTTATAACGAAGCTCTTTCCAATGAAAACTACTCGATCAGAAATCTAGATCTCGTTAAAAATTTAATCCCACCCGACAAAATACAATGAAAAACACTGAACAGATAAATCCTTTTTACTGGATTTGCCAACGGAAATTAAGTCCTCAAAATGGAAGCCTATTAAATTATAACGGGATACTTCTTTGCTTAAAAAATGTAATAATTTAGGAAAGGTGTGTCCCGCAGTACCACCTATGACTTACAAATGTAACACTAGTAAAATGAATCAGGGTCGATTTGAAAGTATCAGGGAATAACGAGAGAATAAAATCTTGAACTGCTCAAACTTGCCTCTGCTAACGTTATAGATAAAGAACTACAGACCTTTTTCTGTTATGTAGCTGTCTAAGCTCATGGACGAAGCCTAACATCACGCGGAATACAGACAGATCTACGCGGACTACTAAAATAAATACTAAATCGAAAATATTGGAAATGTGTCAAACTTGGCACTCCAATGGTCAGTCAGCTCAATAATAAACTTATTAAAGGACATTAAAAAGGTCCTTAAGTTTATTAATATACTACTTAGAAGTTAATAATAAATTCATTAGGTAAAAATTCTTAAAATAAGACGTTATTTTTTATATTTTAATGAAATTTTCGAAAAGGAAATATTAAAAGGTATATTAATATTTTTTTAATTTGTGCCAATTAGGGAGAACACGAGCCTTATTATCTTAAGATTAACACTAATTAAGGTCTAGTGCGAGAGGTTTCAAAGAGACTGCTTTACTTTCAAAACATTGCTATTTAATTAGAGCTCACGGCGTTTAATGTTCTCGTAAGCTGAAGTAGCAAATCTTTCATATACTTACATACCTCCCTAATTATGAAATTTAACACGGAAGTTTATGAAGTTTTTCACATGTAAGTTATATAATAAGCACTCACTTTACGCTTTTACCTTATATCTTATACAGCGACTAAATATTTTATCCACAAACTTTTATTTAATTATTATATTTTCGTTTTGCTTAAAAATGCTGCTGCTGATATTAAGGCACATTTCAATCAAAAAATTTAAAGATAAAATTAGAATTTTATTTTTATATTACTTTAATTTCACTTAACCTTTAGTCATACATAACATGTTTTTTAGAAAATCGATCATAATATAATAGCTATTTTCTTAATAACAGCATTAAGTTTTTGTTTCCCTAAATGAGCTAAACATATGGTTATATGTAATAATTTAATAAAAGCATATTTGTGAAATTCGTTATCAATTCATCAAAGGTAAGAGTAAGGTAGGGTAGGGTATGTTAATGTAAAAAGCAATTTTACCACCCTTTATGGAAAACCGCGCGTTGTCAACAGGCACCCAAAACGTCACTTGTCGCCGTTCGTTCGGAATAATCTGATTAGAGACGTAATTTCCTGTTTCACTGACGATCCGTTCGTCAACGAAACTCATTTAATTAAACATCGAGATAATAATATTTAGATACATGATTTTCCCTAACACGTATCCAAATTTAAGCTTTCGCGGCCTTTTTATATACTACCTACAAAAATTGTGTCGTAAATGATCCCATGAGGCCGTATTTTCACGAGCGATTTGTACGCGATGCGAAAAATTGCGCACAAATTGAACTACATTTTTATCTTTTAAACTTATTTAAAACTCGTGAAAACATTTTATTTTAGTAATTGTTTTTCATTTTAATATACTCTATTTTGTTCTTTTGCTTTTTAATAACTTGTTACATTGATTCTAAGGTATGCGGTATACGTTATTTGGATAAAGTGTAGTGTATGTAGTGTGTAGAAAAGGTTAAGCAGTGTAACCATAAGGAAGTAGTGGAAAATAAAATATGAATATGGATTAAGTTATACCTGGAACGAAAGAAGAATAAGAATACCTTTTCTCTTGGGAAAAGCTTGTATCAGCAGATTCATTTATGCGTTTCAGAATTGTACATCAGGGTGAAAAATGCATTTGTAACTAACTAGCTATACATAGGTCAACTAAATATATGCCAAATTATTTACGTTACTCTTTCAATACGTGATTTTATTAGTGTATCTGTTTCAAAGGTACTGCACTGTTATGTAAAAAGACGGTCGCTGCCATTACTTGGGTAACAGATTTAAGTGCCTGATTGGATAGTGAAATAAATTGCTACAACGTTCCTTTATTATCACTTGTTTTTTAATTCGATTTTTCGATTGCAATTGTTTATTGCAATGAATTTATATAAAAACTTATAATATTAAAGAATATCATAATATATGTTACTAGTTAATACCATAATAATTCTAAACCAATTGAGATGAGATAATACACGTTCGTTAAACCTCTTATTTGGTGAGGTCTCGTGGCCACTTTCAATTATGCGGTCACGTATTTCAGCTAATGTGACCATTTCGTGACTGTAGTAGTCGAGTTTAGTGTGCCATTCGAAGGGTTTTCGAGGTGTTAAATGGAAGTTTCGTGTAACAGCCACGTGATATTATCTCGTCCTACATAGAGGTCGAGTTTAACGATTACACTGTATTTACACTTAGTATAATCAAAGGTAACGTCTTATTTGAAATAACTTTATGTTTGCTTACAATTTGATTGTTTTACAATTTAACAGTTTTAAATAATGTGAATAAAACGTTTGTAGTTAATTTTGAATTGATTCCGTTTATGTTAATATAAGTCTATATTTTTTCTTTTAGCAATTTTTTTACAGTAGTGAACGCACGTATGTGAATGCTTTTATAGAGTTTCATTAAATTAAAACGCTGTACGTGATACTTTACATATGTGTACGGTTTGATATTCACAATACATAGTAACATTTTTTAGATTCAATTTTTATAACAATCTCCCAACTTTATTTTTTGTTATATGTATTTAGTTCTTTACCTAATAATTGTGTAAACTAACTAAAATTTGTAAGCGCCGGCCTCTGTGGCCTGTGGTCTTTAGGCAGAGGTCCCGAGTTCGATTCTCGATTGAAAAACATATTTATTATTTATTTTGTGTTGTTCATGTCCTGATGTCCATAGCATATGTTGTCTTTATACAACTTAATATGCGCAGATATCGTGATTGCGGCGAAATTGTTGATTTGTTTTGAGCAATATCAACGGACTACTCGCTCAATTTACGGGTTCTCATAAATTGATTTAAATTCGTAGATATACCTGTAAATATTTGATATTCGTCAATACATTCTGACGTTCATAAATGTATCAGGTAATTTACGCACGGATGCCCACAATTTATGTGAATTACCATATTATTCGTTGAAATATTTTTCAACGGAATAAAAATATTTTTTTAACGCGAAGTATCAAATTTTCTGTATTTTTAAAATGTTTTTTTTTTCTCTTTATACATTGTTTATTTATTTGGTTGTAATGTATTAAATTCGGATCATCGAGTGTAATCAAATGATGTGAGTTAACTACTAGTTAATGGAAAATATTATTATTATATTAATAAATACATATAGAAACAGCCTTTATTATCATCGATTTATCATATCAGGAGAAATAGATCGTATTGGGTACGCAAAAAAAATATACTTTTTTAAAATAGTATCAGTTTTGACCGAAAATTTCCAAAACCTTTCGTATAACACTTTCGCATGCTAACCTATGCGCCATGACACCCGTCAAATATAAGTACATATAATAATGTTGTTATTTATATTTACAAAAATGCGATAACACTAAACAAAACTTATAAAAAGGAGAACGACTGTTGTTAGACAAGATTATAGCACATCACGCTCGAGGCTAACATAATAATCTTCTTACAATGTCACAAAAATAGCTAAGCAATAGCTTAGGTTGTTATATCCATGAGAAAAGTACCGCCTTTTATCTCTTCCGCTACATGGTTACGTTGTTTCATGTGACGCTCGATTGATAGGCGTTATATGCGATCGACATTAGGGGAGCAAGGGACTGTTGAACTGAGAATTTATTTATCATGTAACACATGTTTTTGGCAATAATAACTAGATTTTCTTTAAATAATGGTTAAATAAATTCTACTATGTTAACTACGTTCTTAGTTTATACATATTTAAAAATGGAGCGTGTATAATAGAACGTTGTTGTTTGTAGTCTATTTTTAGAACTAATTTTAAATATGTAACATGTACCTTGCTACTTAATTCGAGTAATAAACGAACACTGTGTAATATGATCTATTTTAAAAAATGATGTTTTTTTTGTTTCTTTGGAAAAAATAAATTTGTATATTTTAAATATGGAACATTCTTTCTGTTTCTTTTATTAACTCACCTGGATAAACAATTTAAAATTTTTTTGACATTGACGTTAGATTAAAATTCGAACTAAGTAATCAATTTGACCTTAAATTTAATCCAATTAATATATTATAAATTTATTTTAAATAAACCCAAACTACAGATTTCCATCATAAATTTATAAATATTTTTATTTACTAAATAAAGGGAAGTTTCCCTTAGAAATATTAAGGTCGTTACATACGCGCTTATCAGCACAGATTTATCAGCGTCGTAGATACCTTCGTACGTTAAGCCGAGCGATAACTCGTGCGACATCGTGCGTTGTCGTGTCGTCTGCCTGACATGAGAGGACGGTTGGGGTGAAAGTTTCTCAGATATGAATGTTAATTTTTTTTAAACTTAAGAATGTAATGTTTGTATAATAGTGGGAAGTCATACTTGCAGAAATGTATTTCTATCCGCTACTAGTTGCCTCATTAGTGACTACATACATTTTTTTAAAGTAACCTACCTTCTAAACAATGATTTTGAGTGATCATTCATTAGTAGACCTAGTTTGAACATTTTATATACAAATCAAATCTGTATTCTGTTATATTATTTTAATTTTTATAACTTAATTTTAGTGATTTTATGAAATTCAGCAAATCCCTCCAGATTTATCTAAATAAATAGATAAATAATATATATTTTAGTTGTTATAATATACAATTATTAATATTAAAGTCACTGCTCATACTAAGATGCGATCTACTTTTAAAAGTATGTAACATTTTTCAGGAGCCAAAGTGCATGTTAGTACGAACATACGGAATGCTAATAACATACCTCGTGCTACGATCCGAATATTTTATTAAATATTTTAAAACGGGAATATAAATTTTCTTCTTACCTTTTTTAAAGTTTGGATAATAATTTTTTGATAAAACATCTTCCATTTATAATAACAATATGTATTCAATAATATTCAACGAGCAAATATAGCAATTTCAAATTTTACTATGCAATAGTTATTTTTAATTGAGAATCTAATTAACTTATTAATTTTTAAAAAAATCCCATCATAACTTTTTCGGTAATCTTAGGACTACCCTGCATAAGACATTAATATATTCCATAACAATATATAAGTAGGGTAACATATAAGTAAGTATCTATGTATATTTTTGTACGTTCTAAATACAAACACATATGTACATTGGATCAGTAATTTCCTTTAATAATATGTTAATTTTATATAGGGTCCATCGTATAGTAGCCATTGTGTCTCTATGTCAGTTGACAAATTAATCAAAAATATGATTAATGGCCGAGCCAAATTTAACGCGTGCAATGCGTACAACATCTCTGTTTCGTACAATGTAAATATCATGTTTGTGTGTGTTCTACCCTTAATTCAAATACACTTGAATAAAAATGTAACCAGTTCAATTTGCATGTTTTAGCGAAATTGTATAGAGGCACTATGGCACAATAAACAGAGGACAAAGCGAGGCCCGATCCCTCTGTTTCCAATGTTTCTATTCAATTTGCGATTTCGTATCTGCACAGTCGGAATTTTTCATCGGCTTGTAATCTAGTCCAATCCTTCATGCGGACAATCTGATCCAGCAAAGAGCTCTATTCTTGTTATTGGATTATGGAGGTGGGCAACAAAATAATCCATAGTGTCTGTATTAAACTCATATTTATACCAAGACTATTTGTACGCCTAAACTTTTAAAAGTAGTCACGAAAACATCCAAGTTTATATATTTTTCTGAGCAGGCGTCTAATCAATTTCTTTCTTTTTATTATTTTATAATATAATATCAAAGTCATATTTAGTTATGTGATATTAACAATGAAAAGTTTTGATTTGTAAATAAGTTGGTAAATATTGGTTTACTTGTAAATGTAACAAGAATATGTCGCTCAGGTCACGTTGTGATCACAAAAGTTGCGATGTGGAGATCAACAAACCTGAAATGCATTTATATATGTAGGTATATTATATGTATGTAGGACTTGGGTATTCGATTACGAATCTTGCTTAGTTCAATTTGTTTATAACAATGGCATAAAAGGGCGTGTTTGTTTGTCTTTTTAAAAATAAAAAGAGAGCGCTAAAGAGATATAGATCATTTTAAAAACCTTTATGCGGTTTACAATCGGGTCATTTGTGATTAATTTAACTTTACGCTTCCAAAGCTTTGCAACCATAAATAGTCGCTGCAAAAAAACCTTTAAATTAGTCAAAATAAAAGGTAAAAATCAAATAGTAATACGGTACAAGTAAAAACTTTAGTAATACATATATGGCCGTTTCTAAATTAAAAATTGCAAGTCACAATAAGTTTTAAAAATAATATAATGCTAAATTATAATTAAAAGTATACAATGTAATTTTAGCGGTAAAAATGGGCACCATATTTCAATAAAACAGCAGACGAGCTGAAAAAGCATCGAGATGTTAAACTGTTTTGTATTGTAGCTGAATACTACATACGGTTTAATTAAATTTTTAATTGAAATTTGAAACAATAAAATGTTCTCAGAATAAAGGCAGCCCTAATAGTAACTAGGGATGCGCTGTGTAGTCGTTTTATATTCGCAATTTTTTTTTTCAGACAAGTCAATATTATTAATTAATTTTTTTATATTATTAAAGTCTAGTAATAAATCGTGTCCCTTCAAAACGGGAGGAATTTTCAAAATTCTACTGCAAACAATAGAACATAGAAAACTTTTTGTATCATTTTTAGATTTTCTCGCCTTCATATTTTCTATTAAGCCAATTTACTCAGTGTGCGGTCGCTGTTCATGGCAGAAGAATTTTTAAAGTTGCCTCTCTCCCAGAGAACACGATTTAATGACCAGAGTGATTACACTTTCTTTTCGAAATTTGTATAAAAATCGAAATATTAAATTCCATGACTTGAATCTAATACAACACTATAATAAGTTATTATTATAATTTGGATCAGCGTGGGTGGGTGAGCGGTCACACTAAGGCTTCCTATTTTAGCTACTAATAAAGAAACAAATTCTCAAATTGATTGTTATAGAGTTAATAAACAAAATTGTTTTATAATTGATTAGAGTATTTCAAAAACTTCTACCCCATTCATCAACCGAATTTAAGTTTATTAAAACTTTTCAGTTTGTTTTTATTTTACAATTTAGGAAATTTATTAAGGAAAATTGTGATTATTACATTTATTAGATGTTAAGATAATTGTATAAAATCATTGAAATTTAGTCAAATTTATATAACAGTTATTGGATTTTTTATGTCAATCATAACTGCAGTCCGATTGGTATTAATTTGCTAAAGTGTAGATTGTTATTGGTTACAACTACTACCACAGAGAAAAGGTTTTGTGCGGAACAGTCGTGTATAAAGCGCCTGAATAATTTCAAATAACAATCTACGCCACTTAGTGTTGTTGATTAATGTATTTACAGGCGTTGTGTTGGGTAACCATATTGAATATGAGTGCCTATTGATAAAATAACTGTCAAACTATAATTTCATAGTTTAGCTATTGAGGCTCGAGCGCATTTCGCTCTGATAAGTGATGCGTAAAAGCGACAACAATGGGAATGACAGGCCCAACTGAAACTAATGGTGGGAACGTAGCAAACATTAATCATGTCGCCAGTCACTGAAAGTTCTGTCAGAAATACTCGACGCGACAGTTTAGGGAATAAAATTGAAAGTGTCCAAAGTATTCGATTAATATATGAGATATAGTTTGTAAAAACCGAATTTAAGAGTGGTGAGCTTGGTGAACTAATGATGAAGTAGCCAGAGTACCTATAACAAGAAGTGCGCTGGTAGTGAAATTCACCTTGATTCACCAGTTTAGTCTGGAATTGCACTCTTTTTTGTTTAAGGTTATGTTAGGAGGCGTCAGGAATTGTCCAGCTCTAATCGACTAGAATCCCTTATGGTGTTGTCCGGGATGGAGTCGCGGTTACTTCTTTCGTATTCTTTCTCATTAGCACGTTCTGCGTTACAATGGAATTAATGGAATAATAGTAATATAACATTAATATGTTGCATCTAATAGATATTAAAGGTTATAGATAGGACGATTTATGTATGTGAGTGGTTTACACTGAGTGGAAGTAAGCGATATCTATAACATTTTTGAATTCATTGTATGTAGGAATTGAACTAATAAACGGATCTGTACCAAATGTGAATAGCATATATTACAATTTACGTTGCCATAATCTTAGAGAACACTTCATTGTGCTTTGTAGAGCGTTGCACGATACACTAACAAGGAGATTTGGTACGAAAACTGGGAACAGTGTAAACAGTGCTTTAGGGCGTAGCTCGTCGTGTCCGTCCGGTAATTGATGACATGCAATAATTCATCGTTTGTGTGGAGTCTCACGCTCTCGGTGAACGATAAAGGCTGGAACACAGTGCTTGCTGTCCAAGATTAGAGTAACCATAATTTTAAAGATATTTGATTTTTTTACCAATGTTTATTTTGTACTTAATACTCCAGCATGTCTTACTATTGTTGAAATATATCATTAACGGAGGTAAATTATATTTTAATTATGATAGAAATAATTGGGAGGACCAGGAATCTATTATGCAAAAAATGCTGCTACAATTGTTAGATAAAGGGTGTTTTCTCATAGGACTATCCATAAAACTGACAAAGACGGGTTCACCCTACAGATGGTGTTGTTGACAAAGATACAGTTTCAGTACCTATATACCCTTTTACACTTGTAGATGGAAGTTAGTAAAGTTGCATGCTCTAGTATGACATCATCTAAAACGATTACGTAACGTTGTTTATAACGAAATATTGTTTTATTACGTACATTTGACAGGTTTTGGTAAAAATTAAGATCTTTGTAACATTTTCAACCCTAAGTATACATACATATGTATAAAATTAATGAATATATATAACTGGAATTAATTATATTTAGCTTTTTTTCCTATTAATTTAGAATAATCTAAATATTTTAAGCTAATGGTTCTTATATAATATTTTGTTTGTTATCTCATATTATAAATAATAATAATATAAAATTGCATCAATCAAGATTAGAACCTGATGGACGACACGTGATCTTTTTAGAAAACAAAATAAGTACTGCTTTTGAATGTTACGTTGCACTTTGTCGCTGTTCCCCGAGGCCCTTGACATGAATTAAAAATGCAGGCTAGGCTGCATTAGTGGCTCAATAGCCAGCATGTTACTGAGTTACTTTGGGAGCAGCTGCAATGTGGAGTGCATCCATGATACCATATATTTTGTTTTACTTTACGAGAACGTTTCAATTTATTAAACATATAGGTATATTGCTATACATATATGTATAGGTACATGGCGCACTCGTCTAGTTCCAAGCTAACCCTGAAAACAATATTAAATAACTATATAAATAGGTTTTGATTTCTGTATTGGTAAATTCGATATTAAAGTGGGTCACTTTGTGTACATAACTATACGTAAAGTTATATTGGTCTTTCCTCCATTTATAAATTAATTCAAACTACTTATTAATGCTTCTTGGAAAATTAATGAGGTGAGAGATCAAATTACCTCAAAATTTAGTCTAGGGCATCACTTCAAGGCAAGATATAAATAACTACTTTATAAAGGTCAACTTACAATTAACTAGACTTATGGTAACCGTTCACAACGAAAAAGAAATTACGACTCTCGCCACAGGAACTTGGGTCAACAAAGATAATATTCCAGTAATAAATTGGTCGAAGCACAGAGGCGGTTAATTACAGAATAGGACCTGCGCCACGTTGATAGTGAACAAAAATCAAGAGAAACCGGAAAAAGAGATAAGCGAACTGCACAAACTCAACGTAATTGAGAATTTAAAGAAATTAACGCTAGGTCATTAAACAGCAATCTAGAACAATGCAAATGTAATTCTTCTTTTATTATTTGAAAATGTTGTATTTTTAATCGAGAAGAAAGTTTTAAATTAAAACTACAATAATATGTCAAACTTCATTTCGTGGAAAAGTACTAAATCAATACAATAACACGATAGTCTTTTGACACTAGAAATAAGAATACATACCTACATACAAAATGGCGATAGATCAAATGACTGCATTATATTTAAAGTCAGAAGAACTAAAATATCAAGTTAAACGTGGTTATTTTTGTTCAAATGACCGCTTTTATCTTTTTTATTTAAATTCAAATTAGCAGACTCTTCTCGTTATTTCTGCTTCCAAGACAATTTTGAATCGCGTACAACTAAAAATGTGGTACTACGAGTACCCGAGACAACAGACTGGGCTAATAACCATTATCATTCTGTCTGCTACTTTCAAGTTTATGAAACGTGTAAAAGTGTGAAATGTGGAAGGTTACGAATAAAAGAAATAAATTTCAGATATTCGCTTATCGTAGCGATAAAATGATATGAAAAGTTATGTTTAAATATATGACCAAGACGAGTTCTCTCATTAAAATTCCTTACTTACTACCTATATATACTGCTTTTAGAATCATATCTAGTTATACACGTATTTGGCAAACGACAATCTTAAATGCTTGAACTTAGGGTAAATTTTCACATGAGAATGTGTTTAACTGAAACGTTTGGCTTACACACGACGGGTGAAGAATTCTTTATAGCCTGGGGTAAAATCACATTTCTTCGCCGAATAATAATACTGTACAAGTCCCAAAAACGTCGCACGATGTGTCACACGAGGCAGTAAATAAAACCACACTTATGGATTCACCGTGTCGAACCACACTTTATTTTGCACATAATAAATTGTTATAAACAATTGAAGTGACCAAATGCTCCGACGTTCTTAAACTATACTAACGCCATCTAGTGGCACACTTGAACATACCGCCCCCGATGGACCATTAGTCCAGAACTACATATTACAACTATACAATTTGCAATTTACAGTACAACCAAGATTTACAACTACAAACTTATCATAACTAAACTATGTACAAATAGTTTCTATGGGTAAACTACATACCTTTGATGTTGAACATTTCATTAAACCTCCTTTACACTTTAAACTACACGAGTGAGTTTGTCCAACCCTGGATGCTTTGCTACGACTTTACCAAGAAGCCACTGTGCCGTAGGAAGATTGTCTTCTAAAAAATAATGATTTTGACAGTTCCTTATACATAAAATTAAAGCCTTTTCCAATTCTTCAGTTGTCAACCATGCGGGAAAACTAGGCCTAATTTTGACGCGAGTTAAACTTGTGTATCTCAGACACCAACCAATTATTCTAAGCAGTTTACTGAGCGAGAAATATTTGTCAAAGATATTGCAATCAGTGAAAGTTGCAGCATGACACATCTTTGTAGACTTCTGTTCCAAATCCGTACTACGCACTTCACGAGAACCATAATTGATTGGATTAATCTGCAACCAACTAGGACCAGAATTCCACAAAGTAAGACTTGCCATTTCCGAAGGCTTGATGCCCCTAGAGGCATGATCCGCAGGATTATCTTTTGATCTTACGTGACTCCATTGGTCTCGATCAGTAATCGTCAAGATATCCGACACTCTATTGGCTATAAAAGTCTTCCATTTGCTAGGGTGGCTGCTCAGCCAAGCGAGAACCACGGAAGAATCTGTCCAAGCTCGAACACAGTCTTTGGGAATTTCTAAAATTTCTGCCACTTCACGAAGTAGTTTTGCCAATAAGACTGCACCACACAACTCCAATCTGGGTATTGATACCTGTTTTATGGGTGCCACTTTAGTTTTAGATGTCACTAAGTTGACATGAACTTGTCCGTTGCTGCCTATTACGCGAATGTAAACAACAGCAGCATATGCATCTTTAGACGCGTCGGAAAACCCGTGCAGTTCACGAGTTGTGTCACTTGTGCGAGTGTGCATCCATCTGGGCACTCGGTAATTGGTCAGATTAGAAAGATCAGCTCGATACTCTAGCCAATCGCTTAATAATTGAGGCGGCAACTCCTGATCCCATTCAATTCCAGTCATCCAAATTTTTTGTATAAATATTTTTGCGATGATTATTGCAGGAGCTAGCCAACCTAGTGGATCGAAAAGCCGGGCAATATCCGAAATGACTTTTCTTTTTGTGATTGGCGCACTAAGTGGTGGCAAATTCACGGAATATTCGAATTCATCCTTTCTCCTATTCCATGCTAAACCCAAAACCTTCATAATTTCATCCATTTTCAATTCCATCTTATCTTTCGGTTCCTTCATCTTGTCATCAATTTTCTTTAACAATTGTTCATCATTACTCATCCATTTCTGAAGTTCAAAACATCCGCTACTCATTAACTTTGTAAGATCTGTAAAAAGATCTAAACCTTCAGCAACAGTTTGACAACCTGTCATCATATCATCTACATAAAAATCTCGTAAAACCACTTCAGCAGCTTTAGGAAATGATTCATTTTCATCTCGAGCTAGTTGCTGTAATGTCCTGACAGCAAGATATGGTGCTGAAGCTGTACCAAACGTGACACGTACCATTTTATAATGTTGAATTTTACCAGCTTCGTCGCGCCATATGATTCTCTGAAAATCGGCATCTTCCTGAGTCACCTTGATTTGTCTGTACATTTTGACTATGTCTGCTACCAGACATATTGGGTGAAGACGCCATCGCATTATAATGTGCCTCAAATCGGATTGTATAGTAGGGCCGACCATGAGTTCGCTGTTTAAAGATACGCCACTTGAATCCAGACAGGAGGCATCAAACACTACTCTGACTTTAGTTGTGATCTTATCTTCCCTAATCACAGCGTGATGAGGCAAATAAACCGCGCCCGTTGCATTCCGTTGTTCTGGTGGAACTAATTCCATATGACCCAGCCTTATATACTCTTGCATCACCTCTGAATATTGCTGCTTTAACGTAGGACTTTTTGATAATTTTCTTTCTAACAAATTAAAACGTCGAACAGCAATGTCGCAAGAGTTACCAAATCTCGTCATGGGATTTGTGTGGCGGAACGGCAAACGAACAATGTAACGTCCTGAATCATCTCTTTTTGTTGTGTTCATATATATTTCTTCACACCTTTGTTCTTCAGGAGTTAAATGTCTACTTAGTGAATGCTCATCTGATTCGATTTCCCAGAATCTTTTGAGCAGTTCATTATCATTACTCGTACTAATGATGTTATGGCACACCACAGAATCAGCGTTAGAACTAACGCCAATCTGACCAGAGAGAATCCATCCAAATTTGGTGTTTTGTGCTACGGGATACCCTGGTGGACCTTTAATTAAACCTTCTTGTTAATTTCTTCAAAACATGAGCATTAACTATGACAACAAAATTGGAATCTAGGCGTGACTGAATTTTTATCCGTACCATATACTTGGAAGCTATAGAAGCTCCTTGGTCACTACCTAGTCCTGATATAAGGCTCATATTTGGCACTTTTTTCAATCCAAGTAATTGGACTGCCGATTCTGTTATAAACGAAGCCTGAGATCCTTGATCCAACAAAGACCTCAGTGCGCACCTGTTACCGGATTTCGACTCGGCCGTAACCATAGCCGTGGCCAATAAAACTTGGCTGTGAACATTCGAAAAACAAGTAACTAAATGCTCGTCCTGTGAGGATGACTGTGCTGCGGATTCACATGCATCTTCTGGTTCGGTGGATTTAACGTTCTTGGGGTGTAGCAAAGAATGATGTTTACGTTTACACACACGACATCTGGTGGATACGCGGCATGTATATGCTGAGTGATTCGGACCTAAACAATTAAAGCATAACCCATTGGATTGAACAAACTCACGACGCTTTTCTAAACTCTCTTTTACAAACCCTTTACAAAAACACAATTTATGACCTTCATTACAGTAAGCACAGACGACAGTGGTAACATGATGTGTTTTGACATTAAAATTAGTTTTAGGTGTTTGTTTGACAATTTTACTATCTAAAAACTCCAATGAACGGAATCTATGTTCCATGAATTCCCTGAATTGTTTAATTGTTGGCAATTCATCGAACGTTTCACTAGACTTTTGTTCCCACTGTCTCCTGGATTCAGAATCTAATTTCAAACTAATAATATAAATAATAAGTACATCCCAGGAACTAATGGACACGCCAATATTCTGTAAACCATATAAACACTCGTTAGTGGTATCCAAAAGCTCCTTTATTGCACTTGATGATTCTGTGGTTAAAGGTCTCTGATTCATCAATCTTTTTAATATACAATTACATAAATATCTTTTATTGTTATAACGTTCATCCAATTGTTTCCAACAAACATCATAATTACTCTCGGTGATTGGCTGATGCCGTAACAGTTGTTCGGCTTCGCCTGTCAAATGACCCTTTAAGTAATGCAACTTTTGAACACCATCTAATGATTTATTGTTATGAATCAATGAAATAAATAAGTCCCGAAAAGATGTCCATTCAGTATATTTACCCGAAAAGGTAGGTATTTCTATTTTAGGTAATTTAACAATATTATTACTGGTTGATTGTTTACTATTTTCTTTACAATGAAATTCTGAACTCACATGATCTTTATTTTTAAGTAAATATGATTTTAATTCTGATTTGTATTCAATATATTTCTCCATGCCTTTTTCATACATATTTGTCAAATTATAGTTGGACTTTTGGAACTCATTATCACTTACTTCAGATACAATTTTATTATGATTGCAACTAAAATTGTTCCATTGTTCTTCTAAAGTATCAAGACGTGCTTCTACATATGATAAGTTTATTCTTTCTTTAGGTGATTTTTTATAATTTATGTAAGATTTCTGAATATTTAAAAAAATATCATTCTGTACTCTTTCCAAGGAAGTCATATTTATGGTTGTAATTTGGCCTAATTGTTTAACAAAATTATGATTAACTTAGAAAATATAATAAGTAAATTAATTTAAATTTAACAAACACACAAAATATAATGATCTAATTTAAGCAATTCACTACAAAGATATAAGCAAAGCAAAGCCAAATTGTGCTAACTACAATTTTAAGCAATTTCCCTTGAAGCGACAAAAATCTTCTACACTTATATAAGCAAAAAGCAAAGCCAAATTCAGCAAACTACAACTACAAGCAATTTTCTTTGAAGCAACAAAAATCTTCTAAGTGTTTTATTTAAAAAATAAAATTTGGGCATGGATTCCCCGTCACTTCACTTTTTGCAAAACTATTCTAAGTCCATAAAATAATTCTCAAAATTTTTCTAAGTTCATGCAATACTACTTTAAAACTTTACTTGTAACGAACTAGCCAGTATATAAAATTATTGACACTTACAGTTTTGTTTGTTGGTAACACTGATATCATTCACTCACTCACTCACAATCTTCGATTTTTCAAGTCTTCTCCGCCGCGCCCTCTGCCGGATCCCGCACGCGTTTCGTACTTATGTTGTGTAGTCCAGGATCTGCTGCAGTCCGCCTTCTCCGCAAGCAGGCTGCTGACCATACGTCACCCTGTGACCGTATGGTTATGATGGGCACGAAGACTCGTACTCTCGAAGCGCCGTCAACTATCCTCCAGAGCCGCTATCCCCGAACCACACTTTATTTTGCACATTTTGTTTTGTTTTCCATGTTTTTATAAAAATTCTTATAAACAATTGAAGTGACCAAATGCTCCGACGTTCTGAAAGCTGCAAGAGACAGTCCCCTTGTCAAATATTTGCAGACTAGTTTGTGTGATTAGTTAAATTGTAATTTCGTGACTAGATTGCTTTTAAGGACTTTGAGAAGGGCCCTTACATTGAAACAAACAATATTTATATTATTATATAACGCATTTATATTTATTTATCATGCCTATTAAATCAGTCTTGCTGAATTTCGAACATAAATCGATAAAGATAGCTTTTATTAAAATCGTTTGTCAGATGATTCAAATGAAAGGCGTGACGTGACACACACCTTCCATATTCACACTTTTAAAAAAATATTTACTTTTTAAAATATTATTATGATATATTTGATTTATCAAATGTATCATCGATTTTTTATACACGCTCCATTTTTACATTTTTACTAGCTTGTTGCAATTTATATCATAAATTAAATTTAGATATTATTTTAAGATTGTATTTAAATATACATACAATAATTATACATCAAACCATTGACCATAATAAGTAGTCCAGCATGACGAATGATGGGCGTCGCTAACGTTGATCGAGTATACGAAGGTTCACCGTACACCCGATGCATCATAATCTCCGACAAGGTGAAGGAAGGATATGGCCGTTTCTAAGGGTTCAGGGACGTTGCGTGTTCAGAAAAGATAATTTACGATACTTACGTCCACAAATAAAGAATAGATTTGTCTTACAAGAAAAGGGAGGAGAAAATTGTTTGTATGAAGGTCATAGGTAAAAAAATATTTCGTATTGCGTTATTTATTTTATGTGGTATCCTTTTTTGTAGTAACTATGAAAATTATAGTACATATTTTAATATCATTCTTGTTTGTATTCTTGTATTATTATTATTTGAAATTATAATTAAAATAATTTAATTATTAAGTAGCCAATTATTATTCATGCTGGTAGATATTAAACAGTGAATGTAAGGGTGCCGAAATTGACCGCTACTTCTACTCCGCCTACCCAATTTAAATTTATTCCTTACGCTCTATTTGAGGCATCGTTGTACCTAAGGGTGTGCTTAACTCCAGATACATGAGTATGTAGACAGCTCTTTGTTCTGTTATAAGGGCAAAAGAGCTACGTCATCTGAAATCAATTGTAAACACCCTGTTAAAGGGAAAAAATGCACATAACAAGTTTTCCTGTGTATTTTAAATTTTTAAATACGTCATGATAACACTAGTACATAAGATATACTTATAAATTTTTGGAAGCAGATTATATTATTGTAAGTAATAAGATTTATATAGCTGAGAAATAAATTAGTTACTATTAAAAACTAACACAGACTTTCCTTTGTTAAAAATGAATGAGGCTTTTACAGTAACATTTATAGTTATTTTGGAAGGTAAAAGTTCAGAACGAATTGGTTGGTTTTATGACGTAACATGAAATATTGGTAATAAATAAAGGACAAAGAACCGTTGTAGTTTATTTTAAAACCTTATTATGACAAATGCAATCATGACATTTTTATGAAGAATTGTATTTCAATACAAAGTTATAAGGATTTTTAACTTTGAAAGGTTTCCCCCGCAAAATAAAAGTCACACATTTTGAAACGAATTATTTTAAAGTGATATTATAATTAAGTGACTTCGTCTATTGTCTATATGTTTGTATCTTTTAATCTAGCAAACTATTTAGAGATTTTTATTCGACTGTATAATTTACCAAGGATATGAGCAAATTAACTGAAATATGGTGATCATTTTCAGTGAATTTGTCTTGGGACCAAAAAAACTAAATTTGTATTTTAGCATATGACGTCAAGTTGAATGTTAGTTAAAATAAACAGGGTTTTTACGGTTACAACGTTGCTGTATACATGAAGGTTGATTGGCTTCGTCCACCTAAAGCTGTACAAATATCAACGTGCCCTCTCTACGTAAATTTTCAACGGGGCTTTTCGATTCGACGGATGCGTCCAATTCGCCCATGGAATGGAAGTGAAATTGGAAAAATTGCTCTAAGCTGCGTTTCTAAAAGTTTTATCAGCTATCTGGTCTAGTCTAGTAAGTGTAAGTAAAATTTTTACTGCATTTAATGTATTTATATATTTGAAATATTCTTAAAGACTCTGAAACATAATCTACCGATTGGTTTACAAAGAAAATAGGACGCCGAAAATTTAAGTAAAATACTATGTTAGTACCTAGTGCTACTTTTTTTTATTTACCATCTTATTAAATGATTCTTATAATGTTTTTTAGAAAGAAAATGTTTAGATAGAGCGCGCCCTACCACTCTTAATTCACTTGTCCATTCAATTCACATCCATGCGTGACCAGCTTCTGTTTCGACGCAAAAAATAAACAATTTCAACTTGAGTTATATTATTTTAATGGGTTTGTTTAATATATATAGAGTAACAGTACGCGAGCAGCTAGAAGTGTGGTCTCACAATCGAGAATATCCATGTTCAAATCTCTGTATTTTAGTCGCTCATTGCATATTGTAGGTATAGCCAGGTAGGTATAATAAAAAAATCATATCGGTCAACGGTGGACACACGTCACTATCCTACTATGTCATATCAATATATTGTATGGTCATAGGGCAATAAAGTATTTATTTTAATTAATTGTTATAATCTAAATAATTTTTAACCCTCTTTATAAATTATTATGGGTTAGGTTCAAAACTTTATGAACAAGAATGTAAACAGTGTAACTTTATTAAAAGTGTATACACTTCCTGTGTATCTCGTATTATTAACTCTAGTACTTAACTTATCTTAAGTTTAACACTATAAAGTGAACTCTACACTACTTAGAACTTGTTGGCACTTTTAGTTAATAACCATGTTTACAGCTTCTTCGCTGTATATAAACAGGAATATTATTATGATTTTATTCTATAGATAATCCGTAGATTATTTTTACAATTTATATCAGTTTTACGTTTAGATAGAGTGATAATGTCTAAGGTTGCGAATATGTAAATTATTAAATTATTTATGTAATTTAAAAGATTTTATGTGACTTATTATTGGGTTTATTATTATTAATTAGATACGACATACTATAGCCCTTCGAATGTCAAAACTGAATAATACTATTTCACCAGTCTATTGTTACTATTTTTGACTTGACTAGGACCTGATTGTTTTTAATGAAAAAGGAATTGCATGATATATAATATTGCGTTGAGGCAAATTACTTTGACGCTGGTAATTTGTTATAATGTCAGAAAAATAAGAAACAAAAAGGAAAAACTAAATGCAATGACACACACACATGGAAGCGTCAATAACGCAAGTAAAACTAAATTAATATTTATCTCAAAATTGAAGCAAATAAAATATGAATGTGCAAATGACAGTAAGACTTCCGTGGTTGTTTAAAAATAAATAAATTAGAGTGGTAACCGCGGGTGGGCCGCCCGCCCAGACGAGCTCGAATCCATGCTTCACTGAGGCCAGACTGCGGCATTCTAACGATCTGTCCATGCTGTTTTCGCATTTCAGTTATAAATTAATGTTAATTGAGTGAGACAGTACGAGTTTAGTGCTAAAACAAAAATTTATATTATTTTCCAAATACCTAAGACGTTCTATTAGTATTGTTTGCTTTTATAATACAAATTAAGTTAAAAGTTGAATAAAAAATTGATAGTTGAAGTCAAATGAATTCTATAATTGCTGTTATTGATCGTGCTATTAGCTTTAGGTATATAAAATTTAATTTAGTGAACAAACCGAATGGACTATCAAGTGTGACAGCTTTAATATATTATTTAAATAAACGTTTATATTGTGGTTCGTGTGGCCCTATGTTTGGGTTCTGTATGTGTGCGACTACGTCCACGGCTTATTAGCAAACTAAATTGATTTACTATTTCTGGAATGCTTTAAACGTATGCTTTAAATGGTCGACATCATACGACTTTGAGTTATATACAGGCTGATTTATATTTTTTACCTATTTTGATAATTAGAATTCATTCTAAAATTTAGTATTTGTGTAATACACCTATCATATCGTCTACTAACCTAACCTAACACTTACTGTCGTGATTACAAGTCAATAACAACTACCGTATCTTTTAGTATTCCTTCCGGTATCAATTGGAATTATATTTTATTCCTACATAAAATATTCATTTAGTAAGCATATGTAGTACCTGAGTTTAATCCTGAACATGATGTAACTATTTTTAAAAGTCTTTTAAATTAGTTAAATTGAATATACTGAATTAGCGCCGAATGTTATACCAGTATTAGTTTTTAGTGAAGCGTCTATGACGAGCGCCCCGGTATATAGCTGTGCTTAATAGTTGAGATTAATCGCAATTGTCAATCGTTACACAATGAGTGAGCGTCACTAACCGCCAAAGCTGGCAATCGCTTCGATAGCATTAACTCGATTTATAAAAGATCAATTTTCTACATTAATAAGTGTCAATCAGATAACAATTGACAATCACTTTGAAATCCTATAAATATTTTTAATTTGGCATCTCAAGTGAACAGATCGCATAAAAAGTCGCGACTGAAAAATAAAGTAGAAATGCGACCAAAAAAATTGCAGTTTGCGTTGCATAGAGCCAAGTGGCATTCTGAGGAATGGGGTCGGCCCCACCCTACAACAGTGCAGCCCTGTTAATTTTTTGAACGTCACGATGGCAGTACCTAATTAAAATTATAATTGTATTCCTTAAGAAAGAATCAGCTGTTAAATAAAAATAGATTTAAATACAAGGAAATTTATTAAAGTAGTACATTTTTGTTTATTAGTTTCAATAATCATGGGTCCTGCTATTTTGTCACTCGCTTAATTTGTGCTATAGTTTTGCAAGAAATGAGGACGACACATATCCCGAGGCTGATTGAGCCTTCTCAAATGAGGACTGTATTTTACTTTTTTCGATCTATATTTATCGACTTACTATTTTTATAGATTGTACAAATAAAAATAGACATTATTTAGATAGCACATTTTAGCACATACTTTTAATAAATGGTGCATGCGTCATAGAATCCCAATATTTTTAGTATTAAGTATATATAAGTATTTATTTTTAGTGAATTTTAAATTAAAATGAACCTGATTTAAGTCTAAATATTATTCCTATTTCTTTTGGAGTGAGATTAGTAAGTTCGATTTTTTCAAATCAAATATAATAGAATATCTTTTCTTAGTATTAATTAAGAAATCCATTTCGCAATAATAACAGTTCTAACTAAATAGGTCATTTTCAGCACGCCGCTTTTATTTATTAAAGGGAACGTCGCTGCGTCGGATGTGATCACGTGACTCTTCTGCCTATGAAGCCAATAATAATTTTCTATGAATGATCTCTCTCCTTTGAGTTTGATGATCAAAGACACCATATGGTGAAATTACAACCGCTGTCGTTATAATGGGTCAATGGTTATATCCGTATTGCAATCGATCCCGGAAGAGACCGCTCGTCTGTCCCGACCGGAACTGTGCATGCCCGAATCAATTCACAAAATGGATTTTATTCATTTTAAATATTTTATTACATTTGACTCTTTTATCACATTGACTGGCAATTTTATGATAGCGAAAATATAAACATTAAACTTTAATTCTCCCTATCCTAGCGTTATGTTAGAAAAGTACTATACTATATATTGATCACTGTATTGAACATAAGATTTTAAAATAAGCACACAAGCATAAGGTACTGCAATGAGTTTTAAACAAGAAAGGGTTCTATATCCTTGGAGATTTCAAAATACCTATTTCCACGTTTGAAGACTACGAAATCCTTATTTATACCAGGATTAAAAGTTTTAAGATCCCTTACTAATACTTTGTATTGATTATATCTAAATTTATGTTTCTGGCTTTTAATTTTTATTTTAAGTTCTGAATATATTATTTTGATATTTAAATATCATTAAGGGAGTTTCGGAAAGCACTTGGACCATACTTTGGTGTTTGGGCAAATGATTAAAAGCAAATGAGATCGTGTAAATGTGAACAATGATTTTTAATATGGAATATTGGACTATTTCTTGAGAAAAAATGTAGCATGTGTTAAAGATGTTAAAGCTAAGGTGACGCTGCAACGAAAACAAGAAAGCATAACAAAGTATTTCATTAAATGTAGAGTGTTTTTGTCGTGCCTTTATGCTATAAAGTTGCATCTGTGGTAAGCCAATAAGATCCCCTCGCAACGAGCGGTGGACCCGAAGGCGTGTTTGCTGAAGCCCATTTGTTCCGATGTGTTTCCATTAAAGGTTATTTTCTTTAGTCGCACAACTCTTAAGTGTCTACTAAATGCACTAGGGTGAATGTTTTTCTACGACTTGTGACTAATTTAAACTATTTTAACTTCACGTATTTGATCACAAATTCAATCTTATTTTTATGTACAAATAATCGCTTATACGTTTTTGTTTTAACTATAAAATGAATAGTCTGAGTCTGACGCAAGTTCGTTATGTAGAAGTCCCGGGTCCCAAAATTATAAAAATAATATTGCTAAAGAAGGAAATTTTGTTTTAAACATTATATGCAACATTATTTATTTATATCCTCATTATCATAAAAATAAAAAATGGTTTCAGTCGTGTCATATTAAATTACCAATAAAATTTATTGGAAATAATAATATATGCCCTTTGCATCAACTGCCCTACTTCCCCTTATTTGTTTTAATGTCAAACATGAGCGACTATAATTTGTCAAATAAATGTTACGTTGTAGCAATCAGAATTATCAGTATGTTTCCCGTTTCCCATTTCCAACAATTTCGCAGGTACAAAATGTTTTAGATAAAATTTGAATATGAAAAACCTGTTTAGAGTTTTATTACTGATACGGTCCATTTTTACTTTTAATGGCCATTGTTTGATGAATAATGATTTTATAAAACAATATCCACCTCTTTAATCTACGGTTCGGGATAAACTTTAACGTATTTAGGCATAACAGGAGGATTCTGTTCTAACAACTTAGATGGTGCATTGCATTCTTGCAGACATATATGATAGTAATAGCTGTGTTCGTTTAGGAATCTTCATCAATATTAGCCAGAACCGGTCAGAAATCAAATAATATGATTCTAAATTTGAACGTGTAAATATAATCTTAAGATAACATGAGACTAAATGACAGAAAATGAGGTGTCGCATTTGAGATATCTACGGCTGGCATATAGAGCCGCTTGACCTAAATTTGCATAAGCACTCGACCACACAGTTTAAGTGAAGGACCTAATTTGCAACTAAATGCTGTGTATATGTTGAGTTACTTTTTGGGGCTTAAAAGCTTTTTATGTCGCCGCATTATTTTTTACTGTAGCTGTCGGACAAATGAACGACTTATATAATATATTACTAAATTTATAACTATGTAGTTTCTGTTTATTTTTCCAAACAATATTTTTCTCTTCAGAAGGTAAATTCAGCCTATATCTTATGTTTATGGTGTGTTTTTAAGTACCTATACTTAGTAAATGTAAAGTTATTATTATGAATAAGAAATCTTTAAATTGAATTTAGTTTATATCAAGAACGTTGTTTAAGTACTTGAGCGCCAAAGTTATTCAAATAAACTCATTTCTTTTACAATGCAAAGCAAATTACGAATACACAATGTTTGCAAACCCCTATTTGAGTTTATACCTATTCTTAGTACGAGAACTTGCCGTTGAAATGTTAGTGTTGATTTAAATATTAAAATTATGATTTAGTAAACAGATGAAACATAAAGTGAGTAAAGAATGTTTGAAATGGCAGCTAGCTCATGGCTATGACATGGCAGTTGCATTGGCACTCTGCCAACAATATGTCCAGAACGGATGTGAACAAAGTGGAACCCGACTGCTCTACCTAAACATATTTTTTCTACAAATATCGCTTAAATGTCAATAATATATTTTTTTAAGAAACACGGTTTTATTGGCGTTTAAGTATTAAGCAAAGAAGCTTGGCAGGAGCAACGCTACACTGCACATTTATGTTTAAATAGTAAATCTGAATAAATATTATGTAAATTGGAAAGTCCACGGCGGCTTCTCCGTCCTAGGAAATTCAACAACTAAACTTTGAAAATCGAGTTTGAACATCATCGTCATGATTTAAATTGAGTTTCGGGAGTTTGACCACTCGGTCCTTATAATTTATTTTTTTACCTAGCACTTCTCGTATCATAGACACTGAACGACAAAAATACATACAAAAAGGCTATAAACAATATTCTGACTAATTTAAGCACTCTTCTACGGTCGCCTGTTTTTCTTTATAAAACATATTTTTTGTTGAGACAAAAAGGTCTTACTTCACGTTACCACGTACTTCACTAAAGCACATGTTAAAATGAAAGTGAAATAAACGATAAAAAAGTTAAGGCATAAAATGAAAAGGGAAATAGGTAGTAAGTTTCGCGCAGGACACGAGTAGGCACACGTTCCCGAGGTTGTAAAAACATCTTTACTTTATTGGGTTTCATACACTATTTCGTACTAACATAAATTCAAAGCAATTCAAATGTACTAGTTAATATAAAATACTGAAAAGGAATATTAGACTTATGTTATTAAACCAGTTGAATAATTAATATACCTACTATACCTATCTATAACTAATATATATTTTTTAATTGTTGTTCAAAAAGAGGTAGAAAAGTAAAATGTGCTCGTTACGTTACAGCATGTGTTTTAAAGTAAAGAATTTCGTCAAAATATATTGTTTGTTATACAAAAGAAGAAGAAAGAAGAATACGCCCATTGTTTTATTATAATAATATTAATAACAAATAGAAAATTTCTTATAATCTTTTACCACTGTCACAAGTAATTTAAAAGCGTATCTTTAATTTTTATAGTATTATAGAGGTTTGAAGAGCATGTAAAAAAATTAATAATGCAGGAATGCATTCTACAAAATCTAATTAAAATATTTAATACTCCTTACAAGGAATAAGCGAAGGAAATTCAAGAAATAGTGAGTATAATTGTGGTTACGTAATCTGCACCAACACATTAACGCTAGCGAGATAGTACTCGTAATTCCTGAGATGAAACCGCATCGTAATTTTCTGCGGCTACAATTTGGCGTAGCTTTGTGAGACGATCACCGAAAATCGGGGTCATTGTAGAGACTGAATTTATGCCCTCATGCTAAATGATGTCTTTCTTACCCTTACTTTTTGACGTTTTATTTCAAAGTATAACAATTTTTTCATGTCTCAATTAAACGCGATAGTAAACCGTATCTTTAATTATTATTTTTTACATTTATTTATTTTTTATTTCTACCTCGTCATTATTTTGTAAGAGAGATTATTCTAAATGGCTTTCACGGCAAATATTATGAATCAAAAGCTAAATAATTGTTTATTATCGCAATTACTTTTTCAGACAGCCTTGGGGTACAAGACGACTTAATTTAATAGAAGTCTTAATCAAATAGAAATCTTTTTAAGTATCAAAATGTAATGAAAATTATTTTCTCAAATTATTAAAATGGAGATATGGTAGTTATTACGACGACTTAGAGAGCGAAGGTTGTGGTTTGGCTCGCTCGTGAATTTGTACTGCTTTGCGGTGTAATTAAAATTCATACAAGTGCTTTTAAACATGCTAAAATCATGCCATAATAGCTGACAAGGGAGGAACTTTAAATTATATCTCAAAGAGCAACTTTGTTCACTACTATTTGCCTGTTACGAGTCCATCATATATTTGTACATACATACATAAATTGTATATAAAGTAAATAAACGATGAGTACGGTCGAAGTGATTAAAAACAGCAAATTCAATTATAATTTGCTAGATAATATTTGCAATGCGATGCAAAAATTGCGTGCGTGGTACATAGACCAATATTTCTATCAAAATGTAGGTATGCAATGCACATATTTACATATAGGGTAAACCCGGGCAAGAAGCATAGGGCAGGTAAGAAGAATAATCGTTTTTTCTAGAAAACTACAATAGGTGACGTGACTGTGCTTTGTCCAGGTCTTGCACTTGCGGCCGGCAATGCCATGA
The DNA here is from genome assembly GCA_028551675.1 of Tineola bisselliella. Lineage (NCBI taxonomy): Eukaryota > Metazoa > Arthropoda > Insecta > Lepidoptera > Tineidae > Tineola > Tineola bisselliella. The sequence goes on from JAPWLS010000993.1 coordinate 66,380, forward strand.
CAGTTCAACCAAAACAATAAGCGCGAGTGTATGTTGTGTAGATTAAAAAAAGGAATTTCCGTTGTTTTCTTACGATTTTTGCAAAAGTTTGTATGCCAACTTTTTATATTACCAATCAGTTATTTATAAATAATGATTGTTTATTCTCTTGTTGGTTTCAATGACTGTAATTTGTGATTATTATTTTTTATTTACCTATTTTCAATATTTCAATTCATCACTTGTTGTATACATTGGTACTTTGGGCAAAACGGATATGGGCAAAACGGTTAGGGTATCCGTTTTGCCCGTTTAGTATTTTCAAATGATTTTCAGACAGTATAGGCGAATACGTTTAGTTGAAATTACATCAGTTACTCCTATAGAGGCAATACCTGAATCTTCAGCACACTACCAACGCACAACAACTGAAACTGAGTTGCCTACTACACCTTTGCCTGTTTTCACCTTGTCTAAGGATTGGAAGAAGGATCAACTAAGTTAGAGGGAGGAAATTATGCAACATCTGCTACGAATCTTACACGATTACAAATCAGACCCATACCAGTTATGGCTGCTCCCAAAACAGGTCGCAAATCGGAGGTGTTAACATCTACATCCGTCAAAGCTGATCAAGCTATAAAATTTAAAAAGGTAAATAATGAAAAAGTTAAAATTTCTGAGTTAGCAGGCCCCAGCAAAACAAAGAAGAAACGATGCCATGACAAAAGCTCGAAACCTGATTACTACTGTTTGGTGTGCGCTGATTGGTACACCGAACCCCCAACAGAAGACTGGATTCAGAGTAATCAGTGCAGAAGTTGTGCTCATGAGGACTGCACCTCTTATGAAGGAACTGGCAGCTTTTTTGCAATGAATGCCAAGAATAGTTTATATTTCATTAGTATATCCTTTTTGCCCGACCCCCCAGGGCAAAACGAATAATTGACAGCTTTTTTGTAACGATTAATATTTTTATATAAGTGTTTAAGTGTCTTATTTTAATTGTTATTTTCCAAAGATGATTGACCAAAGTACGAATAAAAAGTGCAAATAGTTCTGTCGATTATCAGGATTTTGTTTTATTTACATTTTCCCTTAACATATGCGTCTTGCCCGGGCTTCCCTATATGATAAAACACTCCAATAAATAAAGGGACTAACTGAAATTGGGCACAAAATATTGCTGTATTTAACACCTCAGTTCATTAGAATGTATTTGAATTTAATGTATTGTTGTCACGAAATTACGTAATATACCGACGAAGTGTAATGAGAGAATTTTTTATTCTAAGTGATGTTTATATATGATTAATTAAAACACACAATTAAGTTACATCTATAATAAAAAAACATACGTATTCATTTCAAAATTTTAATGTGAAATTATGTTGATATAAAAGTTGCCTCTGTATCAATATTTTACATCAACCGTCTTATCTTAATTGTAATTCTTATCTTTGTGTATTGAGGAACTTATTTCACTAAGGGGAGTAGAAAGGTTGAATTTTGTGGGATGCTGCAAGTCGGCGACTGTTTATTTTGGCCCCTAAATGTTCCCTCCAATAGCAACGATAACAAACTTGGGGAATTTCAGAACAAAAACAGATCCGCAGGCAATTGTTGTAGCTAGACCCACCCATGTTTAAGATATGATTTATCCTTGAGAATATGACCTCTTTTTCTTACAATTTAGTTTATTTATAAACCTGAAATCATATGAAAATTGAATCATTAATTTGATTCATACTTTTAAAGAAAAAGAGCAGTAAATACATACAATGCTAATGTGTGCTTTAACAGACTTTAATCTTAACAGATTATATGCGGCTTACTATTGCGTTTATTTTAAAATTTTAAATCTGCCGTTTCCAAAGCTTTGTAACGAACCTAACAATAGTTTAAAAATTCTTTTAAATTAGTAAATCATATTAAACTAAATCATCACCAAAATACATTATTAAAAAATATAATTAGCAACAAATATAAATATAATAAATATTAATTGTTGTATTAAACAGGTCGAATATTAGCGGTAAATACAGAAACTTAATAATCGTTTTACTAGTTATTAATATTAATTTTGTGTTCCAGTTTTGCACAACACGTGGATGCTTCCAAGCCCTTGCTTTACACGAAATTTAACTCACAATGGCTGACCTACCTTTGCTACAAATTTATCTAACACGGTTAATGTCTTATTTTGTAAAGTCACTACCATAGTATTTGGCAAATGCTTAGGATTATGATGGTCAGGTATGAAACATATTGTAACCTTTTTCTTTTCCATTGTGTTGTGTTAGGTTATTCGCAAACAAGATTTAAGTAATTTAAAACATATTTTGCAACTTACTATTGTTTTTATGTTTGATTATTTTAATCCCCTTCTATCAATGTTAATATCAAGTAAATACTAACATTATTCATTCAAATATCACACAAAGTAGAAAGACGAGCACTGAATGAAACGTTTTGCTATTTTGAATCATTTACCAATACTAAATCCACGAAATTATTCCTTCAATTTTAGAAAAATAGTGTGTTACTATCTTCTAACTCTAACAATAAAAAAAAACTTCAAATGAAATATTAATATAAGATACTTGATTAAATTAGTTGTACAGTATGACATTCCTTTGTGAGTGAGGTTTGTCATGTGGACGGAATGTAACAATCTGTGCGCGCTATATTGATATTAATTGGACGACAGCGAGATTGCTCGTCTGGGAATGAACAACATATTAATAAAAGCTCGTCCCGATTGTAGGAATCCCCTTTGTGAAAGCCAAGTGCCTAATAAATCTATATGACCAGAATACAAATATATTTAAGTCCCTTAATGTATCGTTTGATATGGATGAGGCAGCTTATAGAACTTGAATTATGTTTTAATATTTTTTTGTTTTGGTAAATTAGGTGGGCATTGTTGTGAATAGTAATAGGAATAGAGGATCGTTGTGGTGTTTTTTCACATATACCTAATTGTACGCGTATGAATGATTTATATTTAAAATAGCAGATTCAAATTCCTAGACAAATGTACTTAAGAGATACATGTTAAACGAAATCTATGTGATTTTATTTATAAAGCATTGCGTGAACTAGATAGGACACAACGTTATCTAATAGATATTTTACAATAAGTTAAAATAATTAATATTTATTTACAAACATTGTAACGATGGCCCAATCGTCGCTAGGTCATAATTTTGTTCTAGATGTTTCTCCAGGATATTTATCTGAATTACCTAGCGATAAGTAGACACCATTTATCTATCTTAGTATAAAAACTTTTACTTGTGTGATGTAATCAAGATAATCGTCCTTCTGGCTGTTCAGTGCGGCAGCTGCCATCTGCATTAGCTCCACATTGCTCCACACGTATTCATAACGCGTTCTCGCCGGGTACAGAACAATGGAGCGTTTTGTTTTTATTTTTTATTGGCAATTAAACAATTAACTCGTTCGGCCCGGTCACAATAGGCAATTCACGACCGGGACTCATTCCCCTTCGACGAAATTTTATACCACCTCTTATTGTAAAGATTTTCGACCATTGTTCGATTTAAAGGTCTGATGATTTGAAAACGCTTTTAATGCTGAAAGCCCGCTGGGTTTCGTTGTTCATCTGCTAAAATTGTACTCTTAAAGTATTTGTATAATCATTGAGTTTTGTTTGAAAGGAGATTTGTTATGAGGGAGATGTAAATTACTTGAATTAGCTATTTGATTATTTAGCTGCTAATTATTCTGAAGGCCTACAAATAAGCTTGTGAAGTGAAAATCCGGTCCCCAGCAATAATCTGCTATAGTTTTAAAGATATATCCATGAACTCAAGGTTGAATAAAATAATTACAGGCCTAAAATTATTAATGTAGTTTCCGTAGTATCTACCTGATTTAATTTATCGGATGAAATAAAACTTAAATGCACATTTTAAAGTTATTTAATAAATCTTTTTGACTTGAACACGGTTGCTAAAATACAGACAGTAAATAATTATTTCATTAATCAGTTTTATTACTGAAACAATGTAAGTAGATACAAATATTTAAGAATATGTAGCGATAGTACATCAATACAAAACACAGCATTATTTATAATTATTTACTAAGAAAATATGCTGAATTGCAATATAGAACTTACACAGACGGAATGAACTTTAAATCAAATTATAATAACACATATTAATAAATAAAATATCTCACATTATATGTATAATATATAAATGTAATACATTGAGTTATATATATTAGAGAGAAGACATTGCAAACTATAATCAATTTGTGGGAAAGAAAAATATAATATATCACGGGCATAGTGCGTGATTTCAGTTCATATATCTGATTAATGAAAGATGTAAATAAAATTAAAAATATCTGTAATATTTCCAAATGCTTTATATATCCTGATATTTTCTCTAGTATATTTAACTCAATAATATTTAAAAACTCAATATAAAGTAAATTAGTTGTGACTGCAGATTATAAACTTATTTATAAATTTGAGAGTGCACCATGTTTTAATTAAAATATTTATTTACAAAATTTACAATTATAATTATTAACAATGAGATTACCTCAATTTATTTTATAATTAAAACGAAATTTACATATAATAATTTACAGTGATCTAAACAAATGATTGGACCTTTTTTTTATACATTTTATTGAAGCATTTTTGGGTCAAATTAAACCTTTTATTATTAACAAAGTTTCTTTATATAAAACTTTACAAAATTCTATTACGACTCAAATAATGTGTTTATACTACAAAACATTTAATATTTTTATTGGCAGTTGCAGTTGGACAGGCATTAAAATACTTTTATGTTTGTAAAAAATAATATGCATTTTTAATTATGGCCAACTCCCAGCGAATAAATTGCTTTAATCAATGGTTTTAAAGTTGACACGAAATCAAATATAAATACGTCTTATTAGTTGGATTATTCGTAAGAGGATAATCTCTCTAGTATATTAACTATATAAGTTAATGTTCTTTCTCAATCAGAGAAGTAAACGGTAGTGTGCGCGACAATTTCTTTTTTTGGGTTTTGGGTTTTTTGGCTTGTATGGGAAGTAGATCATTGCCTTCTATTCAACAGATTCATCGCTGCTATATCAAGTGCGTAATGTAAAAATTGTAACGGTGTCAGCCTTCTGTCGTTCCTATTCACTACTAAGATTAATAACAACAAAATCCCAAGTAACAAGTAGACATAAACAATATAAAATTATTTAAAATGATATATTGTTTGCTTTAATCGTAATATTAAATTTCGGTCCAATCTTAACGCCCCAAAATATTATAATTGAATGGACCGCACTCTCTCATGCGTCAGCGGAGTACAGTCACATGCCGGACTACTATACAAAGAAAATCTGTAAGGGAAGGCGGGGTAGATTTATGTGGCAAAATTCACATTTATATTTTGTATATGTTAATAATTTAACAAAATAAAATTTCGCTCAGCGCATAGCATAATGGTCTAAACTGTAAACAATTGAAAAACTATATTAAAGTTGTGACAAGTAGTAAAAAATGTGTTTTTCCACAATCCGCCCTACTTTCCTCTATACAATTTAATTTAAAAGGTTTGTTTTATGCCTACTCTGTTCTTGGAATGAATATAACACGTTTCTATGAAACGCTTTATTATACTATTTAGGCTTCATTCTATCACACCGATTCACCGTATACACGCCTATAGTTTTACAAATTTTGCATATAATAGTCTTTTTGCACATTATACAAATATATGAAAGTATATTCACACTAAATTATATGCACGTGAATAAAATCATAACGTGTGAAAGCACTATAAAATATTATAACAGACATCGGAATACTTTGTCACGATCGCTGAGTCAAATCTTTAAACTACGAATCGCGAATAAAAATTTCAAATCTCAAGAGTTTAATGTAACACTTATAAATTCAAATTTAATTCGAATTTGGAATGTTTCATTTGTTTTTTTCCTGAAGTACGTTTAGAAGACCTTCTTGGGAATTAGACGTTGACATGAGGGGATTCTTCCCCTCAGCTCTGTGCTATGGGATCCAGCGGCACCACCAATTTTCCGTTGGAGTAGCTGTAACAAACAAAATACAATTAAGTTAAACTAGATTAATAAAAAACTCATCTAACCGTGTTACTATATAACTCTATAAATAAAAGTGCGATGTCATTTTAATAATATTTGATGTACACAGGGTCTATTGAATATTCAATATAATACAAGAAAACTATTAACCTGTATGGTATTGTAGGTGTTCTCGACTTAGCTCTGCTTGGTCTAGACGCGTCATTATCTGGAACCAAGACGGCACTTTTAGTACTTGCAAGCGACGAAACCAATTTACATAACGTGTGTTTAATAGTTTGTAAAAGTTTGTGATTTGTTAAGAATGTAATGGTGAAACGATGAAGCCTTTAATTACTACTTAAACAGGGTATTGGGCCGGCTTGTTACGAACAATACTTATCTCGAGGGGAACTTGGCAAAAGTAATATCTCCGATACCTTAATGAGGGAACTTTCTATCGACTTTGTTAATCGTCTCGGTCCGCGGCGGTGCTCCTATACTTTCGTTATTGAGTTTTGCCTTAACTCACGCATAACTTTTTTCGAGATTATGGATAAAATAAAGCTTTACTAAATTACGTTCAGGATAATTGCTATCTGATACTCGATTGATTCTATCTTTTGCCGATGTATAAGTATGTATATTTTATTTTCACGTATAACCTAATGCCTAATAAATACCTAAAGCAGAACGCGACTTGCCAATCGTAAGTGTGCTCGAATTATTACTGGTGGAACTTTATCTGTAAATGATTTGTTTTCTTAAAGAATTCTGCCAATTAAGAATTATTTGAAAAATTTTGGATCGGTTTCGGTCCCTTACCGTGGCGCGGCTAACATCTTTGGGAGAGGCACGCATCGCATTTGACTGGCTCGGTGTGTCGCTTACTCTGGGGGCCTTGTGAGCCGGACTTACGGCGAAAAGTGTACCTAACGAGCAGACCTGCAATGCAAAACGCCGCACCGTTAACAAAACAAACATAAAACAAATAAAAATAAAAGCTACGAAAGAAATTGCGCGCGCGTTCTACTGAAAGACTATAAATGTCAACGCGAACGAAAGCGACCGAGAACATAAAAAGGAGACGTAACGTGGTGACGTTATGACTTAGCTGAATTAAAGTTTTTGACCTATATCACAAATATATTCGAATTATGTGTTTGAATTGTGTAAGGATATATATATGCACGTGTTTGATGAGTTGAGTTGTGTATTGACATCGAACTAAAATAAGTAGTGTAATTCAACAAAATGCTTCGTTTGGGAGAATTCATTTAAAGTAATTGTATTAAAGTTAATGAAACTCACCTGTTAATCCTGCTTTATTTATACTATTTGAACTTGAGAATCCTGAAATCTTTCTCCATGCTTTTTTGTTCCAAAAGCCAGTCGTTTTCGCATCTCCACAACTTGAGCTACGCGGAGATGGAACTTCACGCGGGCACCTTGCAGCACATTCTTCAGCCCCAAGTATTCGTACGCCCGCTCCTCTTGTTCCATATGCTACAGCAGGTAGGTGTGGAACGGATCCTGTTGGTTTGCGTCTCAAACTGCCTACATAACTTGCACCGCTACTACTTCCACTAAAACCACTATCTAAGTCAGGAGGGTTACAACTCGCAGGTGACAACAGTTCATCAGTGGGCCCTACTCGCAGTAACTCTTCAATGTGATCTCTGTCTTCTGCGCGTTCGGAATCCGGTGATTCACATTCGGGCATTAACATAGCTTCGACACTTAAATTGAGCTCACCTAAAATTCTTTTATGTCTCGATTCTACTCTACGCACTTCTTCTTCGACGACACTTCTATCTAAAGAAACGAGCGATTGTCTTGGCACATAGCGATGTTTCGGACAATTCCTTGAACCGTCCGTAATTTCTTCATAAATATTTTCTTCGGTGCCATACCGTGTGACGTAATTATGGCGTGCTGTTCTTTCTTTGGGTACACCGCCACGACCACGCTGTCTGCTGGCTTTTTTAGAAGATGACGGCATGGACAAATGATGACCAGCATCATAATAAGCATAAGAATAGTCGACTGGTTCAAAACGCTCCATAGTGGCGGCAATATTATTTCTGTTCCAAGTTTGAGGTGGAGCTTCCCGAGATATGTTTACTGCAGCTAGTCTCGCTGGTAGTATTTCATCTAGATCACGAGCACATCTCTCGTCTAACGATTGTGCACCGTCATCTTCTTCTCGACGATGTCGCGGACGTCGCCGAGATGTCTGTGACCTACTATGGCCATGGTCGTACTCAGATGTATGACCGTGAAAGTCGGGAGTATGACTTCTATTATAATCGCCTTGCTTATGTTTGCATTCTGTTGAGTGTATGAAATCTGTAGTATGCCTTAAACTATAATTAGAATGAATGTCGTATTCCGAGCGCCCGTATCCAGGACTGTCGTCTGCAGCACTTTGATGCGGGTGAGGACAATCTGCGGCAATGCCGGATTCTGAAGATGGGTAATCGTGCACTTCGGCCGTTATGAGAACACGGTCGTCGGGGTGTGCAGGTTCTGAGGCTACATGCCGATGATGAGGCTTTGGGCGATTGGGTTCTCGACAGCTGGTATATGCTCGTTGTAAGTGTGGAGCATTGACGTGTCTTCCACAACGTGATTCGTACACCGCCTCCCCTGGCTCCTCGGGGCTGGGCGGCGCGCTGCGTGTGTCCATGGCTCATCGTCTCATAACGATTTAGACTCTGTAACAATGAATAAAAATGTAATGTAATGTAAATGTAAGACTTGATAACAAATAATCTACTTTATAAATATAATATGGTAAATTTGAGAGAAGCTGGGGGCAATGAATTCAAAATTACACGCTTTGTGATAAGGGTAGGGTAGCGTCATAGCAGCCGACATCGATATATCATCATCAGACGACACGTAATAAAGCGGGATTTGACACTGTTTATGTTTCATTTTAGACACGGCTATGTGTATACGATGAAGAAAATCTTTTGAACTTATGAATAATATTAAATTATAATTTCTAACAAACCGATATAAATAATATATTTTTAAATTAAGAATGGACTAATTTAGATTTACTGTTGTTAGTGAAGAACGAATCAGTTTACACCCTAACCAAACAATGTCATATTAGCATTTTTATTACGTAGCGTCGTACTGTTATTGCTGACATTCCCGACCAATTTATTACGATAAGTGTCCGTAAAGTAAATCGTCGACTAAGAAGGGCGGACAAACTTGGGGCTAGCATTGCCCTTCGACATCCCTAGTTGCCATGGAAACGATGCTCCCGCGGTTTATCGTGGCGTTTCCGGCCGATATTCCTTGCATCTAAATCATCATCAGTGTTGGGAAGCGGCTCGTAAAGCGCCCGTTGACCGTCCGGCAGCGGCAATAATATGTTATGCCGGAGCTTGCCCTGGGATTTCTAAGTCGCCTCAATTGCGTATAGGGTCATAAAGAGCGGGCGCTGATACCGACATAATACATGTCGAAATTTATATGTCATGATATTATTATATGTTATGTGAACTTGAAAATAACGCCGGATGCCATTGGTATGTGCGAGACTTAAAAGAATGTTTACAAAAAATACATGTAACAATACATTATTTAGTAAGTAAAGAAAAACAATATAATATTAAAAAATCGAAAGTGCAGCAATTATCATATACGAGATGTTTGATAAGTGGGTTATTAATCGGATCTTGACAGTGCATATATCTGAAAATTATTAAAATTAAAACATATCAAGTGGTTTAATCTGAAATTAAGATAAGAAAAAAACACATAAAACTCCAAATGTTAGATACATTTTAGGTTATTTTTTATTCTCCCCACACATAATCGCACCCCCGGATTACTGCTAGATTAGGGTGGAGTCCAAAATCATGTGATATTCATACTAATGACAACGTAATTGTAGCCGTTGGCTTTTATTAATTTTCTTTTTTGCTATATTTTTGATATCCATAGAATTAAATAAAGTAGAGAATCTTTTCAAATTATATAGTTAATGTGGACGAGTTACGAGAGCACTTGGTTTGCTCGTATAGTAAGTACCTAACGCGTAAAAGATAAAAATAATATAATGATTGATAAAAGAAAAATTCATAACATTCAACTCCGTAAGATTCACTGACAGGAAAATAATATAATTCTCAATTTAAATTACCAATTCATCTCGAATATTAATCACTGACATAGAAACCAAAACCAATCACCATAATAAAGTTAAAAATAAAAGTCAATTCCTTTCAAACGCAAATATTAATAAAACAGCAATCAATAAAATAGATTACAATTACTTCCACACGTCTACCCTTACAAATTACGCTTCAAACGTTATTTCTGGACTATAAGTGTGGCGGTGAATTTCATTATGTACCCCTTTTTTATTTATTAAAAGCTTTTTAAGCGTGGTTAGCATGTGGTTTGTTATAGTTTTCTTTATTTCAATTATGTTTAATCCTATTAACCAAACAAAATAAATCTACCAAACCAAAGGCTTCTTAAACTACAGTGGCGGCATCTGGCAGTATATTAAAGAACTATATCTAAATAATTTATATTGTCACGATTTATTTTTAATAACATAATTATCCTTAAAAATATTCAAATAGAAGCGCCAAATAATAGCTCTATTTTAAGAATAAATTAAGTTGTATTTCAAAAAACTTTTAGTTTTATTACTCCGGAAGGTAAAGTGCTATTGCTACAGACGCGTTTCCTTTTCAAAGTTTATTTCTCAATGAAAAATCTTTATGTTACTTTTATAGCAAGGTGCGTATTTCACGCTATACAAAACTTACAACACATTTTACGACACTGTAACAGAAGAAAATTACAATCAAGCAAAGAAAGAATTTACAAAACATCAAACAAAATAGTCATATAAAGAATCACGTGGTAGCTTTCTTTTGGAGATAGAAATTATAGTTATTTGACTATTTCACCAAACGTGTGTTTGTTTCTGTGTAATAATCACGAATGGGTAAATGATTCAAAATAGAATAATGTGGTCTATTTTTCCTAAAAAATCTCCGTTAGAAGTATTGATACCACTTCATAGAAGCTATTTTCGACTTGGCTGAGACTCGACCTGACAAAATGAATAGTGATGAATGATTGAATGACACGTGATGCTAATAACTGTGCCTCTGGTGAAAATGGCCATACATTTACATGGTTACAGAGTTCTGCTTACAAACGCGCAATAGGAAATATATGGTCCAAGTTGACAACTATTTCTCATAATTAACGAGTTACTTTAGGTTAGTTATTTTATATATGTTTTAACTAATTGATGAAATTGTTATAATGTTATAAATTCATAAATCATTTGTAAATTACTTACTTCTAGGTATATTAAAGAATCGTATCCCGTAATTCCCGTCTCGCAATACGTTTTCTTCCTCATCTCGTAAAGCTGTTAAAATTCAGTAAAGACGGCAACACATTAGAAACGAATAGGCGTACGGTCGTAACAATTATCTTTAAGTTTATTTACGTATTCACTCGACTCTTCGATATCAGATATGTAGGTATTCATACTTAACATCGTGTAACCCACATACCTCGCTTTGAGTAACCTAACCGTTGGTGGAGCATTATTTGTTTTATGAAATTGAGTATGTAATTGTTTTGCTTTCTCTGAATATGTTTACATTTTTAATTATCTCTGTTCAAATACAGATACAGATACAGTTTCGCAACAATAGAATACTAGTAAAATCATTTTGACTAAAAAACTAGACTACATAGACGTCATAGACTAATATTTTTTAACTAGAAAGCTTTCGAAACGTGCGTGTAAAACGCAAATTTCAAAATAAACGCAATAATAAGAAGCAAAAAATCTTTCAATTTAGCTGAATAATATCCGCGAATGATTATTGAAAAGAGAAAGCTTTAAAGAACTAAAATATGTTTTATTCTTTCATAATCTATTTTAAAACAAACAAACACCGAAAAATTAAAATAGTTATTAACATGTTTATAGCTTATTACGAGTGAATATTAATTTGTTTAGAACATAAACATATCGCTTCAAAAGAAAGCGTAAACAAATAAAACACTCAAGATCTTTGATAAACACAATATTGTACAGATGATAAACTAATAATGGATGAATAAATCAACAAAATACGATCGTTTTAGCAGCCGCAGCCACTCGTTCCGGTCGTAATTTTTTCCGGTTTTAATATCACCATAACGTTCCATTTAAATATTTTCACCGAAATGCCACATCATCAAAGTAATATTGACATAAGAACATTCATTCGTTTTACGAGTCTCCGTATCTAAGTCGACGGTGACACCGATGCTATCCATATAGGGCTGTGTTCGACGTTTCTCTTTTCAAATAAGACATTTTTTAGGGATTTGGCTCAAGATCTGTTTATGCGAAGGGTAAACATTTCCATTTCGTGACTAGAATTAGGTATTCATTCATTCTTTACATTTAGAAAGATGACACAATTTATGTGTAATGTAAATAACTTTTTTACATATACAACACATGTATGTGATGGATTACTGTGATTACATTCTGAAATCCTTAGGGAATGTAATAGAAAGTAATTTTATTAAGTAAGTATCGGCAATAAATTCCCTCGTAGACGAACTAAATTAATTGATTTATTGATTGCTACTGCAGTAGGGGAGGCCTGTATCGAAGTGAAGATAACCTACGACCATCTGGCCTAAATGAGCAAAACACTTTTACACACACTATCATATTGTGTAATTAGGTAGGTATAGATAATATTTTAGGAGTATTTGGACAAAAATTGCGTAGAAATTATTATAAGGTATTATTTGTTTTTATATTTCAAAACTACCCCTGGATGTCACTTACAGGTACAAGTATCAAATCTTTAGACGTAATTTATCCAAACATTGGTACCTTCTGAATTAAGTATTACATGATTGGTTTTTGTTACTTTATTTATAAGATGAACGGGCAAATTTCTGCATAAGTACTAATATTTTTTTTAAATAACATTGAAACTATAGTTTGGGTATATTTTGTCGGTAGGCATCATAAAATACCCAATAAAACTTGGGACATTTCTAAGTGAAAATTTGCCGTCAGCTCCAAGGAAACGGGCCGGCGAATTGGCTACCAGACTATAAAACGTAATGTCACATTCATTTGCAATTCAAGAGTCCTCAGCCTGTATTATGCCTAATAAAATTTACATATTTAAATTAAACTGCGAAATAACAAGACAGTGAGTCCATCGCGGCGCTTAGATTACATGGAGGTTTCATTACGCATTTCGTTTTTGATATTTTCAGGAAAGCCGGACCTTTGAATTTTAAACAGATACAAATCTTTTACATGCCACTGACTAGATTTTTCATTTATTTAATCTTTTGATTTACTTTTTTTGAATAACTCTCACAATGCATAGAAATAGGTAGGTATATGTGAATTTTATATAGCAACATACACTGACCTCTGACATCAATCAGTCCAGCAATAAGGATGATAAGATATCACATTGAAAATATGTTATCATGCATAAAGCTTTACGTTAATTTTGTGTTGTATGTCTCAGTAATAAAGCTCAAAATTATATTTGCATAATAATGAATACGAATTGCTATGACATATTTCTCGGTTGAGTACTCAGATTAAATTAGATACATTAAGACAGCTGAACTTACATATATATATTTGCTATTAATGGATTACTTATATAATGGCGACTGGTATGCTTTGTGTTTAGACCTATATGAGAATGCATTCATAGTTTCATATTATAATGAGTACATCACGCAGCACACGCGTGTTATTATATTATGCAACTTTAAAACTTCATACCCCATTCGAATTCAAATGTTTTATTTGTATCGGTTAGAATTTGATCTTAAAAAAAGTATTTTCGTGTTTGCATCGTCATTAAAGAGATTATTAATATTATAAAAGACAATAATTATTAATTTAAATTTCATATAACCTCCTCACAAATTTAGTCAATTTTGATATTCATTAAGTTTGAAATTTTATTGTAATATAAATAAATTAAAAAAACTATTTTTTATTTCTTCCAAATTCAGATGATCGGTGATGAATGTACTTCTGGGTTAATTTTTTAAAACGTCCTTTTATTTTGAGTTATTATTGATTTTTTCAATAAAATAATTACTTAAGTTTAGGAGAAAATTTAAAATAAACAATTACACAAAAATTGGGAAAATAATAAATATATATATTTAATTCGAGATCGATTCGTACAGACATATATAATTAAAGTTGTAAAGGTATAGTTAAATTCATAAATAACAAGTGAGTTTGTTTACAGGTTTAGTAACGACCTAGTATTCGTTAAGTAATGGGTGACGACCTGACATACTATACCAAAGTAGGCTAAGTAGGAACTGGATAAGTAGGTAGCAACTTTCTAGAGCGACATGAAACAGAGATTTCATATTTCATAGATAGTTGAAATCTCATTTGATTTTATAGTATAGTCAAGCAAATTGATCCTTGACCAGATGTTATTTCTAAATTCGCGTGGCAAATATAAAAAAATGCCGAATATTTGATTTTATTCCTCCATTGAATAGGGCATTTATATTTAAAATGTACAAGTCCTTGCTATAGTAGAAAATTCGCACTCACCGCTATATAATCAGAAACGCGGTATCATAAATCAATTTGCTTGACCGTACATTTCAAGAAATTATTATTCATATTTAGTATTTTTTAGTTTTAGAAACTCTAAAAATAGTCCTGTTTATTAACTACATTATATCAAACAATATTACAATAGTAATATCCTAATCCTTCATTCAAAATTACGGCCTAAAGGGACATATTAAATGAAATAAGTTATTGCAATAAGCATCTTGGGCTAGTTGTCTAATGAATTTACAACTACTTTCAGGTTTGGATACAAAACATTATTAAATTATTTAACATAACTTATTGTTTGTTTTTTGTTTTTACTTAATTAAATAATTCATACTGTGTATTTACCCTTTGTTTAATTTACAGGTATCTATATAAACGTTTTAATGAGATAATAAAGGTCACATAAAACGTGTCTATCAAAGGTGTAAAAAATCAACACAGGATTTTTCCATTAGAAGCCACTTTAATTTCCTTTATTGATGAAAATCCGTATTTGAAAGTTAATTAGTTTAATGCAAGCAGTGAAACGTGGCAGTTTTAGAGCCCTGTGCTGGGCGTGGACATGGGGAGTGCTCAATGACAACGTTTTACATTGCAAGTCACCTGGACTAATGAATACATATTCTCTTACACACTTCGTAAGTTGGTACACTTCACTAATTGAATGTTAACGTATTTGATTACTCATTCAGTTGGGTGTGATATAGACTAAGGGTCAGGCCACATGTAAAACGTACACCATTTGACAAAAGACTGTTAGACGCACGTAATGACACATATTGCATATGTGACTTGACCAATAGTTTAAATGACAACTTAATTTCGTGGTAAACCAATATCTACTTGCGGAGACTAAATTATACTAATGAGCCTAAAGTATTTATTTCTAATACGATTTTGTAATATTTATATTTAGATCTAATTAATAATTTTGTGATAGAGGGATATTCTTCAAGGAGTTGTAAATGGATCTAAGATGATTTAAGTTTTAATAAGCAATAATAATTCATAATTAGTTATCATTATTCGATATGTATTTGTTATTAAAAAATAAAATACCAAAAGCAAACAAGTAAACTCATCGTAAATGAAAATTTACAAAAAATGTACACAAACATTCATTATCCTCATTTAAATAAATATATTCGGCGAGGATTATGCTAGTATATTATATTAATTAGGATTATGTTTAAGTGCAAATAAAATATTATTTTTTATTTTAAATAATTATAGTATAATATTTTATTATAAAATAATATTTTATTTTAAATATATTATTTTTACTAATAACTTTCCAAGTAATATATTATTTATTGTGATTGGAATTACTCTGAATAAAATGTTCTTCCGTTCGACGTCTAAAAATCCTAAAAATGTCTGTTTAATCTTTCTCCTGTGCAAGTAATTATATATTAATTTGACATATTATATAACAAAAGTTAAAATTTAAAATTCTATTTTAGAGAAATAAAAAACAAGCGGACTCTAATTAGAATTAGTTTAAACGAAAAATTCCAAAGCAAAGTCCACATGCGCTTGTGCTCGAGCAACACTCATGAAATGTCCATTAAGAGGTCGCCTGTTGTCCTGTCTCAGTGAAATGTACAACCCAACAGTGCAAGTCACCAAACTAATGAACTAAAACTACTCGTACTTGCTAAACTTAGTCTATTTGGTTTGTGCACGTGATTTAGTTCCCTTTTGTAACTACACATATGTACTATACTACATATAAAATTAGATCAAGATTTACAACAATATTTGCTAAAATAAAAATGTTGCGATATGATAAGGTAAATTTATGTAACGAAATAGTTAAAAGTATCAAAACATATTTTTGTAGTAAATACTTTTATAATAAGACTTAACTATTCAATCGTAACTTTTTGTTAGTATTTGTATTCATTTTTGTTGTATTAATATGCATACAATAATACAAATTCATGATTATAATTATTACTGTTTACTTGTTTTGCTTGCATATTTAATTTAGTTAAGTAATTATAAATTGTATTCACTTCGTGTATGTTCTTATAAATATGAAAATGTTTTATAAATCAAAATTAAATTTTTACTTTATATATAATATATAGTATTTACATTCAGGCGTACGAAATAACAGAACTGTTGAAATTTTCTAATTATCTAGTTGAGTATAAATTAATAAATAATATTTGAAACTTAATGAGTTTTTTATTTTAATTATAAGTAGCCGCCATATTATTCGGATAATCCTTGATGAGTTGCCGGTACATCAATCATTTTTTCATCTACTTTATGTCAACTCCAAAATTTGGTACTAAGATGATAGATGGTCTTTCCCCACTGTAATGCACCTCGACTGTTCTGTCCTTAACTATCACTTCCTTTCAATTATATTTTCAATACTGGCAAGTTCATTTCAAACTGAATTGGTATTAAAATTAAAGAATTTTCGAATTTATATGCCAGCTTTTAAATGGCACATAAACAGTAAACTATTATTAAACAAAAGCATTATAGTAGAATTGTATACAATAAGTCTAGATTTTAGTTTTGCGATAGTAAAATAAAAGCATTCTGGAGAATGTTACAAAGCTTTCTCAGGTTTATCTCCATTCGACCGTTCATGAAAATTTATGTTACAAATATTATAAAATAGATACTGCTATGAAAATAAATATATGTAATACATATTAGAAATTAAATGAATCCTTGTTAAAAATTAAACTAATGAAAATCATTAAATATAAATAAGTAAACATAAAATATTTTAAAAATAAATAACAACGTTTAATATAATAAAAAATGATGTGCAGATTATAATATGTATACGAAGCCCAATTAAATTGAAAATGGCGGAACTGGAATAAACTTTCCTAACGATGAGACGACGACCATTGCGAGAAATGAAGAATAGGAAGAAGTATTTTTCGCTACAAAACTAGAAATTCTTCAATGTAGAATGCTATAAGTCCATTGTTATTATTTTAAGAACGAGAAAAACGGTCTGTCTTTTTGAACACAAGTAAAATGTGCATTATATATAATAATGGTTCGTGTGTGTGAAGTTTTATGGAACTGTTTTAGTAGTTTTTAGAAGCTATTTATTAACAGTGAAGCAAAACAAATTAGCAAATTAGATGATAGGTCTCTGGCATGGCATGGCGGTCGCAGTGACCCACGCACGAGTGCTCGCGTCGCGCCCCGGAAAAATGAACCTCTCATGAAATTTAATGTGGAAATGTCTTGAAACGACGCCAAAACCCGTGCTTGCATTATTTATGATTCCCTATTTTAATGGTGCTCCCGTTCATTCATTATAACGAGAGTGTTCTTAATTTGAAACGGAATTTCGGGAGTTCGAAATCCATATCGAATTATTGCTTTTACTTCAAAGATTTCGGTGAAATTGTTGCTAAAATATACTTTTAAATGAATCTTTAAGATTTGATATGGGTGGGAGTAAATTTATTCTGGAAGTGTGTTTATATTTCATTAGTATGCAAGTATAAACGACATTATGTAGGCATGAATACAGGATTGATTTTTGCTCTCTCGGCTAGGTGTGGGCAGGGCTACGTGGCTGTTCGTGCATTTCGCGCGTCGTTGCGTGCTTCGCAGATAAATCAGTCGCCTACGTATTAAGAGCACCCATCAACTGCGCCTGCCGCTATAAAGATGTCAATCGGTGGTTTTACAGCAGCGTTTGTGCCTCAAGCGCGGGCGTCAACTATCTACGATAAAATAAAACTTATCGTTGGTGGCCATAGACTGTTTAGCAGATATAAGATACTATTAAATGATGTTGTTAATAAAATACGATATAATTATGAGTGTACATATAATTACCTAATAAGTTTATTTAAAATATTTTAATGCAGACTAATAAGAATTGTGAGTATACAAGCTTTGGGAAAATACAGAGGGACGATATCATATTTAATAAATTCGGTTTGCTTCGTAGAAATATCGTCAAGTCAACGTCAACAGAGAGACGAAAATGTTATGTAAACATGGTGAAGTATCTAGCTCCGACCTGCCCCGGGGTCGTCCTGCTGAATAAATAACGCCCGTAGCAAAGACAAACTCAAACAAAAGTAAATTTATTCACCAAATACGACGATTAATAAACGATCACACGACAGATTTTTGATTCGAAAAATACCTAAAATGTATTTGAATTACCTTTTATTGAATTTGACGGTCTCTTAACCTCCATCGAATTTTGGTTTAATAACAATGTGAAAATTATACTTTCCTTTTAAATAATTACAAAGTTACTCCTACGATTTAAAAAAAAACAAAAGAAAACCCCGAATAAATAAAGTGAGTTTTTTTATATTTCTTTTGTTACGAAAAAAATGGAACAGGTAAACGCAAAAATGGCAAGAATCCTAGCGGAGTTTTACTTGAGCCTATAAAATTCCAAATTTATGAAGTTTCAATATCGTTTAATTTTCTTGCTACAAAATACAATCTCGGCTTAAGTTTGTTGCGCGTTTCGGGAAATTTACTTTAAGATTCGTTGTTTTAAAGAAAGATAACAAATATTTCTCGCATAATAACTATACCCAAATTTTATTAAGAAAATTAGATATTTATTTTGAGTATCTACCGAAATCGGTTTTAATGGATTCTGAGAAGAAGAAAATTACGATAAAGACTTTTGCAAGGAGTATTAGAAGTGAAGAGGGACGTCTGGATTGTATCCAGTCTGATTTATAAAGCTAGGGGTTATCTCTTATATTTCAATAAACAATTTCTACATAAAATAAATAAATTTAAGAGTTTTTCAATAAATATGGAATGTTATTGCTTTTGAAGATATAAAATTGTGAAACTTTATCATACATATAAATATTATAGCTTTTTGTATTGAATTTCAGTTATATTTGAAAATATATTATTATTTCTAGCTATTGTGGTCCTATTCACTTTTGCCGAGACTGATGAATAAATTCATTTCAAATAGTAAATCAATGTTTTATTTTATAAAAAATAATAAGTGTTGCTGTCATAAGTCGTCTGTGGAAAGGAAATTGAAGTTCCGTTGCCGAGTTGCCGATGGCACTGACGGAACCGTTGCCATTAGCTTCCAGAAGACCTTTATAGACCAGCGAACACTAATTAAATCTCATTATCTCATAACAACATTATACAATTTAATAATAATTGTATTGCCTATATTTTTCAACATTAAAACTCAACTTAAATAACACATTTCATCAACTTAAGACCGAAAAACAAAATGCTATAAACTTATGAATATACTATTGATTGAAAAATTAAACAAATCATTTTAATAAGTGTAAAAGTAAATTCACCATATCATATTATGTATAAATATTGTGAAATTAAATTAATTTAAAAATAATATACATTGTAAAAAGTAATGACTTAGGTTATATGCAAATGTGTTTTAAGTGATTTGAAATTTATACGGCTTACAATCGCTAATAATTATTAAGTGGTAGGCAGACTGATGATGGCTATTAGCCCAGTATGCCGCCCTGGGGTAGTACTACTACTCTCAAGCGGAACACCCGTGAAATGGCCTAGTTGCGTTTCGGGATCAGCTTGAAAGTAGGAGGGGTTAACGAGAGAAGTGCGCTCTGGCGATTTGGACAGAGCACATTCGTCTTCTCAAGCCGGCATAGTGGAGTCGACTGTTGCATGCTGACATTTGTCTGTGGCTCTATGGACCACACTCTAAGTTTATATCACTCGTCATATGCTAGGCTACCATAAAAAAATCTAAAATTTCACCTTGTATCGGGACTAGACAATTTATTATTATTAAAATTAATATTATTTTTAAAATGAACGAACATATTATAAGTACGGGATATTGTTGTTATGATAAGGTCTAAAATAAATAATCGTTCAAATTCGTTTTAGGGTTCGGAGCACATGTTGTTGTTTCTGTTTTGATACATAATAACGAATTTTGGGAAAAGATAACACAATGTTTAACAGATGTGTTAGTTGGGTGTAAATTTAAATACCAACCGTATGTAAACAACGATTATTATTTGTTAAAAAAGAAACTTAAGATGGGAAAGACCGTGTTATTCATGACGTTTTCTATAAATTGAAGGTCCAAAGTGTCTGTAATGATTATTAAGAGGATTTGTGGGGTATGTAATAAAGGGGCCTTTCTCTATGGTATTGGAAGTAATAAATAAACTGCGTATTATATTATACTGGTGATTTCCAAACGTCTTTATCGCAGCGTGTTCGCGGCACATACGCGGTAAACCTGTTCAACGTTCGCCTAGCTAAAACATGCTCGCAAATCGTCAGTGTGATAAGACCCTTTATATACCTACACAATATTATTTTCTGTCACACGTAAGAACATATTTCTATATATGAAAAGCGTTATTGCGTTTTAATGCATGTTGACAAATGTTACAATATTCATATTATTAGCTTCATAAATTTCAAGGAAAAAGCTTTACGGTATAATCATAAAATAGCTATATCGCTTATGTTACACTTTCTTTTCAGACACTTTTTTATTTGATATTTTCAACCTCATATTTTGCTCGTATTTTTTCGCGTCAACTCTATTATTGAACTTTATTACAAAAACTTTCTGTAGGATTTCATTATTATTTTTTTGATATTTCGAAGCCGGAGAAAAAGAAATACAATAATTTTATTGAAAAAGTTTAACATTTATAGCAATTTTTCCAATACACATAAAATCTGTTAATTTTTCTATAACCACACCCCCTATTAAGTCAGTATGCGGTCTATGAACGGAAGCGACTGTTGTTTACTTGAAGTTTGTAAAATAAACTATTGTTAGAGTAACAACGTACTAAAATAAATCTAGACACCCACCATTAATGGCTATAGATTAGCAAAACAGATTAACTTCTACTGCAGAGACCGACTCAGCATCAAAGAAAGGGGATTACGGTTTAATCTGACACAGCGAGGTTGACACACGCTCGGGGCTACAGGCACTACAGCGAAGCTACACTTCTGGACGTTATTAAACCAGTAAAGGCGGAATTTAAACAGATTTCATAATTCATAAGTCACACACAATATATTAGTTATAGTTTAATGTTTTTAACGGAGACAGGAGATGAGACTTAACTAAATGTAATTGTTTATTTTGGAACGTTTCTCTACTCCGATCATCTCCGGCTCCAACACCAGAAGCGATATACTTCTGGCACGCAGTCTAGCGTAAGCAGATAATACTACATGCTTTCAACCTCTAAGATTTAATCAAAACCTGATACATGTAGTGATCGATGATTGAAGTTACTCACAATTAGTAATACAATGTTTCGAAAGGTTTGTAGCCTTCGTCGTCGCATCGAAACTGAGGTGTTGTTCGTCTCGGTTATAATTTTTTTAAAGTTACTTAAAATAGCTAAATTTGACAGTAGAAGAAGAAAGGTCGAACTTTATGACTCACATTGAATTTAATTACATACGCCAAATATTTAGTATAATAATAGTAATTTAAATACTAAATAATTTTACATAATATTAGAGTCTTGTCATGAATGGTTCTAAATAATAAAATCACAATAATACTTCGTATAAATGAATTGTTGACATTTGATATAACAATTTATATTACTATATTCAAACACAATGTAGTGTGTAGGTGTACATAAAATAGCGGTTATTTTTGAAAATAATTTGTAAATTACCTTATGACATTTTCAAATTGTGGGCGTCTATGTAGTCTTATCAATCTGTAAAAGAAATTAACTTTATTATTTTACGTAGGTCTAGATAATTGCTTCTTTTGCTTAAATTACTAAAAGTATTTAATAACTAATAACAATAAAAGTGAAATGTCAAACGAACTTATTATATTAATAGAGAGATATAAAATTAAACAAATAATATTTTTGTCACAATTATAAATGCCTGAAAACTGTTTTGTTTACTAAAATAAATAAATAAAGAGGCTTTATTTGTCCAGAAACCCTTTACGAATGCGTGTCGGCAAAAGGTTGCAGCGACTGGACGTAGCGAATGGTGTGAGAATGTTTATGTATATGAAATAAATCATAATTAGACACGAACATATATGAATATAAAATATTAGTAAGACCTATAATTCAATTTAAAAGACGATACAGTGATGAAATTATATAAACAAAGATAAAAACGTAAATTGCATAATGCACTGTACTAAATAAAAATGTATTGATAGAAAGAATATGACAATACAACAAATGTTGATTGAAATTAAAATGTAAATCGTAAACCATTGCCGTTTTCGATACACTACTAAATAAGAATTTAAAGCAATAACTATCAATGTATATGAATACACATTTTATAGGTCTTTTATGGTGGGGCAATGAAAAATATTGACATATGACACACCGATAGCGCTTACAATCTCGTGTCATTGTGTGAGGGCTTGACCAACAGGCAACGGTCAATTGACCGATAATAAAATGCCCTCCCACATGAGGGATTATTGAGTTTCAATAAAATAAACATCATTTCTAATTGTGTTTCAAGTGACATTGATGTTTTAATCGCATTACACTAATTCGTTGATTTAGTATTATTTAACAGTGTAATACCGTGAGAATCCATTACGTTACTACGAAATAGTTCTGGTTTTCTTGGAATTCAGTTTATGACAATTTGTGTGTTGGAAATTGTTTAGTAGATTAGGCATTATTATATAGTATATATCAGATTATTAAATGTAAATAACGAAAAATTTGATACCATTAATTCGCTAGACAGAGCACGATTGTAAGCGAAGGCGGCATAATTAATAAGTTTTGTCTTTAAATTGAATATGCGTGACTAAATTGACTCTACACACGTTAACTATAATAAGTTAAGCATTTTTTCGCGTCAGATTAATCAAAATAAACGCTATAGTACGACGTTCGGGAAACTATATGTATCATTACAATCGTGTTTTAATTATCATTAGAACAACATCTTTATAATATCATTTAATAACCAAATTTTTACAATTATACTAGAAAACATTACATAAACCTTAATGGAAGCTACAGGGCAGTTAAGGACAGAAGCCAGATATTGGGTTCTACATTATTCATTTGCCTCCACCTTCACCCCTTCAGTCCACTTCAGTCTTCAGACATCCATTAGCATTTAAAATTACTTAATGAATTTATTAGACAAGGCTGATTACGCTTCATTTGATAAGATTTATTTTTTGTTGAGAGTTTTTTTTTGCTTAATTGACATTTACAACGGGTATCATCACCTATTTTTTCCAAACATAATGAAAGTTACGTTTAGAAAGTAAGTGTTAGTAACACTGAAATTGTATTTTCAGAATTCAGGAGTCTGCATAGCGTTACTCTAAGTAATTTAGTCTTATCTTAACGCTAGCCTACATTAGCGCTTTGGATCTCGGAACATAATCATCTAACCTACAAAAGTTAGTTACTAAAGAGTGCTTTAAACTGTCACTACGACAGTTTATTGGTATAATAGCTGTCACTTTGACGGTTCAAAACATTACTAGTAATACCTAATTGTCGATTACTGATCCAGTAATCCAGTAATTAACATGTAAAAGCAAAATAAAATTTCTTTCTATGTAGAGATTGACTTACTGTGATGCAGAGGTATATGTTCTATCAACACGTACCAATCAGTCTACTCATGTCGGATTCGATGAGTGTTCGGTGCGTGGGCAGCATTTTGGTATAGATTTTTACATATGTTCGTTTCCCTAGATAGTTTTATTTTCGTTTCGCAAATGAGAATGTATGAATGTAATTAATTATATGAGGGTAAATATCTATACATTATAATGACTTCATACACTTAAAGCAATTCATCAAAATATACATTTGTTTTAATTTTATTCAAAAAAGTTACTTATTCAAATGCGGGTAGAGTTTAATAAAACAAACTTAAAGTAACGGCATTATAATTACTATTATAGTATTACTAGATACAGCTTTTATAATTTCGACGAGCTCTCTCGTCCATTCTTTTTAAATTTCGAATGACGTTAAGCCGCGCCCACGTCGAGCTGCGCAGACGACTCTAATCGCTCATTTAGATTACGATTACGTGAACGAGTATAGTGGCAACCGTTATCGCTACGTTGAATAGAAATGGGATTAACTGCCGAAAGAAACATTGAATCATTTTTCGTGACAAACTTATATTAAGTTGGAGGTCGACTATTAATTATGAAATATAGTTTTATGGCCTATATTTACATTAGTGCGTGCAAGCAATTAAAGAAGTGTCTAAATAACGTAATCCTGATCATGACGAATGACAAATTTGCATTTTAACAATTTAATGAAATATCATGCAACGATAACAAGTTAGCGTATGTTAATAATATTCATAAATTCATTTCCTACTTTAACACTTCTATCGTGTTATTAATTCAACCGAAGCGTAGAACATTTTTCGGCTTTTAGTGAATGTAAAACTTTTACAACTAAAAAGTTAAATTTAGAAAGTTACTTTTAACTTATTGTTAGATTAATGGTGGTCTTAGTAAAACGGGAGGAAGGGTTGTCAAAATGTTATTAAAGCTTCACAAGTATTTCATCCCGTGATAATAGTGCAAAATTAAAGTGCTTTAGTTTGACGACACTCGTAAAATATCATGGAATAGAAGGCGACATACTAAATTTTATTATTCATAAACTCAAACCACACTTTCATCTAATGGAAAGATTTATTAGGCATGTCTTATTGCTGTGACTGCACGTTTATTGAATAATAGTGCGTCATGAGCTCATTGTAGAGAATTGAATATAATTGTACCTCCTCATTTATCTTAACAGGGTCCCGTCAAAAGCAGCTCTTCTCCTACAAAGGGCTTCACTGCATGTGTGCGTCGCCAGAGGGCACGGACAAAGAGGCCAAAAGCCTTTAACAATAAGAGGTCGTCCAAAATTTCATCACAAACATCCAGTAACTGATCTTATAATGAATCGAGACCGTTACAATTGGAGAGAGATACTTAATTATCTCCATCTCGTTTACTCCTGAAATCCAGTTATATGAAACTTATTTGGTGTATTGAAGTTATTAATTTAAAATCTGCAGTTCATTGTGCTCGTTTATGAATACAATTTAGATTTAAAGTTTGTGCTACAATGCTATACAAAACAAATAGAATGTAATTTAATAATATTGTTGAAATTTAAATTTTAGTGTTATTATTATTTTGATAACAAACACAAACCTCGTTAGTTAGACTGTATTAGATTATATCTATTGTAATAAAATAATTGTGTGAGCGAGAGAAATATAGTAATAAGAGGGTAGGAGATATCTACAGGACGTCTCGTCATAAACACGTCAAAATTGAAAATGTGCACTATTTTCTTATCAAGTAATAGGTACCGCTTATAAAAATAAAACTATAACTAATTTACAACAACAATAAACACAATAGTAAGCCGCAAAAAGTATTTTAAATCAGGTAAGTTATGTTCGTGAATAACCTAAGAGAAGCTGTTTGTTTGAGCAACTGAATTTGACGTGTATTCCATTAAAATGTATAGAAATTTAAGACATATAAAAAAAAATATAAATAAATTCTAGATAATTTATATTTATTTTGTTTATATATAACATGACATTCAGACAATGACTTTGTCGTAATAATAATAATATAAATATTAAAAGTGTCTTGAAAAGGTCACTTCTCGCGTGGATGTATAGAACGAGTAAATATTCATTGCCCACGCCGCAGGCAAGTACATGCAACCCTCGCTTTCTTGGATAATACACTCAAAATAATCAATTATTTTTAGAATAGCTTAAAATCCCACGAGGAATAGATTTTCAGATTTTTGGTATGAAACTGAGTTTATATAGAGTTTCACAGTTATATACATTTGATACAGCGAATTACTCATAACCTAAAAGTAATCCTAAAAGTAAATTTAGACAGAACGATGCAATATCTTCTCATAATACATAATTACACGAGAAACCGGGATTATTCCTTTATAAAGTCGTCTGAAGCCAACCTCTACAATACATCAGGCGAGCAACGTGCGTGACGAGGTGCCGTTATGTCACCTGCTTTATTTCAATTATTTTCTTACCCTTGCAAGAAGACTTACGTGACTGCTATACATCGCAATGTTGGGTTCAACTGGTTTATACTAAATATTTTTTTGTTGGTGCATTTCTGATTTTTTAACACTTGATAAAGATAATATATTATCATAAACCGATTTTCATTTTATCAGATCGCTTTCACCAAATCTTAATTAAAACTATGAAGATTAGATATCAAAGATGGGACGTAGACTATTGATGGGGTCAAAGCATCGTTATGCCGATAAAACGCTTCTTGAGAAATAGCTAATAAAAAAATCCACTCATACTATTTTGGAGTCATCATTGAAATAAATATACTTTTAATTAGATATTAAGCAACTAAGCAATAAATTTACTTGTAGATCTATGTATTTTAAATATCACTACAACAGTTTCTCGTCACCAGCATTATATCAAATGTTTCCTCGTTTAATACTATCTATATGACATTCTAATAAATATCTTAGACTTTAATAAAATAATAATATAGATGTAAATAATTCAAGGAATAAAAAAGTAAAGTGAAGAAAAAGTCTACAGATGTATAGAAATTTAAAGAGTATGCGGGTGCGGAAAGCGGTCTCACTTTTAAAGCGATATCCCATGTTTGAGGCAAATCTTCTTTAAGGCCGTTTTTGATAAGCGGTATAGACATGCCAGAGCTTTTATCTTTTCATATAGACAAGTACATTGTGCATTGATATTTTAAAAGCTGTACATAAAGAACGCAGTTCACTTTGAACCTTATTTGTTTTACCACTTACATAAAAATGGATTTATAAGGGTTTAAATATAAATTCCTAGTTTACTATTTTTAGTGTGTTTTAACTTTTAACGTCTCTGTGGCTGCAATGATGCTTTGGCTTGGATCTACTCTGATAGTTAAAGAAGTAAACTGTCAATCTAGTGGGAACTTCCGCTTTGTTTTCTATTCGGCAGTAATACAATTTATTTTTAGATAAGTACAAACGTATAATTTTTAACAAATAGACATATTATGATCGATCAATTAAAAAAGGTGGCATGTGAGGGAAGCAAGAGATGGTATTCCATTGTTTTCGGGTCCTGTGGGACAAATACAAGCATACTATCTATGTATATTATTATTATTTTAACAGATCTTTCTCATCGTAAAATATTTTTTTATAATATTCCGGTATGTGTGTTGATACTGAGGTAGAGTGCGGTCCATGAGTGGAAACAATTGACTTCTGACCTAGAAATATCTACAGGTAGCAATCGCCCCTTAAAAAGCCGGTGAGGAACGGATGGCACATTTAAAATTGATAGAACTACTCCGAAATGGGAGACTGCTAACCATCTGTGTATTTATTAGTAGTTATAATTTGATAAACTTTCTCAAGTAAATTCTTCTACAAATTTTATCTCAACTACTAATATAATTAATATACCTTTTAAATTTCATGACTACAATCAATATCAATTGTGGTGATTTCGTAAAAACTGTACAATACGATTATATAAAATTTAGTATTTTTTTTAATAAATGGAACAATATAGTTAATATCGATAACCTTAGTAGCACCCTAAGCGGCTAATGGCAACTTTCTCATGCATAACGAAATAAAAAAAGTCACTTTAATCTTGTTGAATTGCGTGACGTGAAAGTAAATGTTATTCGTTTTATTTCAATTATTCGAGGTCGTATTTTGTCAGGAGAAATATTGTCCCGTGGCTGCCTAATACGGTTTAGACAACGCTAATGCTTCTGTATATGTCAATATTTTTCGTGACATTCTCTATTATCATTATCTTAATTATGATGTATCTTTTCCATTTGTTACAAATGGTTAAGGAACTCTGTCAGATAAAAATAAGCTTTGATGGAACTATTACATTATATCTATGAAGAAAAAAATATGAATAATGTTCCTATTATTGATACGATTCGGAATGAACGAATGTTTAGATGTTTGTTACCTTTTTTCTTTAATTTAATTGATGTTTGCTATACAAATAAATACTTAGTCGCGTTTTAAGATAGGTTGGAAACAATCGGGTATTACCACAGTATGTTTTGTCCACTTAGACGCTACTTATTAAGCCGGCATAGTGTATACAACTTCTGTTTGCTAAAACTTTGTGCTCGCAGTTGTTTCCATATATGTCGGATGAAAAAAACCAGAACACAATTCTTTTTAGATAAAACAAACAACGTTAGTATGGCGGCGAGGTTAGATTAGTAGTTTTGAATAAAATAATCCATTATTAGAAAAAAAGCAATTCTAATAAGCGTGGAGTTTGTGTAGTGTCCTCGATTTGCGTTTTCCCCTCATGCTCAGAGAATTGAGAGTACGAGTACGTACAGCAGCCAATAATAAAGTCGGAACCACTTCGTTTTCAATGGTCCTCCAGCCTTTGAACCTTTACTACTCGGGTTCAATGATGACTAAAGAAAAAAATGCGAATATTCTTATTTTTTACAACATAGAATCCCTCGTGTTTGAGGAGTTATAAACCGGTCGAAGAAAGATTTTCAATAAATATAATCCTTTAAGCTATTAACCGCAATTTATTGAAATACGCAAATCTCCAGCTTATATAAAATAACATACAATAATCAGATCGTAACAATCCATTGCAAAATTATGATATATTTGGCTAACATTATGTAGCGACCTAAATTACAATTTAAATCATGAAAATTTAACACGAGGTAGAGCCTACGAAATTGGCTCAGCATCAAGCCTAAATCAGCCGAGGAGGATCAACTGCCTACGCTGTCAAGAAGAAAATTCTGTTTCAGCAAAAACTCGGGAAAAGGGGTTCGTGGGTGTTTAGTTAGATAAGAAAAAAGAAAATTCCACCCTATTACTTTCGTTTTGAAGCGAAACTGAAAAACTTTGTAAAGAATGTTTGTTCTACGTATTCTGTTTGTTTTATTTGATTACAAACTCTTATTTGAGAAATATTTTTACCTTAATTGTTTTATTTTTCTGTTTGTTTAAGGAAAGCGGAATCCGCGGTATGGCCATTTGCGTACGTCACATTTCCTTTGGAATTGTTTACATTTTATTAAATGCAAAGCTGGTGAATATGTATAAAACGAATCATTAAATATTCAAAAGTTATTTAAGTTATGAAAATTTAGGGCAAGGGTCTCTTGTGGTTAGTACATGCGATGAACGGTTGATATGAACAAAACGCTTCCGGTTCGCGACGACTCAGTACACAACTTAATTATTATCTACATCATGCTGAAGTTAGATTGAAGTTAGATTAGCTATGATTAACTACCAACTATGTTAACTTTTGAGATGTTCTCTAAGTACCCGGTGTGGTTTGCTGTAAGGCGCTCGTCTGTTATTTTAATCAATATGTGTTAACACATTTAAGAGACTTTAAGCCAGCCAATGTTTCGTGATGTTCGTACAAGTTGTCATTTTGGAAGTTAACAAAACCCTTGATGATTTTAATTCGATGAGGATAGGTTGTTCTGATTTTGTGGTAAAAGCCAACGGTGTCGAATAGTCTAGTAGTTTGTCGGGCTTGGAGTTTGAGTTTAAGTATGATTTGATCTCACGGCTTTACTATCTATAAATTATTGCGATTAAACCTAAATGACAGGTAGAAAGATAACGTCCAATGAGAAGTGTCATGGCGTTAAAATTAAATATTTTCAAAGTACTATCTTAATGAATTGCCTCTTTTATTTTAAACCAGCTGTCACTTTACATTTTATATGAGATATTAATTCCGGATAGAATCGCAGATGTGAGAGTTAAAGTCGTGAACAAATTTATGTTTCCTTAAAGCCTGAAAGCTACACAAAAAGTGGGTGCCTTCTTAACATTGGTACTTCGATAATGCCTACATACACGTTTCTGCAGGCAGCTGTATAAGGGGTGATGATTAATGAGCCGTTTGCCGTGCCCCGTGTACACTCGCCCCTTATTCGTAGCTAAACCAAACAAGACGCGGGATATATTGATATTCCGTACAGTAAAAGCGGTTCGGTATGATTTTTGGAAAATTAATTGGACGCGCAGGCCTTTTTATTTGTTCGTCTTTTTGATATTACGTTTGCGTAATGCTAACATAATGAAAATCTATTTTTAACGTGTTATTTCGTGTTGAGTTTTTTTTTATTAAAACCTATTCTGCTGACCATTTTCTGTGTAAATAACAAAACGTATCCCTTGGTCAAATTAAATTATTATTATTTTACTTAATACGTATTAATTTATGTATTTGGAAAATAATAATGTTATTTTAACAAAATATATTAGATAGAATACATTATAATTGAGTGAGAATATTTGTTAAAATAAAAACATTGTTCATCAAATCTGAACAAGCAAATAGGTATAATTACAAACTTATGATGGCTATTTAATGAATGGTTATCTAAAAGAACTCGAACATTTTGGAACGAAGTAAGCGTTCATATTTAAACAGCATTATATTCCATCCAGGGGACGGAGTTAGCAATGTGCTTTCTCTTTTACACAATTGCAAGCAATAGCGAGGACAATAAATGTTTAAGGTGTGTCAACTTTTTTTTAGTTTATTTTAATTAACTATAATATGATACATTTGTTACATATTTTATTAATAATACACAGTAATTTAATCGTATCAAAAATTACTTACCTAACTTATAAAATACGAAGAAATTATTAATTAATTATTTACCAACCACAGAAGAGAGCATCGTTTTAGTAATAGCTCGTCTCTGTGGATATAGTTTAGTACAATGAACTTCTTACGTATTGTTTGATAAATTATATTCAATTTGGCAGTTGACAGCGATCCACGAAAACCCATTTGGCCAACAAATTTCTATGTTAAATATGCACGCGATATATACACGTATTCCCTTTTGAATTTGTCTTTTAATTAATGTAGGCCTATTTCTGAAGAATTACTATGGCTTACAATTTGTTATAATTAATTAAACATAAACGAAATATTTTTTATTTAAATACACTTATTAAAAACAAATGACCGCCTTCCCCTCTCGCTCCCCTCCTCCGCCCTTTGTTAAATTAATTATCAATAAATAATATTTAGTTAATTTTTAAAGTTGACAACAAGAAAAGGCAAACAACATCGGCTGCAAAAATTTTAAACTTCTGATTTTAATCAATAACTATCTGCACAAAATAAGCCGCATAAAGTCTTATAAATTAGTTAAAGTACTGAAACATTGGACCGGAATAATTGTTAGTGGGATTTTCTTTAATTGAGAGAGTATTTTATGGATAAAATAGTGATCAAGCGTTAGCCACTAGGGAGGTGGTTAATGGACCATAAAACGAAACTATAAATTAGTCCTAATCATGACTAATTGGTGAAATAGGAAAGGGCGCTTCTTCGTGTTGAACACGTATGACATTCGGCGGGTGGTCTCCTACAAAACCCTGATCACTTTACGTCATTACACAAATAACAATAAAATTACTATAAAACTGATAGTACTAAAACGTTTTAAATTACTAACATTTTATAACATTTTTATCTTATTTATTAAGAAATGAAGTGCACTTAATAATATTTCTCGGGTTTTAAAATGAATTTTATAGGTTTTTTTTTCTATTTTATAGTTATTAACAAATAATAATAATAGAAAAATTGATATAAAATGTTGAAGTCTCACACAAGATAGAGCTTGTGGAGGTTTTTATAGTTTTCTCCAAGCCGCAGAATATCTCTGTGGTAGCAATGGCCTCCGCTTACGGACAGCAGACTGTAAGGACTTCTAAGCTTTAAGAAGAACTGAATAAATAAGAACAGAAGAATATAACTCTGGTCTGTATTAAAAATATAATCCGACTAATTAAAGTTTTGTATACATGTAATAGTACTTAAATTTTTTTATTTACTTTAGAACTGACAAATTGGTAAAATGCCATTCTTAAAAAAACTTCTAACGTGTGTATCGTCATATGTTACCCTAAAAGACTCACAATTCCAGTTAAACCCTTCATTAAACTTATCTGAATCGGATCTCAACCCAAATTCGTGTAACATAATCGATTTAGTAACGAGAAGCCGCGAACCAAGGACAAAATGTGGTCACTAAATTTACATATAAATTTAGAATTATTTTAATTTAACGAGTGCAATTGGAGTTTATTTACATTTTGTTATGTGGGAACATTACCGTTTTCTTTGTAACCGCTTGTTAATGTAACAGTTCACTGAGTTTGCACATTTGTGTAGTAGGGATAGTATACAGGATGGTAGGCAACACTACCATTTTAAATATATAACGAATTCAATATTTTTATAGTACGTATATTATATTTTACAAGCTTAAGCGAGGCCGACAGATGGTATTACAGATGTATGCTAGCAGTAGCTGTCTCCAAGTAGTTTGATGGAATGTAGTCCTTTTATAACATCACTTTCAAACTGATCCTGAAACTTGATGGGCTACTTTCATAATTCTGTTAACCAGACTTTGTTAAATTATTTTAATCTAAATCAAAAGTTTTCCATCCATTCGATTATAATAATAAGTAAGCCCTAAAGTATATTAATATAGTTAAATGCCATAAAAATGAAGAAAATATATTGAACACTAGCACAGCCTGTATATAAAATAAATAATGAATGCTTGGTTGATGTAAACATAATAAAGTTGACCAATTTGTCGAGTGCACGCATTGTAGGGGATCAACTAATCCTCATTACAATTCAAAAATTCAAATGTTGAAGGTGCGTTATGAAAGTTTACATACATAATGCTAAGTCGACAGGTGCCAGTAAATAATGTCAAACACATGTTAATGACAATTCACGTTGCTTAAGAACTTAAGATCAATTTTATATTAATAAGCTTTAACTTAACATAAGTTGAATGCATAATACGATTAATTTCTTTTGGACCAAAGTAGAATTGGAAAACATAAGACCTCAAAGACATTTTTGACTTTAATAGTAAGCTTAAGAGTGTTCTAACATAAATAGTATTATGTTCTATCATTAATTCTAATTTACAATGACACCTAAATAACGTAGCCTTTTGAACCCTTGCTCAATAAATCGCATAGTCAGCAAGACACTAATTATAGTCGCGTTATTCATGAAGGGATTTAAATCACTCATTTGCTAAAGGACTCTCTGATCCTGTTAAGAAGAGAAACGTGAGTACGTCGCTGCATATATTTGTTCCTGTTGCACTAATAGCTCGTAAATATTTCAACGGGGAACGAACGTTACACACATGCTACCTAAAACAAATTACGGTATATAAATGTCGCGACACTTTGAGGAAAGTACGAAATTCCGATGTTTTAAATAATCATGAAGTTCTATTGACAGATTAATGTAAAAGTTGTGAAAAGAGCATAAATGTACGTAAATAAGTTGTCAAAAAGTCAGTTCGTATGTGAGTGTTATTGATGTTAAGTGTCGATGTTCAATTTGAGAAGAAACACTACATATAATTATTGCATATAGTACATTTTGTGTTGAAAAAGTCAATGTTCACAATTTAATTATTGCAACTGTTACCATTTTACATTGTTCCAAATTGCATTTCTAAGATTTCTTACTGTTTTGTACATTAAAGAATAACATTCCTAAAACAAAGTTGCGGCGTCACGTAGCATTTGGTTAGACTATGGGAAAAGTTCCTGACCAGGGATTTATTTGTCAACTTTCTGATAAAAGTTTGTTTGACATTCGATTGTAGGGTCATGCTCGTGTCTCCCCTAAAATAGATAACTTTGAAATTAGATTAAGTAATTTAAATTCAAAAAATATTCAAATTACTTATAAAAGCAATGTTGTTTTCTTCCTTTACATTAATTAATACTCATTTAAACTTTATAACTTACTAACTAATCTTCAAGTCCAGAAGTTGAAAGCTGTAACGCAATAGAAAACATGCATCCGGCGTTGGCACCCAATTAAAACAGTGTTCCTTTTACGACAACATTATAAAAGGCGGGTGATAAAAATTTCGAAAGTGTCATTAACAAATTTTAACTATAAAGAAACATGTAACAAGTTATTTAACAAATTTTGAAATGATTTCGGCTGGACCACCTCCAAAGTTGACAAACGATATTTCACAGTTGCTTAACGATCTATTTAGATCATCCGAAATCTTTGAGAGACACGTTCGTCGGTGAAAAGTAACCTCAAAGGAATGCCATGAAAGCTCGGAAGTTGACAAATCTCTTGGCGTTATTTCTGTTCTAATTAGACGCAGGAGGCGTGGGCCCTGTCACGCTCCTGACAGACGAATAAAAAGGCCGTCTCGAGTGAAAGCGATTTCGATAATAAATTTATCTGCCATCTATGAAGAAAGCGTTCACAAAAACATTTTTTTTTATTTATTAATTGTAATTTAATTTTTATAGCAATTCTAAGCTTTTCAGGATCAGCATAAATGCAGTTCAATGTAACGGAGGAAGTACCTATACTTTGTCAATCTGAATGATGTACATTATTTGTTTTAACTTGAATTCAATTATCGATTAATCCGTTGCCTGATTTTCTTAATTATTTTTTATAGCACTTACTAATATCGTAGCGTGGTAGCTTTTTATACATAAATGGTAGATATACATATTCCACTAATTTGTGTAGAATGAATACCTGAAACAATTAAAGTTCATTATTTAAAAAGATAACATAATTAATTCTAGAAAATATTGTTTTATTAACTCTGTCAACAAATATTTTGGCATCGAGGTAGAAATGTTGTGGGTTGTTTTGAAATGGAAATAAAATAAAAAACAAAAAAGGAACACAAATGTGTTTTGTTTATACAGGTCAAACGTCACGGGCAGGCTGCTTTCTGTTAAAATATTTTTATAAGTTTTATGTTTTTACAATTATGAATATAATTGCAATAAATTGTTATTTTGTTGTTTATACCTTGATAATTATTTGGTGAAATTTATACTATATTAAAATAATATTTAAAAGATATACAACAGGAAGTCATTCAAATAATAATACGGAGAATGTTATTGGCATGTGACGTCATGATGGGCGGTTAATTCGCGGACGAGAAAGGACGGATACATTCCTTGAAAGAGTGCCTAGTTAACCTCTGTGAGTAGATATAAATTTAGCATTTATAAACTACTCAAGCTGTTCTTTATTATTTAGAATAAATTTCTTTTGAATAAATGTTTATTGATTTATAGCTATGTGTTTGATAGAAAATAACGCTACAGAAGTATAGATAAATTTCTCTATATTGAATTTTTTTGCAAGTTTATTAAATTTTATTTCACTGCGCATCTGTGTTGGAGCATGCTTCGAATATCAAAGTGTACGTTTTTGGCGTCAACTTGTCAGTATTGAGTAATATTGTTCATAATTTCTTAATTTATAATTTCATTTTATGAATCAATTATTACCTGCGAATAATTTCAGAGATCAATTCACTGGTAAGTCAAGTCCGGTGAAGTGACGTTATGTTTAAGGATCAACTTAATTTTCTTAGCAGCCTGTCATATGTCATTTCCCTGTGTGCTACCATATGAACCAGAATCTAGCTTGACATTAGAGAGATGGGGTATGACCAGAAGTTGGATTATAATAAAAATACTACACGATCTGTTAAATTACTGCTATTCTTAAAGGTCCAATAAAAAAACCAATTTGATCCGAAATTGGGATACACCTAAATTCCAAATAAATGCTTTTTTCTTTATAATATATTAACAGATATTTCTATAAACTGACGCGTAATACAATACGCCACAGATGTTATTAAATTGGGCAAATACAATAATTTTTTAACGAATAACAGTAAATTGTTTGTTTCTAAACGAGGTGAATTAAACGAGGCATGCTCCACGCGTTTCAGAAAGACGTGCCCACCTAATTTACCATCTATGCTTACTACAAATTAGCAGCTCAATTAGAATCACATTTCTTGAAGCAATTTACCGCTAACCAGTATACGGAGACCGACTCGAAGCTCGCTCGTGAACGTGATCCAAATAACAAAAACTTGGGTTCGTCTATATAACTACATTTACGATACAATACTAGATATACATGTGTTAGGTATTAGTTTTGAGATAATAAGATTTGCTTTTATTTCATTCAGTCAACGAATACTCGAAAAATGTCACGTGAGAAAGTAGAACTTGAAGAATGAAGACAATTTAAAAAATATTGATAACTTATCATTTAAATTTATTTATCGAAATTTCAATAAAATTCAATAAATAAATTACAATACACAATAAAAAACAATAAGAAAATTCACAAATAACAAAAATTATTATGATTACTATTACTATTGAATTATATAATAGTTATAGAAATCATATATTGTGTCGACTCGCGGGCTGCTCTTAGGCGCTGACCATGGAGCGCCAATGACCCTCTCTGCATACCACTTGTGCCTCAACCAGATTCATTACTCTTCTCATAGATGCACATAGGTTGAGGGGGTTTCTAATCTGACCCTTTCTAAATAAGTGACCAATTCGGTTCTAAATCTCGCCAACTTTTATTCGCTTGTTTTATTCTAGTGGCTAATTTGCAAAAATAAATTTAATTTATTTCTTATACTACAACACGTACATCATGGTAGGTATATAATGCATAATATATACGTACGTGTATATAGTATGCCTAAATCATAATATACTTACCCAGTGAATATTGAATACACATTGTTGCTTTAAATTTTTCATTTATTTTGTATGAATGATTAGTCATAAGTAAATGTTTTTTTTTATAATTACATTGGAGTCATTGACTGATATAATTTTATATTGATGCGTAACAAGAGTCTATTTTTTATGAGTTCGAGAAGAAATTACAGTTAACAGTACAATCATAATTACGATCATGCTTTAAATATAAACGTGTATATTAGTATCTACGACCACTGTGAGGTAGTAATTAGTGGTTAGCAACGCTTCCTCGGCGTTTTACTAAATACGTACTTGTCCTAACACCCATAGCAAAGGCTATCCATTGCATGTATATATTTACATAATTTAATAACGTAATACATATAGTGACACGAAGGTAATAAATAATGTATGTACACGTTGTAGTGTTGAGATTCCATAAATACGTTCACATCTAACACTTTATATATATCATTGTACATGTACTCCAAACAGCGTATGCATATTTCCGTCGTGAGTAAAAAATGTACAATTAAATATTATCTGAATTTAATTATCTTGAAACGATTTTCGAAATTCGGTAACAAGGTTGGAGTAAAATCGCTATCATTCTCATTATCGAGTCCGAAGGTACTTATTGGTGCGCATCGTAAGCCAAAATCGTGATCAGACCACCCACAGCCGACTGTGAGAAAGTAAATAAAACAAAACGACGATAAATAACTCTGAGCGAGCATAATTGATAACAAATTAAAACTCGCCGCGCGTTCCTAACGTTAAATGCCGACGTCGCCGAAAGCAAAATTAGCGTGTCCACACACATACGTAAACTTCACACATGCAGCTATGGAGTCTCATAATGTTATAAAACACATAAACTATATAATAAACAACGTTTTCCTTGTAGTAATAAATTTCAACATTTAAAAAAAATAATTTACAATGTTTTACTTGATTACGAAAAGCATATATTTCATGGGCAAATATAAAATTTTAATAATAATTAAAGTACCTATCAAGTAGCAGCAAAATTGTTGGTGTCCAATTGCTTCAATACTCAAGAAACGAAATTACAGTTATTTGAGTAATTTACTTTTACGTAAAAACATTAATGTTAACTTCAGAAATTATGCTACAAATAATTAATTAGATACCATTAATTAAAATGTCAAATCATATCTTGATTTAATTATCAACATTTGGTAAAAATAAGTAGCAATAAAAGTTTATTCGATATTAAAATCAGAGATTCTTTTTAATTATGCTTCATGATGAAGATTAATGAGTAACACATGGCTTGTATTAGCAGATGTAAAAGATCATCAAATTCGGGACAACAAATAAAACAGCTTCGACCACAGATTCGGCTTTGTATGTTTGATATAACACATTTGATCATGAGCGCGTTTGTCACAGAATAATATTAACCTTGACGTTGTACAGACGTCTCATCAAAACAGCGCAGCAAAGATTAATGCAGCTTTCAGCCATGGACCGCACTCAAGTTTAAAATCACATGCTGGACTACTATAAAAAATATTAAAAGAACTTATACACCCCAACTAAGTACAATCAAGAATTTACACGCAGTAGTATGTAATATAGGTTATAATAATAATAGATATACAATGATATTGTAAATCGAATAACTTATACACATCGTGTTGACGGTGACCGACAGTTCACATTAAAATTCATTGAAAACTTGTCTAATATGGCAGTACGTGACACGATTACGAGTGCGTCGCCCCGACTGGCCCTTTCTGAATACGTAAACTTTACATTGATTTAAGTCCATATATGAGGGTTTATAAATATTTAATGGGAATCATGGTGAACGCTAGTTTTCTGTCGCTAACTTGAAGTGCAGTCGAGACTACGAGCCAATTTTAACATTTCCATCACTTTTACAATGCCATTACCACAAATGTGAAAAATTAGCAATTCATTTAAACCATTTCCATTTGTGACAATGACAAAGTAGCAACTGTGCAATTCTTATTGCAGTCTAGCGCATTAATCTTTGTAATTCATTCTTCACTTCTAATGTTACATAGCATGAATTAAACAAAATGTACTTAAATTTGGCAACTTATCAAAATAGTTGCACGAAAAAACCGGACGTTGGTTTGCTTATCTACAAACAATAATGTAGTTTTTATTTTTAGAGTAGTGTCCTTGCGCCTGTGGAGAGACATCATTCGCGTGCCTATCGCGACAACAAATCAAGACCTTCGTGGGATGTTCTTACACTACTTTCGAATAACGAAAAAGAATCCTATGTCGATGTCGCATGAATCTATTTTCATAGTAAGTTAAGATAACAATGGAACAACACTGCTAAAGTGGCTCATTCTATGCAGCCAGCTCAGGCTTATCGAACCGCAAAAATCTTCGCAAAGACTATTTTGTTATTTTTGCAGAAGTAATGTAGATTCATCTATGTACGTTACAGTAAGAAATATAGTGAACTCCACCATTAAAGGAATATTTACGAGCAGAGAGCAATGTTTCGTTCTGAGAGCGTATTACATTGCTGTATATTAATATCTGGCCCTTTTTGTGCAACCTTCCATGACACCACGTTAATTTATTAGGCTTTCATTGTAATATTGTGTGAATTGTTCGCTCCAAATATACACGAGCAATCTACTTACCTACTGGTTCTAAACTACATATTTGCAATATATACAAATAGTACCTATTTAGTAACCTTTGAGATTGTCAGAGCTGGTTAAAGAAATATGAAGGAAGATAAATATTAATTAATATTAATAGGTTAATTATATAATTCAATCGGAAATAAATTTGAAATGCATATACAAACGAAAAGTAGTTTTTTAAACGCGACCCGATTAGGGGCATCTTAGGTGAAAATATATCACACATAAAAAAAATGTAAGACACTATGATTACAAGCTCAATTTTATAAATGTCTTGTAGGTGTCGTAAGCATCAGCCAATATTAAAGCAATTCTGCCCCGTATTCTTCTAAGTGACTAGGTATTTTTTGTGACATTTTTTTTTGCCTCCGTCACGGCTTGGGATGGGATGTTATCGCGCCTCTGCTTCATTACAGACTTCTTTGTTCACTTACCCACTATTAGTTTTTATCTTAGTAACAAAAACTGGTAACGAAAACAAAGCCACCGCATCTCGCACTCGCCCGAAAAGACATCGTTAATAACATCCAGTTATACAAAAACATTAAACGACAGTATAAACAAAATAAACCGCAAAGTTAACTTTAAACATAATCCATGCCCGACCCTTTCAAATTGTCCGTCACCGGCTAAGACCCTCGATCTCACTTTTAGATTACTTTTTCTCTTCTTCCGTGTTCTCCCCGCGGACTCACACTGATTTATTTTATTATGTTAATAGAATCAAAATTAAAATTAATTCAGGAGATGAAAAAATGGCTGCCGGGCTTGTAACGATTAAATACGCTTTACTTCCTGTGGTCTCTTTTTTTAGAGGTCGAAAAAACTGCTCGAAACTTTTATTTGAGTTCGGCCACCAAAAGATTTTAACGAGCACATTATATTTGCTTCTTTTTTTTTGCTTAACTAATTGCCAAACTAATTGATGTCAACTTAAAATTAGTGATTGGCTACAATATTTATTTTATTTCTTAGGATTTGCTAATACCTAATTAAATGCCAATTAAACAATTTCTTATATGATTGTCCATTGTCCCATTAAATTGTGTTACTAAATACCAATTACACTAATCTAATATTAAAACCTCAGAACGAATTGAACTTGAATCAAAACTAAATTATAATCACATTAGTCTGCCTCTAAGTAAAACACGCGTTAAATTTAATTAAATTAAAAAGCTTCTGTACTAAAGTGGATGGATCAGAACGCGGACATAAAATTATTCAAGGTATCATAAGTTGTTTATGTGCGTGGGCGCATATTTAGTCATGGGGTACTTTGGCCGTCTATCCGTCCTAACTTGTGCCTCCTTTACACGTTTCCACCGTTCATTAATACAATAACTTAACAAATAAGTTTTTAATTACAAAATAACTTTTTACAAATTATAAATTAATTCACTTAACAGTTGTTAATGATTTAAAAGTTAATTAATTTAAAATACTTTTACGGCTTACTATCGTGTTTGTTTTGAACATTTTTAATTTCCGCTCCATAACCTTTGTACTTATTCTGGTCACGGTGAAATTAATGGGTACAAAATGTTGGATTAAAATTAAACACGTAAGCCGCAAAAATACTTTAAAATTAGTTAAATTATGTTTGCGAATAACCTAAGAAATTCGTAATTTCAAAGTTTTGACATAAATAAATAGATTCCGTGAT
Organism: Tineola bisselliella; assembly: GCA_028551675.1. Taxonomy (NCBI): domain Eukaryota; kingdom Metazoa; phylum Arthropoda; class Insecta; order Lepidoptera; family Tineidae; genus Tineola; species Tineola bisselliella. The sequence continues at coordinate 108,041 of JAPWLS010000993.1, forward strand.
ATAAAGTGAAAACGGGTACTGCATGCTTAAAAGGTAACTAAGGCTGCTTAATAAAAGGTATCGTGGATTCACGCTGGAAACTATTTCTCTGGCCGTGCAACCGGTTTGGATACAGAAAGATCACTGCACGAGCGAGTAAGTCTTAGAAAGGACATACCTTTATTTATAATAATAGAGAGAAAATTGAAATTTACGATAATTGCAGTGTAAATTGTGGAAATTAATGGATAATAAGTAAAATGAATAGACATTAGACGTAAGAGTCAGGCTTGCAGGGATGGTGGTAATCTCAAAAAGCCTGTGATAACGGATAGAGAGAAAAGTAAATCCGATTACGTGGACATCAATCTGGAGATGGTGGTATACACAAACCCCCATCAGGCAAGCGGTTGCTGGAAACATTGATACGGTATTATTAAAAATTCGTTAAATAAATCTTTGTTATATTTCAGCGATCCTTAATTCCTTATTGAGGTAATATCCTTTCATTATCATCGTATAACACGTTGTAAAAACGCAAATGTATACTGTTACCACTTATGACCGGCGGCAACCTGTAGTTTAGCGCAATTAAATTTATTAATTTCGTCTCGAGTTTTTATTTTTAGTGTGCTTATGCGCTAATGTTATTCAGTCAGACGCCCCGCCGGTGTACAATGCCGATTGGATATTGTTTTATGTATCGTATCGAGATACAACTTCTGTTCTAAATTAATTTATATGTGTTGTTAATAAAAAATAATGTAATTGCTACGGTCGTCGTCATAAAGTTTTGAAAGGTTGTTGGAGCGTTTTTTAATTTATTATTAATTATAAAACCAAGGATATTTATAGTAGGTTTATTATATTTATACTCTTTTTAAATTTGAGTTTAATAATAAATTTAACTAATTATAATTTATTTGTTTTTTAGAATCATTTATTTATTTGCCCTCTACTTTTATATTAACTATTAAATTCATTGATTATTTCTACATTTAAGGTCGCTATACTAACATTGTATTTATATATAAAACCATTCATCTAGATTCTAGATAGACAAATATATATAGCTTGTTGTTTACTAAGAAATTTTTATACTTATAAAATACGTTTGATTCGCTACATTTAATATGCCGTGACTCATAAGATATAGCGAACTGCCATGACCTGCAAGGATATACTGCAATATAACATTGTAGATGTTCACATGCTTGACAATGGTATGCGTCAGCTCAGCACGACTAATGGCGTCGAAGTCACGTATCAGTTAAAGAGGTACCAGTTCACAACAGCCTCAGTTTTTTTTAACTCGATATTTTTTTAAGCGCAGGTGAAGTCTCAAACCCACACTTAGGCGGCGTTAACCTGTAATCTAAATTCATTTCTCGAATCGACCCACCATGCACCTATCTCTGTTTTTATTATAGTGTTAAGATCCATTTGCAGGTTTTTTACGTTCAACAAATTACCCATTTTTCTCATGGACGATCCTTATTATCTCGCGACAAACAAGTTCGTTTTAGGGAGCGACGTTCGGCCGTACATTCTAAGAAATATTACAAAGATTAAGCCTGGTAACGATGTCGATGGGATCACAGGAATCAATTCAAAGCGATTTGAGATCATTGAATCGTGTAATTGCAACGGGTTCTCTGAGGAGGTGAATTCGTTAAGCGATATTGTTGTCATTTTAGTTGCGAAGATTATTTTATTACTTAAGGTCAATACTCCGCTTAAAAATATTCATACATATATTGTTATGAATTAATCCCATCAATAATCTACGGGTTTAAGTATAGTGGGAGATAATTCTTTTCGTTATCTACCTTTTAAATTGTATCAGAATCAGAGGTTTTATATTAACTTTCACGGCTGGGAGAGATAAGTAAATTTTTGTGACACCGCCAGCTGCAGGCGACAATGTCCCAGTGATGGCCCGTAGAGGCCATGCGTGCCGAGTTTCGACACGACACCCTCATTACGAACCATTACCAAAACGATTCCGGAGCCGTGAACGCAAATTACAAAAACTACACAAAACTGTTTTACTATTTAGTAATGCATTTGAATTGTAATAATTATGTGATGCACAGACTAGTTTCATTCGTTGTTTGTTCTTTTTGTGAAAGTACAGTTGTTTGATTTCTAATGTGTAAGTAGTTTCATTGATTTGTTTCTCGGAATTACTTTTTGGAAATAAAAATACCAAATTAGTGATTTAATATTATTCTCACGTGTTACTAACAAAATACTTTACTTTTCCATTAACCTTTTCGTGGCAGAAAAAAGTTTGCGTCGACAGTCATAAATTACTTGGCCCAAACATTTCATTCACTTCTTATTTTTTTGGCAACTCAGTTTGGACAACTTTCTTTTAGTTCCTGAGGTAGGTGTGCTTTGTGACATTATTTCACAAATGATCCAATTTTTCATTTGTTTATAAGATGCACAATTTTTTTACTGGTAGGATGTAGTGGTTTGTAGTAGACTAGATAAAAAATACTATCTATATTTGCATCATACTATAGTCATTTTAAAGAAAAAGAAGTATGTTTTTAAGTACGTACTTATTGACTACTGCTGTGAAGTGACCTAGTAATTTTACGACTACTCATAGACATTCCCTAAGACAACAGTTATTCTGCTCATGGACAGTTTAGCTTGACATCAATGAAATTTTATATCGAAACAATCCGTTTAATAATCTTGTCCGGTTGCGAGTACAATAAAGCGTAGATGCGTAGAAGGGGGAAATTGAGAGAAATGCGTGTCGCACGCAATGAACAAACTGACTGACACGGACATTTCATCTGCTCCTACAATTGTTTAATGAGTAACGGGAAATATTTAACACGACATAAAAGGTCACGAAATCAACTGTAATTAGCATCTTATTGATACTTTTATTATGTAATTCGAGATTTAAATATTTGTTTTCGATAAATAACAAAATTAATTAAGTAAATTAAAATGAAGAGAATCTAAAATTTTTATTACATATTGTTTTTTCAGTTATAATTGTGCTGTAACTGAAATAACAAGCGACGATATCTTCTTATGAAATAGAACATGAAATTAATAGCCATAAAATTAACCTTATTTAAATTATGATCCGTAATAATAGAACGCCGCCTTCGCTAGCTCTCTTGGCGCGAAACTTAAGCTTGCTATATTTTACATTAATAATTACGGCGCTATCGCAATCGCTAATTTAAGTGGATATTTAAACAAAGCCGTTGCGGTTCGAAACAAAGCAACCGGTCGGCCAATCCGAATGAATTACACATATTTAAGGCGTGGCTAAACTCTATGCTTTAGGCTCTGCTTTTAATATATTTCTAAGAACCAAACATTCTCTGCATTCTGGTTTAAATCAATGTCTTATATTATGACTTTAACTATTTTTTTTACATTTTTACTCCGAGAAAGAAAGAGGTAGCAGACTGGAAATCACTTCTAACTTCTAAGCCGCATTTTGGCTTTAGGTTGGATGTAGGCGGATATAACGAAAGGAGCGTACCATGGGATACTGGATGGTATACTCTATAATCTCGAGATGCATAGCATAGGCGTGTGATACCCGTTATATTTTGTTTGTGTTAGCAGTTAAGCAGTCTACTATTTAAAAATAGTAAGCCAAACGTGTTTCTCTTAATTTATTTTATAGTTGTAATTTTAACTTGTTTAAAGCAACATATTTATTATATGAGTTTATTGATTTAAATGCAAATTTTCTAGATGATTAATCTAGGTAATGATCAGTTGCTTTGGTAATTGCTACTCTTATATTATACTGTAATTTAATAACTGTAAGCAACTTTGCCGTCATACGAAGAGATGAGTACCTGTCATTAAAGTGACTGTATCTCGCAGGTGGCTAAATAATGAGTGCTAGTAAATTCTTAATTTGAAATTCACACAGATATGTAACTGTGAAATAAATTTAATAACAAAATACTAGATTTTATTTAATAGTAGTTCGGCAAATGACCGCACTCCACCTGTTTAGCTAGAATACGATCCATGAGCCACTGTTACCACATTACACTTAAAGCACTGATACTGGAATTACAAAAAATTGATTTCAATAAAAACAAAAGATATAAGTAGAAATAGAATAAATTAATTATGGTATAAATGTATTTCTTAGTTTTTAAGCTACAAAATTTATTCGATAAATAAAAAAACAACAACATTAACCCATTTTATAAAATAACAAAGCCGTTTCAGAGATTTTATAACGTCAAACTAATGTAACATTGTAATACTGAATATAATACTACATGTAGATCAATGCGCTCTAGTCTGTCTGGTTATCTCTAGTGATATGACACAATTATATAATTTAATAAAATTCGTTAATTTAATTCGAATTATTTTATTGACCTATTTATTTTAAGATGTCTGCCCTATCTGGTTACAAGCTACTCTTTAATCAAACCCTATGACTTGCACACATTTCCTTTAGCATGGCGTCTCTAATACATTTAACTCAATGCATAATGACGTTCTATTTAAATACCATAAATTTCCTAAAAATGACTCTAATTTAAATATCTTGAAGTTATCTCAAAATTCCCACTACAAAATTGAAATTAAACATGTTTATATTAGAATCAATTTGAATGCAGCGGCTTTGTTCAATTTCTAACCGGTAAGAATTTTAATATAGATTAAAATAAATATTTAGAGGCACAGTTTAACGATAAATTCTAATGATAGACGCCATTATAGCCGAACCCCTAATTATAATAGTAAATGTTTCCCAAAACCACAGGTGGTATTGAAATAATGGTCAATCGCGTTAAGTAAAATGAGAACGTGTTGTAAACAAATACTGATAAAGTTTTAGACTATTTTTAAATAATGCACAGTACCGAATATAGTTTATCGCTGAGCTGTTGAAATAACTTGGAGATGGGCCAATCTTTAATCCGATTTCACTTAATATGCAAATACGAAAGTGGCATTTATGAGAACTTGATAGTCTTGGAATAGCCAGAGAATTCTGTAATTTATATGATTAAAAGTGACTAATTGTTATAGAGTTAAGTACTATCTGATATTATAGAAACTAGTGTTAAATGTTTATACATTTCCTGTTCACTAAGCTGAGCATAACATCGCTTACAAAGGAATTATCATTAATCATAATTTAATTAATTTAAAAAGACTTGCTAGCGTTTATTTTTATTATAACCTCAAGTACACATAATTTAGTTTAGGCAATTAAAATAACTTTAATTGAAAATTACTCGTGTTTTCGATGGAAAATTACACAAATTGACTTTGGTTTATATTGACTTGGAAGTTATATGTAAAATCAAAACAAATTGTAAAGATCACATTTTTTTAGAAACCATTAGAATCAGTGCATAATAGATATATTATACAAATATGAATATCCGTGATACACGCCATCCGTGATATTAATACTATTCGAATAGATGACAAATAACAATAATTCAAGATTAGCGTCCAACGTCTTTTATCCGTTAATTCGGCGAACATTATACTATTAAAAGATATTTGTTTTAGATAAGTTCTGAAAGTCATCGATATCTGTCATAGTTTGAAAATAATATATTTTCGTTTAAGAAACTGTTTTAATGTGCTGACGTGGCATTATATTAATGTTACTTCATTCTAAAATCACTTAAAGCACATACAAGCGCACGTGGGTTGTAATTATAGTAGCGCCTGATTCATTAATGTTGAGATTCAAATAAAACTAAAAATATATACCTTTAAGTGGATTTTGTAATCAATTTACATTTTAAAATATGGATATTAATTATAAAGGCCAATGAATACAATTAGGAGGAAAATAAAAAATAGAAGTTTTTTTTATTTATGGTTTATTTGTCTATGGGCAAAATGTATTTCCAGTATTTTTTTATCATCATCCCGCTATATGGTGTGTCATACTAGGAGTATTCATTAAAATACCAATTTAATTCATTGTGAAGTCACCAAGAACAGATTTGTAACGCTACGGAGATTGGTCCAGCGAATGCAATTAGTGTTTTGACCCTTTTCAGATCATTTTATTTATATATGTATTTATTTTAAAATGACATTGTGTTCCTCTTTCAATATTGAACTCAATGATTTAATTGTAAAATTTTAAGAGAGCATTCTGAACTTAACAAATTGGTCGACCTACGCATTCATAACGTCCACTAAAATCGATAACAATCTACAAAACTATAATCTAAATACCAAACAGTGGGAATCTTCAATATGGTGAGCACAAAATGCCGTTTATTTCCCATTTTATCTTTAACAAGGTATTGTATGTATGTTAACGCGTCATTGTCATGTCAGTTTTAAGGAGGTATTTTCGTGGGCAGGCAACTGTATGGTAATGTCGGAAGGCGGGTTCAAACTGACGAAACACATGTCATCGTCAACTTAAAATTAAAACAAAAAAAAACTACTAAACAAAAAAACATATGTTCGAAATTTAAATACCGTTAAAAAAATTGGAGGGTAGTATCGAGCTATATTCTATGAGTTGGTAATCAAATGTTTGCATATATTTGGGTAGCAATAAGATACTTGGACAACGTTGAAAACACGATTATTTTTAGCCTGTCCGTGCGAAATACTATATTTATTAATTAAAACATATTTGTATGTTTAATTAGGTAAACTTACATATATTAATAAAACACTAGACTATTTATAAATAATTTAGAACTATACTAAGTATATCAAGGGAATAAAAATCAAAGTCTGAATGCGTCTTGTTTTTAAAATTAACCGCTCAGCTAACTTGTGTTCCTGGATATCTACTTATATTATAATAAGTGGTTCTACCTACTTACACTAACCTACTATATTTATTTCACGTCTAAACTGTTAACTTTAATTTGTGTCGACATTATGATAATTAACATTTGTAAACAGTCGCTCCTTTTTGTGGAGTGTTAAATTTATTTTCGAACTAACGCCAAACAGTAAAAGCAAATAACATTCCCCGGCTGCTTTGAAATCTCGCCTTCTTTGAAAAATATGTACCTATATAGACAGTAAATTCAAGTTTCTAGAATTGAAAAAGTGTTACGTAAAACTGACATGACTCCCGGAAAAGTTAGAACACTCCTCCAGGCTGCACTCAGCTACCACTTTTAACTAAATTGAAGTTGTGGGTAAGAGGTTGCAGCTGGAATGGTGCACGTGACGTGTACGTCCGTCTGTTCGTCTGTCCGTACGTGAGTTGGATGTAAGTCTGCCGCTAAAGTGCATGGAATGCATTGAAAAGAAGATTCTAACTATGTAAACTCGCCGCTGATGTACGGGTTTTCCTCAAGTTTTCTGATTACTTTGAATTAGGTAGTCAAGTCACGGATTTTTTAAATTACTTGTCAGTGTCAAATGAGTCAATACTGTAGTTTGTATAAACACAAAAACGATTGGAAAAGAATTATGGATTTATGTATATTATTACGAAACAATATAAGATAGGTGCTGAGTTAACTTCTACAGATAATATGATAGATGAAACATTTAAATTACTTCATCTATACATAATTTATTAAGCTATCCGACGTCGCAAGCTATCTTCGCCCCTTATTTCAGAAGAGCGGAAAGAAGCTTAACGTGTTTACCAGCGTTTTGAAGGATTATACGTACGTTTTAAAATTGCATAAATCCCTAAAATCCTTAAATTGGATATTACATTAATTATAATCAAATAACACATAATTGCTTGACACAATTTCACAATCATTAAAAAAGCAAATAGTTTCATTTCTTAGAACGATATATTAAATCAATAAATTATTATTGATTTTAAGGTATTCTCTGAAATTGCTCATTTCTCAAGAACTACATAAAAATATAGAATATACCTGACAATTTGAGGAATTACTTTTACATCTGACAGACGCACTTCTATTTAGAATACACTATACAATGCACCGACTCTCTTAAGTCATTAGCAATATAGTTCAATATTGCAGTAGAGCACGAATGTGTTATAGTGTTAAAGGCGGATAGATACACGTTAGCTGCACGCCTCTGCGCCGGGAGACTCGCAAGTTAATTGACAGCAACACGCTCGTGTGCCGTTTGCTTGGACAGATAGCGAGAACACGGTTCGGTGCTCATGGATACAGGCTTTGGGATAATGGAAGGATTTCTTTATTTTTAACCCTGTTTTTCTCTGACAGAAATACAAAGGCTTCTATTATCAGAGAATACATTTTCTTATATTTCATTGTGGAATTATAAAAAAAAGATTACGAATCTTTAAGCAAAATAAAATTACCGAATTAATGTTGTATTACTCTTTAGTTTATTTATCTTTTATTACGACTCGTTTTAATTGATGGTGAACTCGGTCGTTTTACCGCATGCGGTGATTCCACGCTTATATGGCATGTCTGTTTATAACCACATTTTAGCAACCGACAAGCGTGCTATCTAAAACCCCGGGATCTCCATATGAGTTTTATACCTAACACATTTACTTAACGTTCCAACGAAGGAAATGTAAGTTTCATGAGAAGTATTAACTTAATGTATGCTATTATGTGACTTTGAATTAAATAACTTCACATTAACTAGAATTCAATTATAATATTTAACCTTTTGGAGCTGAGATTTTTTTTCATAGCATTATTTTGTTTAATTTGCCCACACTCAAGTCCACAAATACATAATGAATAATAACCCACCATCACTATATACGCAAATTTCAGAAAATAATTCAAATCAGATAGAAGTCTTAAGGAATGTAAAGATTTATTCTGTGACTAAAATCGATTATTAAATACAATAAATAATGATAATATTTTTAGAAAATATTATACAAAGTCATGTAGAAATTTACATCGCAACACGAGTAACATTTATCATATTTGAAGGCCAACAAATTCGGGTTGTGCCGATACGCCAAAAACCGTGAAAGAAAATTGACAAAACAAGCAAAAGCTTTTCAAGGATCGTCGTGGTTCGCGTGCAGCATCGTGTTTGCATCAGTAATTTGTTTGCTGGTGGCAGCACAACGACTGACTACATTAATGGATCCCCTTTCCACACGCAAATCCTCGGCTCCCACATACAAAGTTGCTAAAATATTTTACATCTAAAACAAAATTTGGTGACTTCAGATTTACTTATAATTTGCATAAATTAAACCTTTTATCCCTCTCATTCTGATAATATGATTAATCTAAGCTTAGCAACATAAATTGTTAAACTATACGATAGAATCGTATTCAATAAACTGGGTCTATTTATCAAAGACAACTAGATTATCAATATGGAATTTACTAAGTACAAACTGTATCTAGTTATCTATTACTATATAATGACGAGATTTAAGCTGCCTTTCAATAGGATCTGTCTACTCGATGTTAATATTATTACTGAAAAGATTAGTATAATAATCCTTCCCAAGTCACTTTGTAACGCAAAATTGGTCGAACAACAACAATGTATGGCCCAATTTATAAGACTGTACAATTATTATTATTTATTTTGAATGAATTAAATACCTCAGTTAGGGTTTTATAGAATATGTTAATTAAAGTAACAATGAATAAAATAAACTTTGATCTATAAAACACCAAGGTACCAAAGTAAGTACAGCAGGCCAGCATAGCGGAGATGAGTATAGCCTACAGAGATTTCTATGTGGAATGATATTTAATTGTTATTACTGTTATTCAGAAATTCTAAATATTTTTCTTAATACTATTTTGTATGTATATGATATATCAATGTCTTTGTATATTTCTCCTTAAACAAGTAAATATTCAACTGAAACTGTTAAAATTGTTCAATTCAATAACATACATACATATACCTGATATTCAAGTTGTTACGAGAAAAAGGAACTCCACTTGAGTCGGTTCTTTACCAAGTGGCGACTGGTAGAGAACGTGTTATCGGACTGGCAAACGTGGCACCGGCACTCGACGTTTCGTGCCAATTAACCCGAGCTGTTAGGGTGTAAACCCGTACAAATGAAAACGTTCGCAAAATGCAAATACGTTAGAACTTGTACACGTTTTGTTATCAGTTTTAATACATATTATCTGTTGACGTTAATTGGTTTATTTCAATTGTTTAAGTTGCAATTTTGAAAAAACTATACTCATAATAATAATCTTTACTGAACAACTTAAAAACTTCTTTGGAAATTGGATTAAAATAAAACAAAAGATAGAAAATAAAATTAGTTGTTTGTCTTTAAATTGATTGAATAATAATTATTATTTTAAAATTTATTTATAACTATGGTTAGTTTCGTAATTGAAAATGAACAGGAATGATGAGGGCCTGATAACTGTCACCATTTCTAAATCTATTCTCAAATATTTCATATGACACCAAAACAAAAATACAATGAAATTTATGCGATAGTATAAGACATACTATTTACATATCAAAATATATGGTTTAATCGTGGCATGAAAGAATATCTAATAGATAACTCACTTAAAGGACGTACTAACTGATAGAATAAATATTAGAGCAGCGGGTTAATACTAGTGCTACGCAAGCCGTACAATACGCGGATTACGAACGGCAAACGCCCTACTCTGACCATAAATCCATCAAGTTAACTCCGCGCATTCACTACCACGATCCTTATACTTTAGGAGCTAAAATCCACTCTCATTTCAATTTCTCAAAGAAATTTTTGTTTTGTTAATTAGATAATGAAATAAAAATATATATATTCTACCCTTATTTTCGTTCTTATGCGCGTAACTAGCTAAAACACGGTGCTACTATCAACTTTAGAAAATAATTGTTTATATTATTTTTGACTGTAAAGCTTGTAAAAGTGGTCTATTTTAAGATGAATTTATACAAAGATCAATATCTAATAAAAAAATAAATTAGTATTTCAATAAATTATAAAAATTGTCAAACATAGTTGGGAATGGGAAAAAAGTCATAAAACATATTATAAAATTTGTTTTAAATTAATAATTAATGAATGATGACTCAAGTCCTCGGAGTACTTAACTTATTCACTGCCTACGGAACTACGCTACGATGCAGAGCGCGGCACAACGTCAAACAACTTCACACTTTAATTTAATAAGCATTTCTTGAGAAACTGCATTTGCGACTATTTGCAATGAGAGACTTCATTTTCAAAGTTTAGGAACATTATTTCCTCTCATATCTGTAATATTTATAAAAAAATATATGTAAATATTTATTTCAACCGAGAATCAAACGCAGGACATATTTAAGTAAACATTTGTTGATTTTTTGTAAAAAAAATTTAGCGGGCATCTAAAATCATCGGTAGGTACCTATATATAAATTTATTTCAGTGATATCTGAGGTCATTAGCGAACATAATTTAAAAATATATTTTCATTAATTTAATGAATACGGCTTACGATCACGTTATTGTGTTTTGTCTATTGTGGTTTGTTATATTTTGAACGTCGTCAAAACAACCTTTGATGTTTTTTAATATGGCAACAGAGCTTCGGAAACGACGGATTTTTTATAGAAGCTTCGGTTGATTGTGTCATAAATGTTTTGTGTAACGAATGAATGACGTATATTAACTTGATACAGATATTTGCATAAGACACCAACTGTTATAATGCCATTAAAAAAAAGATTCATATCACTAGGTTTTTTATTTAATTTAAAAAAATCTGTATACCAACAATTTGAGTATGGAATAACAAACTCTACGGGAGATGTACTAAATCAAATTTAAGACATTTTACGTTGTGCAACGAATAATTTACTCGATTCAGTATTTTGCCATCTTCGCTAACAACGTGACTTACATAAATCAGCTGGAGTTTACAACATTTCTTAGTAATGTATAAATAATAATATACTGCTTCGTATGAAATTCATACTAAATAGCTACCTGCTGACTATGCAGCTTAATCTAAATAAAAATTGGTGAAAAATTACTTTATTTCTTTTACTTCTTTGATAGTGATGATTTGTATGGTAGTTTAGATGACTGCAAACCCGTCGAAACGTCAGATTTAAATTAATAAAAAATTAAAGCAATGGCAAGCCGTATAAAGTATTTTAAGTTAGTTGAACTATTTACAAAAATGATTTTTTTTAAATATAATTTAAAGTAAGCGAAAAAGCATAGCTATTTTAAAATGCACAAATAAGTCAATGATTGCAGGCAAGATTTAATACTCTCGCCCACGTTTTAACAATAATAAGTAGAATTTTATACTACTTAAAAAATAAGTAAAACCAAAAATATCACATAGCAAAAACCTACAATTCACGGCAAAGTTTAAAGCGTTCATTATTTTCACACACGCAGCAATCAAAATAAAATATGGATACAAAATGTAAAAGTTTTCAACTCGCCCTAAATATTTCCATTGTGGTTGAAGCAGACATTACCGTATAAATCCCCGTAGCTATTTTCCCTATTATTATTCATCGGAAATGCAAACGTCGCTTTTATATCACTGAACGCCATGCTCATACACACAAACCCATTTGTAAAAATATGAGAATGATTGAACTAATTTAAAAGACATTTATTTAGATCAGTCACGCCGATCTAAGGTGTTGTTTGTTTCAAATGTCTTTTTTTTAAGTCGTCAAAACAGCAAAGGGAATATTAGATTGATGAGAATGGATTGTTATTATTAGCTGAAAAATTATGGATTACTGGATACGAACTGCTGTATTGTATTGAACTGTGAATATTACGACATCAACCGTTTAACAAATACAGTTTCGTTCATCTCATAAACATAATCATTAGCTGTAACCAATAAGTAGCGCCGTCAATCAGTTATTGCAAATATGGGTAAAACTGAAGCCAAGGACTCATTGAATTATATGTATCGACTAATGTAAGGACCCCCAAGGATTCAATTTCGGATTTCAAATTAATACTTGAAAAATATATTCATAACATAAGCGACATTTAACCGAGTAAGTTGGTCTTACTACGACCAAATTCAGTTGCACTAAGCTAACCTTTACATAAATTAATTTTAGTAAACCCATGTACGAAGGAATTCCCCTAGCGTTTTGTTTGACGTTCTACTAAGATATATGAGTACCTACCGATGTAACAATGATATGCTAAAGTGTCTTTCATGCACTAAGTAGTCTATTGTAACACGATGAATGTTTGCAGGTAAATACGACAATTATTCGTAGAGACACGAACTTGCATTGTGTAGATATCTTTTAAAATAATAGGTATCTATATATAATTCTACTAGGATGTCGATCGATGATATGTACAATGTACATATAACCGCATCATACGTAAGGCGCAGTTAAATATATAGAAAAAATATAGTCGCAGTTGTTTAGTATCGTCAAGCGCAGTGTTATTTGAATGAAAAATATCTGACTGTGTTACGTGATATGTCCAAATGAGATTTCTAATGTATGAATATTTGAACGGATACATAGAATTTCATACATTCTGCGCAATCGAAGGTGTTGAGTATCTCAATGCAATTATAAATAAAATATTGTGTTGTCACCTATAAAATACCTACACATTAAAAAGAAATTAGCAAGAAAATAGTTTTATAATTGAACGTCTTGTTTTATAGCAACAATTTTTATTAGGCTATAAATTTTATAGCCGAGGCATGTTTTAGAATTATAGAAATGAAAAATAATTGTGTTAATGAATATTTAATACTAACTATTGAATTTAAATTGAAATGCCCACTTAAAACTTTAACAGAATTACACAGTTATAACAAAAGTGTGTCATATGACGCAAATTGAAAAAGAGATTTAATGCTATTTATTATCTGGAGAAGTGCATTATCTTTTACCTTTTACTCGATGTTATTCTATTGACAAAAGAAATTGGGTTCCAAAAAAAACTGAACAAAATTTGATACGAAAGATGTTTATCGCATTAATATAACAACCGTATTGTGAATACAATGGATTGGCTAAAAGACGACCAATATTAGTAGCAGACTCGAGCATTTTGTTGTGAAGATAACTTCATGCCTCAGCAGATGGGGCCTCAGAACCATTATTCTCTCGCTCTAGGTACTCGAGAATTCTTTTCGGAGAGGGTTCTTTGACAAATATTTTTGTTGCGTGAATACAAAATTATATCGACGTTTATTTAATGGATTTTTTAGACGTGTCAACGATTTTGCTTACACGAGTGGCTTATTAGAATATTTTATAAATTACTTGCGAGTACCTGCATGCGTTCTTTGAGATTAACGGTATTTGGCATCAAGCGACTCGATTCGGAGGAAAATAAAGCAAAAATCTTTCTCTATCATAGTATTTAAAATGGCGATCAACTAAATTAGGTTGGTATGTACAAAGAATTTCGATCATTCATCCAAATCTTCAAGAGTAGGTATACTTTTTTTATAACAACGTGTACTCTTTATTTAACAAACACAGTTTTATCTTTGATCTAAAGAGTAAAGAATATCAAACACGCAATCATCACGGTACCTATTTGGTCGCAGTAGGTAGGTAGATATACCTAAGCGATTTGAACAGAAAGCGGAGCCAGGCACAAGGAGATGATAGCATCTACGACTATTTGCGGCGATCCAACATGGCTTCTTTCTTTTACTAACAGACAATCGAAGCTCTGCAATTACAAATAAGTTATTTACAACGGTGGTATTAGACGATATTTTAAACTTATCTTGCGACTTCATCTATTTATTGATCCGGAATCGTGTTTTGCGTCATGATACTAATTTAAATTAAATTACTTTTCCTTCCTAAGAATTTCACCTGGAGTTTACATTAAAACCTGGGGCTTAATTTCTCTGATGTATCTGAGTATTTTACTACTGACGGTATAATAGTACCAAATTTATTACTTCATAAGTCATGGGGGTTAAGTAATATTCCTCGACAATGGGCAATAAAGAGTTTATAGGCCGTAAACTTCGATCCGCTTTCTGGCCTGAGCTCAGTAGTCCACTGCACGCCATTTCAAATTACAACTCAATGAAAATAAATTGAAATCAATATACAATGTTTAAATAGTGTTGAATAATTTGCCTAGTTTGTATTGACAAACATACTTCGTCAATGTAATTTGGCCTCTCAGCGCCTACGATACAAGCACTAGTTTAATATGTGTAAAATAAACTTTATATATCGACCCTTTAATAAATATTAAATGATACTATACCTATCGCAATGAACAAGGAAAATTCTGTTAATAATATTCATGTTTTAAATAAACTCATTCGATTGTGTCAGTCCAGAACAATAACACGCTAATAACAAATAAATGACACATTTTACATCTGGGGCCCAATCACACACACACACCTGACGTAAAACTAATAAACTTTTGTCATCGCCAAGAGTAGTTTGGTTAACTATCAAAAGATGACAACTGTAGCAAAATATACTTCAGTCTCGTCATGCCCATTATGGCTACACAGCTTTCGGATAATTGAATTTAATCAAACAAAATAAAAGCGATAATAAGCTACTCAAACTTCTTTAAATTCCTAAAAACAGTAAGATAATTAATTGTTTCAAAGCAAATAATCTAAGGACCTATTTAGATTAGTAGTCAGTATCGCATGCGGGATGCGATTTCTGTAACGCATAATTCAAGGAACTAATTAGATTGATGTGTAGGAAAATTAGCTATAATTACCGAGCAAAGAATACTCAATATCAATTGGAATACATTTACAAAAACAAACTTTCTAAATCGACAGTTTGTGATGAAAGAGATAAAATATTAAATATCATATCATAATCATTTACGCCGTAAACGATGACGATAATAGCTGAATAAATTTCTCACATTAAACATAAAAATAAAATTTTAATATATGCCCATACGACATATAAATTAATTTTACATTTTTGGAAATAAATTATTTAAATAGCTTTAAACGTGTAGAGTTTTACGCTTTAGTAATTTTAAAGCAAGATTTACCGCTTCTTGTTATTATGCAGATAGATTTTTATTTACAATGCGATCAATGTACAAAGTAAACACAGCGAATGAGTTTTATTAATTACTTTTAAACGGGATAAATGGCGTAACTTTTACATTTAAACTTCTGTGAAGCTAAAATAAATACGGCAGTGGTTTAATTGGATTTAGAGTAATACGAGAAAAGTGAGCTCATATGACGGTGTCGGCTAACAGTGTCGGCCGCATTCCCAACTTTCAGCGTCCGTAACGTTTACAGCAGCAATTGATACCCATAAAGTTAAATGTGTTTTGAAATCTGAATTTGAGTCTTTAGTATGCAATTAAGACTTTTGTTTGGTTTACGTTTAACATAGAGAATTGTTAAACAACGAATCCTAATTCTGGTAAATACAATTCATAGCTATAGCATTACAGGAAAGATAATCTTACTTAGCTGTTACCGGAGTGTTTAAAATAAACAAGGGATAGCGACCGTCTGGCCTATCATAACATTATTGTTATGATTGCTCGCCCGGTGTGGACGTAACTACCGCCCTATCTATTAGAGTTGAACCGCACGTACAAAGTGAATGGCTCATACAAATGTTGATAAAATTTAAGCATTCGGTGTTTTATTTCATTGTTGAACTTTCTTCGTTTAATGCTAGAGTCGCATCGAATTAACAGGGCATACCAGGGCAGGGCAGGTTATATCTCGGTAGTGGATACCGAAACTTAAGTAACTCAAAAAAATATTGTTAATAAATAATATAAAATTCATTTAAACATTGTCAAAATAGTTTTCCAGTTGCTTTAGTTTCAAAGTAAACACCAACAGCTTTCGTTGTGTGTACATGTCTAGTAGATATTTCAAATAGATCCCATAGTCCATGGCGACTGTGTGTGTCACGCCAACATGACACTTTCAACACAATGTCTGTTTTGATTATGCGTCCGCAGCGGTCGGTGACGGTCTCTCTGTTTGAACACAAACGATGTTGGAATGCCCGCTGTCGTAGCCGGTTTATAACCCTTTGAATGATTAGCCGAAATGCAGACACGAAGTTACAATTTATTGTAATAGATAGGTGCATCATAACCGACCAAGTATGGGAATAACATTTCATATTAAAGATTTATATGTGATGTTCTATAGTATAAAAGAAACATTTGAAGCAAAAGAGAATTGTTTGAACGTAGAAGATAAATCGCACAAAATAAACCCTAAAGTAATAAAAGAGTGCAATCCAATGAAGTCTCCGTCCCCGTACCTAGACATCTAGCAATAACGGAACGATAACACGTCTTCTCCCATAGGAATAGAATTTATTTGCTCAAGCAATAAAAGAAATAAAGTGTTTTTCTATAACCAAAATTTCATCTCAAGCAGCTATGAATTTATTCTTATCAACTTGTTCTTTATTGTGAAGTAATAAGATGTAAAATTCTCAGGCGAAAAGCACATATTTCATATTGTAAGGATCGTAAAGATTCGCTTACCTGCATGTTTGTTGTGAGCCGAGAAGGGGCCGTACGGGGCTGCTCAAAAAGGTCCAAACCTTTTTTTGCTCTATTTTCATTCAATTCTATGTGTGGGAATTTTAATGCGCGACCGAATCGGCACGTTCTACACTCCACAGATGGGTAACACTTGGTGTTAGTCTATTGCAATACACGTGTCACATTTTGGTTAATAAACAAAAGTAGATAGGTACTTTGATAACAAAGAAACAAAACAGTTTCAAAAAGTACAAATCAGTAACATCTGCGTTATTTTTACAGATGTTTTCAAAACAACAGAATACATATGGGAAATAACTTTAGGGTGTTTTAGAGGTCTTTTAGTTTATTTAATTTCCATTAAATATATGTTCACGGCTCATTTCACTATACTATTTTATCTTTTAAGTTAGGGACATGCAACGTCATTCATCTTATCCGCACCCGCAGAGCTTTTGCCGACCGTTCCCTTGAATGATTATCATATATTAAATAAACAGTTTATTACGATGTATCTGCTCGTGGTTCGAGAGATGCTTGTGTATGCAGGTCGAGTTTCAAATTAAGTCTAATTAATTGCTAGGATAGCGAAGCTTAGTCAGTTTGTAACTACAATGTCATATAAATCTGCATATTAAGTTTGTTTTACCAAAATATTTTCTTAATTTTCTTCTATAAGCGCCTAATAAGAAATAATGTTTAAAACAGCAGGAACCCTTACAAGAAATCGAAGGAGCGACACAGCGGGATGCTTTGACAATGGCAACCAAATTAAAAGGAACCGTAAACGTTTGGACTTGAGCCTCGCTAAAATTTATTACTTCGAAGTATTTTTATTTCGACTGCTAATGAGAACCGCCCCGCTTTTGCAGCTGTTTTGCTTCGCCTTGTTTGAAATGCTTTAAAGAAGAAAGTGCAAAATTTAATAAACAAAATATTTATTATGCGCAATGTACACAGAATGGGAGCTTTGATTAGTTTAATTTGAACATTACGCGAGATGAGCTGGATGAAAGTCAATATCGTTGCCTTCTTAATACACCGAATACAATAAAGATAGGTACCTATATTGTAGAACGTCTTACTGCAAACGATATGATAAAATAGCTCATAATAAGTAAATTGAAATCTTGTTGCTTCGGAATAAAGTTGCGATTGAATTGCGAAGTGAAGTCGACGCGGGTGGTCCTAGGCGTTGTTCCTTGTCGAAGCGAAGCGGGAATGCAAATTTCACTAGTGTTTCTGGTCTCGGTGTTCTTGAACTTTGCAGCAGCTCAACTTAGTACACCAACTATTATACAATATTAGACTCCCATTAGTATGCGACCGTTATAACCAATTGTCAATTAAATTGCGACTATTTTTTGTTGTGTTATTAATTTGCAAGTAATCGAAATATCATGTTGACCAAGCCGATCCACAGCTGATACTCTAGCTCAGCATAAGACGAATTGCGGTCACATGCCGGACTCCTATAAAAAGTTCTCAATTAGTTAAGCGTAATGTTTAAGTGAAGTGCAGTGAAATGGAGAAGAACAAAGAAGCCGCTCTTTGACGCGACTGACGAAGCTAACAAGGGACAAAGAGACAATAGTCAAAGGCTCACGTACCGGAGCGTGGCGTTCTAGTATTAGCTTCCGGTTACGTGGGAATGTTGCTTTTATTGCCTTGAATAATTATATTTGACACTCGATATTTAGGCCTATACATCCCTTGTAAGTATAAAATATAACATAAAATTTGGATTTATCGATATCAACGTTACATCACTTAAACATATTATGTTACTATTAGGGGAGTGAATCGTTGCTTAATTGCTGCTTATATATTTCTACGTCAAATTCTTGATTAATTTTATATATTATTTATTTATTCTACTTTATGCTGTTGGTAAAAAGGAAAAGGTGACAATACTTCATCAATTTTTATCGATTTTACGGTTCATCGAACTGTAGGCTCTTTAGCAGCCAATTTCCGTTTCTAGGTGCTTTTGCTGAGTTGCTTAAATAAAAAAGATCTTGTTATATACTTTCACAATCGATTACCATTTGACTTTCGGCAGTGTATGTTAAAATATTAAACTACCGACCTTCCATTATTAATAATTAGATGTGATTCATGACGATATCCTATAGGTTTAGTTATTTGAGAAAGTCTCAAATAATCGTACCTTCAATGATATAACGTTAAAATGAAGACAATTCCTAAAATCAAAACAAAAAGTCGCATCTCCAAATTGAATGTCTGCACAATAAATAAAATTCCATTTAGAATTTCTCGTAGCTAGAAGCCAACGTCAACAAATTCCCAGCGGCTAAGCATTTTGACCCGAAGATACCACCACGGATTCTTCCTACCGGGCTATAGAGAATAACGCATGCCTTTGTTATATTAAAACAGAGTTTAAGATTAGCTGAACCTACCCATATGCCAACAAGTCACTATTAGTCATTGATTAAAATGCTATAAAGAAGACACTAGAAAGTTATTTTATTAAAATATCTTGTCTCTATGAGCAAAAGTAGTCGCGTGCCGAACATAGTACGAATAATAGCTCTCTTTAGCAGAGATTTCATTTAACATATCTTATCTTGTATACTTAACTCAATGACCTTAAATGACAAATGACACCTGCATCTATTCGGCAACAAGTCATTAGAATAACAATTTATAAATGGATGAACTTTGGCCAATGTCCAATGTAACCAAATATTTTATCTAAAAATTAAGAACGTGTGTTATCCATAGACCATACATATGTAATTTTCCGAAATCTTTTCTCAGCCGTCATGAATATTGATCACTGTTTAAAATATTTCATTAAATTCCATTGTTCTTTTGATAAATATTACCAAGAATACTAACAAATTTAAACTTTGATAAAAAATTGATAAAAAAAGGCCTTAGGGTACCTACCAGGTGTCTGTGAGAACCATTGTGTTTGTGTAATTATCTGCCCTATACAAGTGAGTTTAAGAAAACTTACAAGAAATTATGTACTTTTATTAAAGTCAATCTAAACATTAATTGAGTATTTGCCAGTAAATAAGAACAGAATAACGCGCACGACCATCAGACCCTCAGCCAGACACATAACACAGGACCCCTCTAAGTTCTTGGTCGGGGAGCACATGATTTATCTATAAAAGTTGCGCCATTTCTCATCTCACCATTCGTTACTCCAATAAAAGAACGTCTTCTGATAATTTATTGGTAAGAGTATAGATTTTTTATTATGTTTGTCTATTTTCGTATGCACCACTGTTAGCGCTTTCGGATCATAAATAAACATTACCCGGATTATAATCCGAGGATATTTTTAATGGCTTTTATTATAAAAATAGACGCAAGTAGTGTAATATTAGAGCGTATGTAGCGAAATAATTCCACATGCGTCGGTGTAGACAAAGAATATAAATGAGCACGAAAAACACCGACTTACAGATTCAGTCAATCTTCAGATTATTCAATACTTTAAAAAATAGGGCACATCAACACTTAAACATTGAAACCATAAATCTATAAATATAAATAATAATAACAAACCTGTAGCTCCAACAATAGAATAATTCAAAACCAGCGAAGTTATAATAAAGTATCTTAATCAAAACTTTACAAGATTACAAATACCTTAATCAATTTAAACACAAAGCAAACAAAGTATGTAAACTTTGACTAATTAGATAATTAAATGGTGCTTTTCACTTTGTAACACAACTCACTTTAATTTTATAAATTTAAAAAAAATGTATCACTTCACGGCAAAGTAATAATTAATTTAAAGCACACTTTAAAAGTTTAGACACTTAAAGGTAAAGTACACCAAGCTGAAACTGTTTAAAAGTAGTACTTGAGTAACAGCACAGATCGTCGCATAAAATGTATAAGCAAGCACATGAGCCGGCCAAACCGGTTGCGAGGTTGTCCGATACGTAAACTATGTTCGGAGCGGAGGAACGCGTCGTACAAACCGCCCGTTCGCACACCGCGACAGCGCGGTTCACTCTGTAGTCAGACGAAACCCTGTCGGCGGGCGGTGAGGGGACTGAGACCGATAGACGAAAATGGCTTCACAAGTTAATTTTTTTCTCTTTCCTCCTTTAATATCCCGCATATGCCGTACGCGTCCGGTGGTGCACGCGCATGCGTCCACGACAATTCCTAACGGAGGGGTTGAAATGTAACTCGATGCACCACACTTTACATAACTTATTAGGCCGTTAATCGAACCTCCTGTTTTAATAATATCCTTGTGGTCGTAATTAACTTCTTTTATTTCTCTATTAACAATGTTAAACTTCCTAGCAAATATAGTATTTTATAAAATATCGTTAAGAATTATGTGAAAATATAATAGTTATACGAGTATTTACACTACTGTTTTTATTAATGTAAATAGTAGGCGTTTTCTTAAATATCATAAATTGTTAAATTATTAAAAATAAATTTTTTGTACGAAAGCTTTCAAATTTTAATGACGAATGAAACAGTGAGGATTATGAGCTTTTAAATTATTTATCACTTGGCTATTGGCTTGCCATTAGTACAGCTGAGCCTTTTTATTTTGCAGTCGCTTTGAAGACTTTACAAACTTTAATGAAAGATCAAGGAAATAAGACGGCTATTTAATGATTTTTTTCATTTGTTCAATCTTATTATTTCTGTTGCTATGCTAAGTTAGTAAGTATCATAGACACTAAGAATAACAATATCACCATACCGGCCAAAACTATACATCATCCAGCGAATAAACAACTACTTTTCAAATAAAAACAAATAAATATTATTATTTCAAAAATCGGAAATGTTGTAGAGACGTCGGTATTGTTACACAAAGGCTGCAAGAAGGAACATACTGACAGCAACTCCCGAAATTCAAGCCGATAGTGTATTTGCATACAGTTCCCATGCGAAACGTCAACAGTTCTCGTTGTAAAAGCTCGTCAACTTCAGCAATTGTTCACAAATCTTTGCAAATGAAATGAAAACGCAAAAATATAACAATTTATTATTATACCTTACTATTATAAACTATAATTTAAAGTTACATTATACGACTTTAAAAAAAGAAATAATATATTTCAAAGTTAAAAGATAATACAGTATCACAATGCAATATAGAGAAAAATGAAGAAATCAACGATTGTACAAAATTCCGCCATTACCAGTCGTGGCGAAACTTAACAAGAAAACTTCCACTCTTTATTCTGCAAAAATATTCTTGAACGTTTCAAAGGGCACACAATGAAGCGAATAAAGTTGAATTTCCTTCACATTATGAAAGTGCTAAAACTGTTTTGATCTAGTGCATTCAGTCGGTCTCGCCAGCGTGATTGTCGGATGGCGTGTGCCGACTTGATAACGAAGCTAAAAGCGCAATCTGCTTTTTAATATGGATAAGCCTTTATTATATGCTTTTTATGAGATATTCTCCAAGCTCTCTACACTTTCATCTCACCACTTCGACTTTTATGTAAAAAATACTTCGTTAAGTAGTTTTAATATTTCTCGTTGAATCCTTTATTTATCGATTTAGTTTAATATTGTTGTAAACGAAGAATGAATCGAATATAGACACTTGTTTCCCTATTTTAAATAAAAACCTAACAGCATATGTATTGTAATAGCAATGCGTTAATAAATAACCCTCAATATTCTTTAGTCGATTTTTTCCAAGGATTTAATTCTTACATATTGTGGTTTGTTGCACGTTAACATGAAATGTCAGTCGTAACAGTGTTACGTATTGCCTTTTTTACTCTTTTCAATGCATTTATAATTAAAATCGAAGTACTATTAGGATTTGATATTTTAATGCTTATATTAATATCTATGCATGAGAAAATTAAGAAAACGACTAAGTTACTTTATTTTCAATCAAAGTATACGATAAATGGAAAAACAAACATAACACAATATAAGCATAGGCATAAGGAAACCACAACATGCCTTTATAGGCAATTAAAATGTTTAATGTTCGATGAATTTTAAATAATAATAATAATGTTATTAATGTAATATAAAGGATATCTACAAAGGAAATCAATTGAACTGATAGTATCAATAATTAGAATCAACTGCAGCTGCTGAAAATCTAACGTACTCGTTACTATAATACGAATTTAATACGAATGAATCTCAGGCCATAACTGTTTTTTTATACCCCAAAATTTTGAATTTAACAAGCTCTGCAATAAATAACATACAAAATATTTACAATCGATTATATCAAAGCATTATTAATCTGTCAAGGAAGCTATAAGGAAGCAACACTATTCCGATGTGGGTGCATTCCTTTATTTATTATAAATTAGAAGTAGCATTATAAATTAGATTTAAACACGTTGAAACAGGATATGAACCTCCTGGTTTATTAATGTTTTATTTACAGCGAATGTTACTAAATTATACCTTTACCTATATAGGCTTCTTATGTGAGACTGCACTCATTCTGTACCTAGTTTGCAGCGAAGACGACACAGTCGATTGTTCTAAAGCAACTATTAACAAAATTAAAACATGAGGTCAAATCAAAAGTTTAGTGAATATTTTATAGAACTTGAAAGTACTGTAATTATAATAAATTAAAACAAAACACAATAGTGCTATCAATTCAATTTAAACTTAAAGTAGAATTCGACATTTCCCATGTTCTAACTTATTTTAAGTCTGCGGAATTTCTGTCGACTTTAGAGTTTTAGACCCCTGGTAAGCGCTTTAAGCAATGTACTTTGATACTTGCCTATAGGGCTCAGCAAGTTTAGTAAGTAACTTTAACGTGCAGTAAGCTTGTGCGTTTGAGCATTGGAACATTCTGGAAAAAGAGCAACGAAGCACAGAATCGTCTGACTGAAGTCTCTTGAAATGAAATTGTGAGATGTTTATTTTGGCTCACATTTTTCGCTTTCAAGAACTACTTTTAAAATGGGAGAAATAGAAAATTTACTTTTGAAATAAACATTCATAATATAAAAGTCTAAATTCAAGGGTCAACAAATTAAAACGCCTACCAAATTAATATAACTTCCAAGTTATAACCAAAAACCTTATCGTAGCCCAAACATTATTATACCACGTAATTGTTAACAATAATATAAATAAGCGTGTCGACATTTGCTTAACGAGTATATTATTTCAATTTTAATAGATTACATTAAGACAGTCTTAAAGGCTGGTCGTTTTCCCTTCAGGTTTCGCGTCATAAAGTCTTCAATGACAGCTCTTTTCCCTTGTTGATATTCATGGCGATCCCTCGTCACCCCCACTCATCTTTAGCGACGCCAGCTAAATAGCTTTATTGCTTATGCTTCCTATAAAATAAATATAGAAATGCAAATATTTTGCTACATTTGTTTCAATCAATATTGTTCCATCAATTTTGCCGTAAAATCAATATTTTGTACCAGAAAAACGTCACTTTGAGATATATCGTATCTTAGATATAGGTTACAATTACAATACAGTATTTTCTTATTGATATTTCAGCAAAATACTTTGAATTTTTAAAAGTAAAAAACATAAAGTATACATTAAGAAATACGGTTCAGCTTGACAGCGCAATTTCAAATCAAGCTAGTTCCAAGCTAAACCATAAACACGATATTCAGATTAACATTGTTACAATTTGTAGTATTTATTCGCGAACATGGTTTGGCTAATTTAAGATACTTTATGCTCAGAAGCTCGTCTGGAATTAAAATAAACAAAATAAATGCGATAGTAAGCCGAATATTTTTCAAATTACTTATTATAATAAATTATGAAAAATACGAAAAATATTTTGCTCTACCAATAAAATACAAGTCAAATTATAAAAGTTATGATAGAGATGAAATGTAAACAAGATATAAACTGGCTGAATAAAATTGTGAATAAAAGAAAACGGTAAATTTTCCACAAACTTTAGTGCTCCTATTCAAAAACTTGAGTAAACAATGAAATAAACAACAAAAGTTTTCACTTCGTTGATTATTTTACTTGACCTTAATATCAAATACATAATTAGAATGGAAAACATTTGTACCAATACATTTTTTGTTCTCCTTTCCTTAAGTATGTATTTAATCTCACCACAATATACTTGTAGAGATCAAACAATGAATTATTAAGATATTAATCGAATATATTTTTGTTTGAGAAATTATCGCTATGGAAAATCGATATAATTTGAATTTAGGATGCTGTTAGACACACATACACACCAATAGACTCCGCGGTTACATTATGGTATCAAAATCTGAACAATTTAATTACGTCTAAAAAATCTATTACCCCCACTTTCAGACTGTCACATTTGCGTACTTCACTTCATTAGTGTTGGTGAGCGCTCCATCACACAACAGCTTCAGAATGGCACATAATGACGAACCCAAAGATTGAGCATTTAATTCCCCCCATTTACGAGTTCGCTAAACCTCAAATCCTGTTCAATCAACAGGATTTCTATCAGCAACCACAATGGATGCAAAACGTTTGAAAAAATAATTCGCATAAAATTTTCAATCCACTATTTGTTCAATATGAAGAAAAACAACGTCGAAACACAATTCAAATACTAAATCTGAAATATTTGTTTGTACATTGGGCCTATTTATTTGAAAGCTCGCTAGTTCGATTTAGATGCATTCACGAACACGAATAGCAATGATTACCAGTTCGCGTGCTACAGTTTGATTGTTCAGAGAATGTACTATCAGCTTAGTATATCACATGTAATTCTATTAATTCACGCCTAAATAGGTGTATGTATTTTGAGAGGGTTAAAAACGTATTATGATTGTAAAAATATAAGAAGAAAATGAACAAATAAAATTATTGTAGCTGCTCATTAACTTGAATGACTCCATAAGAATTACTCCTGCCTGTAGGATCAGTAGTAGCATTTCACTTCACTCATAAACCACATCTGGCGATACATCAGACAGATTCTTATAAGAAAAATAATAAATTATATTAAAATAATTCCAATACTTAAAGCTCTATTGTTATGAAGAAGAAAGGCTTCGTTAGCTCTTTAAAGTTAATTAAATTATAGAATTAACACAAAGAGGCGAATATTAACGGAACCTTTCATTTAACGTTAAAACTGTTTAATTTTCCATTTCCTAAACATAATCTATTTTCAATAAATTAATACATCAAACGCTATTTTATTAATTTAAAAATGACGTCCCAAATATTTAGGCAGGCACATTTTCAGTAATTAGACAATAATTCACATTCAGGAGCAGGCATACGTAAACGAACTTAATATGCTTGAAGTAAACAATGAGACTTCCATTACGGTTAATCCCAACAGCTTGCCGATCTGATAAGACGTCACGCAATATATTCCGGAATAGAGGAACGGAAGCAACATTATCACAGTTGGCTGGCAGACCAGTCAACCAAGCGTGCCTGTTGCCAAATATGTCACCAGAGATAGCTGTTACACTATATAGGTACGCGGCAAACAAAACAAACTTTAATAATAAATTTAAATGTACTGCATACACAAGTAAAATTTATTTCTTACAATTTATTTACAGCGAACGTCTTACGAGCCGGCATAGCGCATGACAACTATAAAATAACAGAAGACTTTTATAAAGATCCAAGCAAAGCGCAAATGTATACCCATAAAGAAGCTATATTTTTTAGATAGTTTAGGTTTAGATAGTGCGTATTTTAAGATAAGAGAAATCAGGAAACCAGAAATGCGAAATTGTAATGACTGCAATAAAAAGCGTTATATTAAACAACACGCCTTAAATCTGCTTATAAAGTCGACAGTGAAGCATTTTATCATGTAGTGATCTTTATTTATAACAGATTTATAGCCAATTGTGTGCTAAACAAAATTATATGCGGCTTACTATTGCGTCAATTTAATTAAAACATGCTCGCGAATAACCTCAAACACATGTATTTAAACAAATGTTAATAAATTACAATAAAAAGAATTTCTCGTTTATCACGGTGAAGATAATCAAAAAAAGCGCTCAATATATTTTATTTCCATGACATGTACCTATTGTGACTCTGTACGTGTTAATCTGCGTAAAGTCGATCAAATTTGACATCAAGTGTCAGAGCTTAATCCAATGATTTTATTGGTTTAAAAATATATACTAAAAATAAATATATTTCTATGTACTAATTAAACAAATAAATTATGTGAATATGGACAAGTACAAGCTAATTGTGAAGCATTAGTGGTTTTATAAAATATTATTATTTTTAGTCAATATTAGACCACAATTGCTTAAATTTACATTTGATAATTCCGAAAGTAAGTATACAGTGATTTGTAACAACATCTATCATTGATATTAAAACAGCATAAATAATATTAAATACGCATACACATAGGTGTAATGTCTTGAGTCCAAATCTAGACACCCTGTACTATTGGTATTAAATTAAAAATGCATATTTATTACGCCCAGCCTTGGGATAATATTTGTTTTTGTTTAATAATATTTTATTTATGACATATTTATAATTTATATAAATTTTTGTTTCGTTCAGGAATTGAACTAGCCATGAAGGCAGTTTATGAATATTTAATATGATAATAGTACTGTTTTTAAATCTTAGCTTTAGTTCTTAGAAAATAGAACATTCTGATATTTATTGTGTACATGACAATGGAAAATTTCATATAATCTATTATTTTTCCATATAACTTAGTGTACCTACTGCCGCAATGTAGATGTTATTAGAGAAATAAACATGTTTACAACGTAGCTGTCTAGCATATGTCGTGCAAGATTTACTACCGAAATAGAAACACATTCACTCGGAAACACGACTTTATTCCAAATACATACGGCATATTCCTATTTAGACTTCGACTGTAACACCCTTCTTGATAAACTTGTATGGGAACTAGAAACGGGTTATCCAATTCAATTGGTATCAATGAATGTTAGTAATTGAAGTAATGCTTTAGAGAGCATCCATGGAAACTTCATTTAGGAAATGTGCGCGATTAAAGTGAAATTAATATCGAATTAAATTGAACGTATTCTATAACAAAGGACCACAGAAATTGTGTTATTATTGTAGAGTGGGGTGATCGATCATCGATTGTGGATTGCAATAAACCAAACAGCATGGGGAAATCGAAATGAATACAATATATAATTGAAACATGATGTTTAGAAGTAAACAGGTAATTTGTTATATAGATTATATAATAATACGCATAGAGTTGAATATATTAAATAAAAAGGATAGGATCGATTTTTACCAATAAAAAATATGGTAATAAAAAATGGCACAAATAATAGACTGAAAAATATAGATTTTTTAAATGTCGTTCTTTTGTTTTCGTTTGCTTCATCCTTTGTATTTTTACAAGTAATATTGTATTTATATTTATTTATTATTTATATGGAAGTTTTAGTTTTAGTGTAATAGATATATTATATTAAATTCAATAATAAAACCTATATGAATATTATATGTACTTTCACTCATATTAAACGTAATGGTTAGGTGTATCATATTGTAATAATTTAAAAAGCTTTTATCGAATAAATTGTGTGGTCCCGTACAAAGTGCTATATCAAATTTTCCACAATGTGGTAGCGCAAAAGTGGTCATTTTTCTGCCATGACATATTGTTTTTATTAAATTACGAAACATTGTCGATGCCAAAATGATATTTAAATAAAAGATATAATTATAAAGGGTGCATATGACAAACTCATTAAATTTATTTTCGTAGACGAGAATATGTAGTATTAAATTTTACACGCATACAGTTGTGTATACAAGCGTTAAGTTTTAAAAGTATTAAAACCATGCAGTAGGCACTCTCGACACATTTCCCTCGAACCTTCACAATACGGGCGAGTGAACTCAAAAAGCGACGTAAACGTTGCGAATTCTGAAACTCGGACTGCACTTTAGTAAATTTACGCGCCACCTCGTTATTTTGATTTGAGTCTGCTTCCTTCATTTTAAATAAATGTTATTAAAAGCTGTGGAATAATTTAGCGCGGAGGGAATTCGCTGAAAGTACAGTTCTTTGAATAAAGTGCATAAGTTTCGTTTATTATGCAGTTTGCTTAGATTGTAAAAAATGTCGAGGGAGCCGTTTATGTTAAACAACATAGCTTCTAGTCTTTTATTGGTGGATTCAAGTTACTTTGTTGTTAAAATGCATTTCAGTGTTTCATATGTAAATATGTAAGTATTAGGTAATATGAGGAGATTCAAAGCACAAAGTCGGTTTTACAAGAAGTCCTAAAGCTCTATACAGAAAGTTGACGGCCTTTACTCGTCAACAAACTTCGAATAAGAGGTTGATTGGAGCTGAAACTCCGAAGAATAGTTAGGGTTTCCTTTGCTACAAGATTTGGAAATTTCCATAATATGATCATAAGTTAAGGGAACTTTATAAATCTTCGTATATTTATTGTATGGATTTAATATAAGATACACAATAATAAATTATATTGGATGGGTGAAATAATATCTTATTATACTGTAGAGATTAACAGAAAATTAATAATTCAATACCTGTGAAGCCCCTCAAGTTATGAACAAGTAATATTTTCCTCAATTTAGGAACATTTACACTGAAACGACATGTCATGTTATAAAAAATATCCTACCAGTTCTTTTTGCTTCGGCCGTCCATTTGGAACAAAAAGTAAGGCGGAGTTTCCGTTCGCCAACAAAAGGAAATTCAATAAGAACGAATTTCCCGTGATTTACGACCACTATTTCCTCGTTAAAAGTTCGCAGGCCCTCGAGGTGTGTTCGTGAACAGGGTTTATTGTAAAGACAATTCAGTTAGTCCACCAGACGCCACCGTGCCGCGACCAAAAGTTAAATTGCGAAATATCACGGCTGTTTCATTCAAATAAATCCTCACACATTTTTCAATATTTATTATTAACTTTAATATTAAGTTTTTATACTACTGAATGGGCCAACGAGGACTTTCATATCTTAACTCTTAATCCAGTTCAGAAGGGATGGTTATTGAAAGAAGGGTTTTAGTGATCTCCTTTTTACTTAGTCAATTCCACAACACAATTTTATCGTAATCTAGGCAATGATATTTGTGTGTTACTTGTCTATAAAATGTAATGTGTATTTCATACTTATATTTTACTAACCATTTAATAGCTGGTGAGTTCAACTACATTTCTAATTATTAATGACTATGTGGCATCAAATTAAGTCAGCATGTTTCTCCGTACTAAGCACAGAGCATTAATTCAGTTATCATAAGATAGGTTGATTCAAGAAGGTATAATTCATGAAGGTTTTTGTTTTAATGACCACCCTATATTAATGATCGTCCGGGAAGAGAATAGCGTTTAAACTAAATTTGTTTGTAATAATAAATTATTTTAATGTGAAAAAGAATGGAACCGGATTAGCGAGTCACTTTTCTAACTAATAATAAAAAATATTATAATAATTGCACTTTTTTGACATCTGAACGAATTCGATAGGCATTTAAGAGCGTGAATGTTGTATTATTTTGTTATATTACACAAAAGTTTTATCGATATCCCAGAGGAAGCAGAAAATCGCCTCGTAAGTGCTTAGTTTTTCCCCAACGACCGACCTCGGGTCGCAGAACTTGTCAATAAACAACACACTACCTTTATATTTTATCAAAAAAGCCCACCGACCCAAGAAAGTGTTTCTATTACGACAATATTTCAATGCTTTCTTATTTTGTAAAGTATGTTAATTTAAATTCGTAATATGCATAATGCATACATATACATATAGGTATACCATATGTATGTATGTATATATTTTAAATGTGTAATTTGAATTAATTTTTATTTAATTTCTTATTATTGTCATATAATATGGTAATATAGTATAACTTAAATACTTTTTTTGAAATTCTTTCCACTTATCCTTTGCATTATAAACATTGAAGTGTTCCCGATAGTTTCGCCTGGGTCTGCAGCGATGTCTTTTCCAAACTGCATATAGAGAATATTTCAGAAAGGATATGAATTTAAATAATAATAGCACCTATATTGTCGTGATATAGATGTTCCCGCATACATTTTAAGACAAATTGTTGCGCTTTAGCAAACAGAGTAAAAATAATACGTAGGCAGAAACTTCAAGAGACGAAATAATGGCGGATAAGAACGTATGTGACATAATTTATGTCGAAAAATTCTCTCGTAAAAAACTTCCTTGCTGCGTGTTTTCCGTAATGTCGAGCCTCCCGAGTGAAAATTTTGTCACCTTATCAAAGCAAAATATTTTCAGTATTTTTCTAAATTACTTTATATATTCTTCGAGTCGGTTAAGGAAAGTTATCATTTCATGGGTTATTTATTTATCGATTTTCTACTTATTTATGTTACCCGGTTATGTTAGCTGAAATAAATTTGGAACGGAGGTAACTTCTATCCACTTATATTATTTTAATTTTTTTAAATAGTTTTTAGTAGTATAGACCACGTGGCTGAACAGAGTGTAGTCTGATTTGTTATAAAAATATTCTTATGATTCGTGACACGTCTATAGCAAAATGTTAAACATATCAAATAACATTAGTACGAAAGTACATAGACATGCAGAAGTATTCTGAATGTGTATTTTTAAGTGGATAACTCTAAGAATAAATCAATCACGTAAAGCTAATAATTCAACAAAGTTTGAGGTTTTTACTGCGTTATGAAACCAAGAAGACGGCAAAGTTGCGCAGTAAACCATGCTATGTACCGTCGCTTGTCGAATTGTCATCCACTCAGTAAAGTTATATTGCTTTCCCAATCCTCCGGCATTATATACGAACTGAATTGCTATAAAATTTATTACTATTTGAATACGGATATTTCTATAAGAACTTTCAAGAATTTTACTTTTAAATTTCATCCGTGCGAAGTTTTTGGGTGATCGAGCATAATAAACATCAACAATAATCATCATCTAAGAAGAATTTGTACATTTTAAAGTTATACATTTTTTTAATAATAAGTAGTCTAGTACATAATCACACTCCATCTGATGGTGAGCTAGCGTGGAATCCATAAGCGGAGGCAATTACTACTACTAAAATGTTCTCATCATACTCAGATGATCTAGAAACGCGAACTACAAGGGCGTTTCACTTAATTTTACGCAAGAAAAGGATTGCAAAAACACCGTTATATTATAGCTAGACTGCGAAGAACACATTACTAAATCCGTAAGACTTTGTGCGTAGATTTCCGCTTTTGTTTCAACTGTCCCTGAGGACTTGTGATAAAACAATGTAAGAAAATCCTTTTCAAAGTAAAGTTCGCAATGTGTAGTGACTCCTACATAACTGATTGTCCTATTTCACTTTTAAAACTGTTCAGGAAGGTCACCCTTTTGAGATAAGCATTTAAAATACTTATCTGCCATGATTGTTTACGACTAATATAAAAGGGATGTGTTTGGACGCCAACATATTAGACAAACTTTATTTACACAATAATATGTAAATAAAAAAATAATTAAGAGAGAAAAACAAATCGAGACTAGATTTTATGACATGGATTCGCATTCACAAATCTCCTTTCATTTGTTATATATACTTACTATAGCAATTGAGCACGTGATCACAGTTGGCCTAATGGTATAAGCTAGAGTGCAATCCACGGGTGAAGACTGCTACAAATAATAATATACGCTGAATGAATGAATGACAGGGCACACTGTTCTTGTTACACCTACTCCAATACTATTAAGTTCCAATTGATCACTAAACGCGAGTAGATCTAATGGCCAACTGAGTTTAATAACCATCAACTGTCTGATTACTGCTTTCCCCAAATCTTCAGTTAATGCTATTTACGGTAAAGCCAGTATAATATTAACAAAATAATTATAAAAAATGTTTCTCTCTATTCTATAATGAAATACATTATACGCCTTGGAAAGTAGGTAAAGCATTGTGTGACCTCTCTCTTAGGCCAAATATAAAGAAGGTTTATTAAAATTGTCCCCAAAATGATTGATTAACCGTCGATTTTGCTTCGTCATGAAATAAGAGACTGATAATATATTTATTTTTGATGTTTATTTAAACTTGATGTTAAAGAAAAATATTGTATTATCTTGCTTTAATCATAAGGAAGTAAATATAAATGGAATATAAAAGTAGACAATAAACATTACAAAAATAAATATGCACAATATTATAATCGGATTATTATCATAGATGGCAGTGCCTAAAGAAAGTCACTCAGTCACTGCAAGTCACTGCTGAAATGATTAGTCAGTGTTGTAGGCAAAGAGAGAAGTCGTTGGTTGTCCATGGTCTCTACCTACCCCCGAATTGTCGCTATATTGAGATTATAAACAAAAATGTAAACCACAAACAACTACAAAGATTTCTTTGTTAAAATTATGACCTGAAAAGAGTTGTCGACATATTGTCCGCGTATGATTTGAATAAAAAACATATTTTCCTAAAGTGACTAAGAATAAAATACTGAGAACAAAATGTGACAAATGTGAAAAAAAGTAACGTCAAGGAATCCCTTAGGAAAGGAAATTCCCGATAAAAAGCAGCTTTTGTCCTTTCATGATTAATGCACTTTTCGCGTGGCCCCGACATGTTGCCGCGGATCCGGACCACCACCCCTGCTCACGTTTCACGAAAACCTACACCAGATTTAATACATGTTTTGTTTACTAATAATACATTTGAAATAAACAAAACTTTAAATGTACTTTATTACTCTATATTGCTTTGAAAATTATCCTACTTTAATTATGAAAATATGTTTATGTTTATGCATAAATTTGCCGTTTTAAAAGAGCACAAGTAAGTTTTAAATAAAGTTGAGTTCACAGTATTAAATATACAAGAGAAATACCAGGAACAAGTTATCATGCTTATTTTATTAGTCTAACGGGCTAATGCACTTGAGTTACTCACTAATGTTCTCTGAGATACGACGTGTTGCTATGTTTAAAATAAATTAAATGAAATAAAAATAATAATTTATATTTATAAGCATTTGATAATCAATATAAAATTGTGAAAATGTACATCATTTTGACCAAAATGGTCACGGAATAATATTTTTTTCGCCGCAAATTATATGGGTATCAATTAACGAAGGTTGCTTTTTAGAATTAGGGCAAGCAATTGCCGTTTTTGAACTCGTTAAGAGAGGATTATCCTTGACTTTGACGGATCACTCCCATTCGAGGGCGGCGACGAGCAACTACAATCAGATGGGACGACGACGGCTATCAATTTGTTCAATTCGTACACTTTTCTTTAATAACTTGTCATTAATAATAAGAGCTAGTAACGTGACGATGCATTATTGAATGACAACACAGAAAAGATTATTAAGTCCGCTAACTTACAGAAATAGCGATGGGTCAAATAACTGCACAATATTTTGTATAATATACATATTTTTGTATGACTATTAAAATTATTAACAGTCAACAAACCGTTCTGAAATAAATTTCATGTTTACTTTTGGTCAAGTGACCGCTCTCCTCTTTTTAGCGTTAAATGATAGGCATTTAGTTAAATATCCTAGAAATCACTTATCAAACAAAATCCAATATACCATAGGCAGCACGCTCTTGATCATAAAGTAAAGCGTAAACCAAATATTTAAATGTTATTATATATTGATCCAAATAAAATCAAATTGTCGTTATACTTTATACCTTTCTGCTTTAGTATGAAACATCACCGCACAGTTGTTCCTGTACATATGCGACATTTTAGCGAGTAGAGTGTGTATAATTATTACGATATGAAAAGTAAGTAAGCAAAATTTATGTACAAGTATTCAGGCAATCATATGCTGTACAGAGAAGATTGTGTGACAGGAAATGTACGGGAATACCATTTGTAAAAGGAAATTGAAGGAAAATTTGCAATATTGAGAAATATATGTGCATTGCTTTCCCGACCCCTAGTCGTTCTATTTAATTTCAATACTAACCTTTACAATTGAAGATTCATTTTAAATCTAGAAGAAAATCCAGATAACATCGCTGTGAAATATTTCTTTAAAATATAGTCAGTCTAGATTACGTAGAAAGGAAATCATTTGATAGAACCAACGGAACACTCTGTCTGAAGCAATAAATTGGAAACTATATAAATATTAAGAGTTCATTTCTTTTTGAAACCAATTGTAAATAAAAGAGGACCTTAACTTAATTAGCCGCTATTTTTATGACATGCCTCGCTTACCAGACTCTAGTACTTGAAAGTAATCTCAATATAAACCTACATAATTTTTCTAACGTAATTCTACGTGTCTATAACAAATAGAATTAATAAATATAGAACTTTACTCATGCAAATTTATGATACGAACACACACGCAAACCGCTAAACCGCAAGATATAATATTAAATGTAGCTGGATTGTTTCGGGAGCAGTTGCACCCGTTTTAGAGTTGTAATAAAGAGCTAAACGATCGCCGGCTGTATCACTTCCACCGCATTTGATCCGTTATAGCGCTATAAATGGAAACGACTTAGATATCTGAATCTACTCAAACAGACAAAATGATATTCAAATGTAATAATATCGGGTGTATGTTATAGAACCAATACGGACTACCATTCGAAGAACCCAGTAATCGACAAGTATAGTCAGTGAAATAATAAATTACATCATTTGATAATTCAAACTAATGTTTAATTACATTATGTGTTGCGAAAAATTTACACGAATATATCAGTTTCTCTATACTAATTATACTAATAATAATTTTTCATATTTTATTTTATGTTGTTGAAAAGCTCATACAAGGTTAACGCGCATGTCTAACATTCCAATATGAAAAACTACAGTGTTTGTTAGTCACTGGGTCGAGCATGTATTTTTTACTATACCTAACAAAATCATAATTTTTAACTAAAAAATAGTTTATAAAATAGTAAATGTAAGTTCTATATATTATTAAATCTACATTTTTCCAAACATCTTCCAATGAATAGTTTCCACAACACATAATTTAATAGACGGATGATATGCAGTGAACTATTTAATGTTGCAATTGTCTGCGAGTTCTTAATAATGAAAATGCATTATGACTTTTGGATACACTGCGTAAAGTAAGACACTACTTTGTTACGCTAACAATTGTGCCTCTAGTGAAAAGGGATACTACATACCTACACAAATTCGCAAAATCCGCGTATGTGCCGTAAGATAATGATTCAACTCTATTTCTGCCATAATTTTCGTATTTCAGTAAACGCATTTGCCTACCAATCACGTTTGAACGGCTAAATCGAGTTGGTTAGATAAAGTATGTCCTTCTGAGTTATGAAGTACTTTTTGTAAGATAGAAAAATAAGACACCATTGTTTCATTATTTTCTATTTCTTACTTTGTACTGCAACGGTTATATCTAGCATTCGAATTTATGTAACTTTCGAATATGATATTATTTTTCAAAAGGAGTTATTTGTTCTATATGTTTGCGTCGTCCTTGTTTTATTTTATTTATATTTATCTAGTTGTTAATTAAATTATACATCTGTAATTAAAATATTAACAATTTCTTACAAACTTTTCTATCGAAGACAATAAACAGTTAATAAAAGTTTGCTGATAAATGATTTTATTAAAATATTTAATTAGATTAAACTTTTTGTAACAGAAGAAAACAACTCGTAATCCCTTGTCACTTTAATCTTTAACTGTTAACAAAGTGCATCTCTTAAAATAGATACATTTGAAATAGCAGGTCTGAGATCACAATGCAACGTTACTAGCCGGGAGTTCTGCGAACGCGAATAGTAGAAATCCCACGGGAGCAACTTTTAATTAAATAGAATGTTGTTACTTACACTTGTAAAATTTGTAAAGCTCTTTAAGATAACATTGTACAAGTTCGAAGTAAAGCATTGAACAGATAGAGCTTGCTATAAGACAAAAAAATATCTTTAGGTACTGATTATAGCTTAGGTATGGATAACCATATGATCACATATCAATTACCTACTACATAATATGCACTATCTCTCCCTATCTTTAAACTTAAATCATTATACCTTTCTCCTGAATAACGTTTGTATATATTAAATTTATATATGTGTATGTATATTATGTATTTAGTTTATTTATATGTATGTATTTTATTTATTGCATAATATTTACATCATAATTATAAAATAGAGCTTCCTAAATTGCATTGCCCGATACTAACACTGTTTCTCCTATGAGGTTATCTGGAAGAAATTACTTTTAGTGATAAGATTGCCGATTACTCTAAATTTATGTTTTATAAATTATGATAACAATAACTACCTATATCTTTAATTAATTTATTTAAATAATATTAGTTTATGTTTGTCTATTACCCATAAATAGACATAAATAATAATAACTAAATAAAATTCATATTATCAAATAATACAGATGTTGAAAAGCAAACTTGCAAGAGCTTGAAGCTATAAATATATATTTATGTCTTACGTACACCATTTATAAAGATTTGGTTCAAATATTCTTACAAAGAAATCAAATCGGAGTCTAGACAGTATTATTTAGAAAGAAAGGTCTTCGAAGCATCTATAATAATAATAAATAGTCCAATTTACTTTTGTATACTATATATATTAACTTATTGATTATTGCTATTGTAACAGATTGTATATACAAAATAATAGAACATTCATTCTCTCGCATAGTTTGTATATTTGTTGACAGATTTGCTTAATGTAGTATGTATCGCAATCTCCGCTTCTATTTCCATTGGATACCGAATGGCATTAAACCAGTTGTTATACACTATTGTTGTTTTTACAATAAAGATTTTATAATTAATAATTATATGCACACTAAAACATCGCGCGCACGATTGATTCAGCAATGATTCCATGTAAAAATTCTAAAAAAAATTGGTGGACCTACATTGTACATATATATTTCTATTTTAGACATCAAAGTCGCAACTCTACAAAATGTACTCTGATAAATGTATTTCAAAGTCAAAAGTCAAATCTGCAAGAAAAGATGATACTGCTAACAATATTCTTTAAAAATACGTACTTTTCAACAACAAAATCTATATTCACTAATTGTTTGTTAAAAAGAAGGAAGGAATAAGAGAAAATCTAATTAAAATTAACAAGAGAACAATAATAAATTTCAAATTATTCTTATGTTACAGGGTGTCCCAATTCCAACTTTAGAAATTTTGATTGACATAGAAAATTAAATCGTCGAACTAGAAAATTAAGTTTGAAAACTAACACCCTATACGAGTATGACTCTCGGGTATCTTATTACATGTAGCCATTAGTTCCGCTCAAGTTTTCTATTAGTTTTAATTACTTTTGGAAAATTTCTATTATAGAATCGTATTTGAAAAAAATAATTTAAATAATGTATCGGCTGATGTAAAGCTTTCGAAAGGCTTATGAAGACATTTAAATTTTAATAAAAAAATTATTTATAATATTTTATGACTTTGTTTGTATCAATAGTCTTTTTTTCAATTAAATTATATTGATGACATTTTAAGAAATTTTATTAATATTCGTTTCGAACGCCAATCGAAACCGGGACCTGCCCGTAACAGACTAACGCCAGGGCATCTAACGTACTATATATTAAATAAAGATGTATGATAAAACATTTCTGGTGTGGTTTTCATTCATTTATATACTCCATTTTGACAACGATAGACGAAGATTTTGTTAGTATGGAATTTTTATATCTATTTCATAAATGCTACTTTGAATTTTTTCAAAGTCTAGAAATTTATACTTCTTATAGCAGAACTCAGTTTCTATTGAGGCGGTGATGCATTATAGACGTTGTTAAAACAATCACGTATAAAACTGTATACATAAGAGATGTTTGCAAATTCTGCCTTGACTCAATTATAATATTAAAAATAAATATTATATTATTTCATACAATATTTCCATTTTGTGTTTTTAACTTGTTAAAATTTTTTTTAAAAACAGAGTTAATAAATATTAAACTAGTTGAAAATATTTATTTTATTTAAATTTATATAAAAAAACTTAATACACAGACATCAAAAATGCAATTTTCATGAATAGAAAGGAAATAAGACGCCATAATTTCTCTTAAAGCGTAAAATAAGACCTCTCTGGGAACAAGGTAAATTGCCGGCAGCGGTTGTCGCTAATGTTGCCAGTTTAAATATCATATTAAAGTAAAATGTTTTCATATTTAAGATTTTAAAATAAACATAGCTAACTTTTTACATAGCTACTACTAACATAGCTAATCTCTTGGATTATTTTATAAGAAAAGGAAGCTTCATTATGAAATTAGCTATTTGTGTATATATTGAGATTGTTATTAAAACGCAATCAGTTGCTATATCGCGAAGATAAATAAATATTGTTTTCGTTTATTATAATAAACTTTATTCAAATTCCAGTTTTATATTGTAGGAATGTTTATGTTTCTTCTAATAATTTATATCCCGTCCATCCCTCAGGAGTACCCTCGTAACGACGCTCATTTATAACTTTAAATACTACCCGGAAAGTTGAATGTTTAGTCGAGTGTCTCCACATATTTTGGAAGTGAAGTGAGCGTTCTAGTTTTCAAAATGAATTATTAAACTTGATGTTTTATTTTAAGAACTTAATAGACAGGAGAGATTTACCCAAAATCGCGAACGACGAGAATATGTAATTATATTTTGCCTAAATTCACCAATCCGAGAACACTAAACAATTTCTAAAATTAGAAATACTAATAGCAATTTATATCTATCTGTGTTTACAAAAATGACAATATTTTGAAGATAAATATTAGTTTGAATTTTATTTACAAACATTAAACATAGGCTATTTTGTAAACATACAACGAAATTATTTTGAACCAATTTTCAATTTGTAACACTTCCGAGTGCACGTTGGAAAATATAGTATTTTTCACACCGCGCCGAATCGCTTCTCTGATCACCGTTCGTCGGAAATGCGCTTCGAAAATCGTATCAGTCGTGTCGCTACACACCCAAAGGCGATGTTAAAATATTTTCCATTTAACTAACGCTACCACACACCTACAGTAACTCAATTTGAAATTTATTTGCCGAGAGGAATACGATTGAGTGCACGTAACCTTTTAACCTCATACAAACTTATTATTTAAAATCACGTACTCGTATTTTTGATTTTATGTGTAGTTTTGAACAGCCTCGTCCGCTTCTGGTCCTTCTCATCTTGGCTTCTCTTTCTTCGCGTACTATTTATAATATTATTAAGTGCTCGTGAATGTGTGTGTCTATGTGTGTTTGGGCAAATGAATCAAAGTAGGAAAATTAAAAGTTTTAGCAAAGATTACTGAAAATAATTGAAAATAAAAGTTTTAAACTAAAAGTGTCTTTTGGAATACATAAATATTGCTGAGGGCTAGGCTGTGGAATAAAACCACAACAACAAAAATTAAATACGAAAAGGTTTTAATGAAACAACAACAAAAATATTTCATTATTTTAATTATTAAAAACATAGAATTAATTAATTTAAAACATTTTATGCGACTCATTGTTGTGTTTATTTTGATAAGTAAACATAAAACTATTAAACATTTATTATCACGCTTAATTCACATAACGTGTACTACGTAATATTATACACACTCGTATGTACGATATAATATCGTTTACATTTAACGTTCCAATCTCCGCTTCCATCTCTCAATGGTTAGTTGACAGAAAATGACTTTCTTCACTATTTTATTTGTGTAGTAATCGGTTATTATTAATAATGTTTTTTTCTAAACAATGAAATCGAATACGATTGATAGTTGTAATATAATGTTTAAATTGCGCACAAAGGAAGTGCTTTAGTGCATTACCGTGTTCACATACACGCCGCAAACTTCAAAAGCAAATTGCACAAGTAGCATGCATTTATCTCTGTTGGTTGAACGATGAAAGCTTCCATTAGATTCCTTACCACGGGCTCAGAATGAATGAATGCACTTAAGGTAGCAGGTCGTCACAAATCAAAGTTACCAGCGATTCAAAGTAATGGTTACTTATAAAATGATGCTTACCTACTGCCATTATAAGGAAAGCGACTTCGCAATTCAACGATCTCTAATTACGTACAAGTTACTTGAAATAGTTCTACTTCTTATATTACATATGCAGAGACTATAATACTACATTAATTAGGTACTTACAACTTCCTCTTAATATTTTTTTATAGAAATATATTCTTTTAAGTATGTTTTAATAAATATAAACCTATGTATGTCCGTGAAGTTGAGTGCATAGAAATATGTGTACATTATTAATTATTTATTAATGTGATATTATTTTTAAAATGTATGCATTTGTTTCGGGCCTGAGGATTTACGAATATGTATTTATTAAAAATTAATCGTTTTCTAGTACTAGTATAGTACTTCTAGTACTCGACGTTGCTTATAAACCCACTGCTCAAGTCCCTAGCTTTATTCTGTAGAAATAAAAAAGTTTTTAAACTACCACAACTTCCATAACTTGCATTTTTATATTTAAGTTATTGTATAATAGTTTTATAACTTTTAAAACTCGTTATTGAATTATAGTTCTAAAAATTATGACTTAAAACATAACCTTTAGTTATCAGAGTTGTATCTTTCTGGTCGAGACGAACATTTCATTACGTCGAATGACTAAAGTTTGTTAATTTCATAAACGTTGTAAATTTACATTCGCTTTGTCCCCGTGATCTGAGATCGTATAATATTGCTTCTATTAGGCGAGGTCAAAAAACTTTCTTTTGAACAAAATTCTTTATAAAATCATGAAAATAATTTTGTCTTAGGTTCTGAACATGATTTAACTAATATAGACTTATTGCAAAAGCTTTACAATCGTCATGGTCTTGTGAGCCAAAAACAGAATAAACAAATAAGGAAATAGAATGTTACCTACAATCCAAAAATCAAATTTAAATAAAAACAACGTAATAACTGGTGCGGAGTAGACACGTATATGACGACTCTCATTACCCTCTATTTAGAAGTCAATATAGAGTTATACATTCATTTGTATAGAATTCTTGAATCTTTTTGAAGCGCCATTGAAACTCCACTTAGAGTGATGCAAGTCGGGCTCGTGCCCCCGTCTTCCACAAAACATCCGATAGCGTACCCCGTTTCATAGTGGAAGGTAATTTTCCTGGAGTGGCTCACTCGCGAATAGCAAAGTTGTTGATAGTGCAGTGTTGATGCAGGCGCCCTCATCTCGACTACGCAATCAACACAACTAAAATGATATATGTTTAGACACACGGATTATTTGCTTTTGTTATTCGACTATGATATTTGTTTTGTTAATG
Organism: Tineola bisselliella; assembly: GCA_028551675.1. NCBI lineage: Eukaryota > Metazoa > Arthropoda > Insecta > Lepidoptera > Tineidae > Tineola > Tineola bisselliella. The sequence continues at coordinate 150,678 of JAPWLS010000993.1, forward strand.
TGATTCTTATCTAAAAAATTGTTCTTTTCATGTTTTATTTTAGATTTTATTATATGGAATGCTTTTATTGTTTATTCAGCCTAATCACCTACACTGTTGCCCTTAATAGCAGTTCCACTTAGTGTAGCATCTACCCTTAATGCATATTATTGTGCAATCAAATGAAAATCATAAAAAAGGAAAACAGAAAAAAATCTAGTGAATTTTCTAAGAAAACAAGCTGAATCGACGGAAACGCCTGGCACTACTCACTACCGATTTAGAAAACAATATAAAGCTGACGATGGGTTTTTCCTTCAATATTTTCTAGATAACGATGTTTATATAGCTTTTATGGAAGGTTTTCTTCGAATTCGATATCTTATTATCTACTAGTTCACATTGTATTTTATAGCAATTATTGGTCTTATCGAAGTGCGAACATTTCTAATAATATTGAAAAAGACAAAAGGAGTTTGAAGCTCTCACATTTTATAAACTCTATTTCCTTTCAACTAAAATATTTATTTTAGTAATAATTTATTGCGATATATTTTCCTGATACTTTTGAATTAGACGAAATAGCAAAATTAAAATATTGTAAATGTCTAATAAATATCGAAGCACTTAAATCAATAAAGAAAATATAGTTTGAAAACACAATATTAATGTATTGTATGAAAGTCGCGCCACGTAGAATCAATTTCATATCATTGCATCTAGCTGCGTCTGTGTTGTCTATTGCGCTTAGGAAATAAATTTCGAATCATGTTACTACCTCATGTGGCGTAAACGGGTTTACTTAAATGGAAAATATTTTCCGTATTTATTCTTCATACAATGTTACAAGTGATATAATATTTTGTTTTCTTTTAAAAACAATAGAGGATAAACTTTTCAAATACTAAAAATAGAAGCAGTATGAACTTTCTGTGTACCCTTATCATAAGTCTATAGGGCCGTATTATTCAAAAGTATGTATATTATTTAGATAATGGTTATATTTGTTTTTAATCTCACGCACTGTCGAAACAAAACGGCATTTTTCATCACCTGCATCTATATGTACATACTTTTTTGTTTTCACAATGCATACACCATTTGCACCCGGTCTCCACGGCTTGCACCTCGCATAGGGGATCACTCCCGTACTCCCTCATACAAGTAGAGTGGCCCACTTAAGGAAAATTAGCTTCTTCTATGCAGAGAGAACGCTATCGGGTGTTTTGTTGGATTTCTGATGACAACACGTCAGGGCTATTAGTCGCTTACAACCTATTTGTGTTACGTACTTTCCGAGGTGGGGGACCTGTGAATGAGGGGTAGGTGATGTTTTATACCTAATTTTAAAAGTTAAGCAATATTTTGTTTTATTTATGTGGCAAGCTTGATAATTTATTTTGATCTCAATCGTTTCGAAATCATTGCAGCCATCGTCATTACTAGTATCTTACCACGCCTACTATAACAAATATTTATAAATAGTATACAGTAAGTTACATAAAAATATGTAATTATTTTAATTCACAACGAATTAAAAAACCAATTAAAATGTCCATCATTTATCGTAATCACAAAAGAGAATACGTAAATTCCGTCTCTTTGTTTTTGAGATTTCATTTCATTATTGTAACATTATTAAAATTTATTCTTTGTTATGGATATCGAATGATTTCCTTTTTTTTATTGTGTAACACAATTTATATTTTCGAGCAATCGTATTATAATGAAAAACTTTTTAAAAACAGTTAATCAAAAAAAAATACGATATTTTTTTACGCGTTAAGTTCTACCAAAAAATATACCTCATACAGATTTTACATATTATTAAACATTTAACTCGATTTTAAGGATTATGTATGTAACTAACTTTTCTATGAAATTGTTAAGTTTGTAATTGTTCACTTTATTAATGTAAATATTAGCTTTCACTATAACAATGACATTAAAGTAAAATAGTGAATATAAAAAGTTTTTAAATGTATATTTCTCGAATATGATTTTCTCTAGTAACTTGCAATGTCTTTGGTTGGAAATACTAAGACAATAATAGGAAAAGCGCCTCTAGAGGTCGTGTTAAGTTGACACTAAATAAAGGTTGAACGGCACAGCTTTCTGTTCACGCTCGTCCCCTCTACTCTCGTTCCCTAACTTTTAACATTCGCGTAGAGATTACAAATAACTTTTCTAAAGTACGATTTCAACAATTTTTTTTTTTTTTTCAAGGAAAAAGACTCATATATTTTATATGAGTTGATCGTGATTTTTTTGGGTATGGGTCTTACCATCCTATATATCGTATAACTTTGAATAAACATTAATTGTTAAAAAAAATTGAAATCATAAACAATTTTTGTAGTTCAATTAAAAATTTAGGTAATCACTTATTAATGTTACTAAATTCCTAATATGGTATTTAATGGTAATTTTTAAAGAAAACTTACACTTTTTTATAATTATATTAAAACAAATATATGAAAGAAGACATGCCAAGCGTAATATTACCATGAGCGAGGATTAGATACTGACTACTTTGCCTATAGATAAAAGGATTCAAATAAATTCAAAAATATGTACTATCAATATTTACATATTAAATCGTATTGTTTTTGTCGTCTTTTCTAGTATATTTAATTCAGAGTTTTGTCACACATTTGTCATTCTTCTACTTCTCCACAACGTAACAAATACGGAACGGTATACAAACGAAATAAATATTAATGAAGCCATTCTAGCAAAAACGCCTAAACAAACATTCAAATATAAATAAACATGGGAGAATATCGAGAGGTCTCTTAGAATTGTAACAAATGTCGTTAGAGGAAAATATTGAAAAAGAATCGCCTGAAGCTGTATATTATTATGTACCAGGAAGGGTAGTGACTTCCAAATGCTTCCTGTCATAAATATTATTTTTTGTCAAGAAACCTCGTAGAAAACACATTTATATTGTATGACCCAATTAAAATAAGTGTTATGAATTATTATAAATCTGAAATTTACTTATAAATAAAAACGTATTAAGAACATTATTTTAAAAAAGGCACATCTTTAAGCTTAAAACTTTTATTTCGAAAAGCTTCATAAAATCTATTAAAAGAGTTTCAAAATTATTACAATATCGTATTCATGTATTGTGTGAACTTACGTAATCTCCTTTAATCAACAGAATATATACAATGCAATATAAAGCTAGTGAAGCAAACAGGGCTGTGTTTGAACGCCTGCAATTCAATTACTGCAGAGCTACTAGTGCGTATTGCATCGTAAACCATAAGCAATAAGGCGCTACAAACACTCGCTTTATTATACCTGCTTGATAATTCATATATACACACAATACATGTAGCTCTATTTCTTCTTTGTTTATTTTTTATATAAAGCTTTTTATGACTCCCTCGGCTTTATAATTATATAAAGAGATCATTTTCAAAATTTATATATTCGCCACTAAATCACCTTTCAACTTACAATAATACGAAAGTTAATTATTACATTTTAGTAAAATGTTAAATAAAGAAAAAAGGTATGAATAGCCTAAAATAATTTTTCATTTAATTTATATTCTTAATTATAATAATTTGGTAGCGAAAACAACAACTTTAGTGAGCCGGCAAACAATTTTGTTTAGTCTTTATGTTCCAAACCGCATTAACTAAGTGCTTCATAATAATTATGTCCTCTTTTAAGATTTACATTGTCGTCGAGCGAAATGAGTTTTATAATTCGACGGTCGTACTCGTAAAAATTAAAATTAATTCTGTTTTTATTTTACTTTTTTTTTATTATGAAGGTATATGCGAGTCAGATGACAAATATACCTAACTGTCATCATTCTGCCTACTTCTCATGTTTATATGAAACAGTCCGCAATAATTCTAAAATTAAGGAAACAATTACTAGTAATATGTTAGAATAAAATATAGGTATATTCACAGATAAATATTCCCCAGCTTCCGACACAATAAGGTAAATAATGATCCTAATTCAGAATAAAAGGTAAAAGATTTCAATAATTAGATATATAAAATAAATTACTACTTAACCATATACTTATATCTAAAACATAAGAGAATGTAATATCATTAGTGGGAACAAATCTTCATATAGAAACGAAGTAAAGTTGAATAATTTCAGAAGATTGCAGGCCCTGCAAGCCAAATACACTCGTCTATATGATAATCTTACTGGAATACTTTCCTTCTTCTGCGTTTGTTCGCCAATCAATAGCGTCTTATGCATGTAGAAAACGAAATTAATAATGTCGTAAAAGTTGAAATTCCTTACATATCAGTAAAATTTACATATGAATTTTTACTTCTTGTATTTATATTCATTTTGCGAAGTTTACAAAATTTCTATTACCTTGATTTTTTATAAGGTTAACGCTGATGTTGTAGTAAGTTGTAAGTATTGTTGATTACTTTACAACAAAACGGTGTTTTTGTAAACTTTAAAATGTTCTATATTTACGATATTCTTATCTTAATTTAATTTCTAATAAATAATAAACTGTTTGTTGTTTATAATTTATAAATAGCACATGTTGAGGTTTGGGCACTTAATTGTGTTGGAACCTTCATCAGAACTGTCACTTGAGGTCGATAGTTTACACAAGATGACTCGCCACAACTCACTACGTTACCAAAGTAATGTAGTCCGTTTAATTCAACAGAGCATTTTACAATTAGCATTTGATTTAATTAAAACATTAAATCTTTGTATTTTAAAATTATTGTCAGGCTATTTTAAGCCGAATCGTGTAGCGTTATTCTATTTTATTTTCGTTTCTGCATGATAATATTGTGTTATTATTTATGTGAAATAAACGGGCATATCGCGAGCAATTGACTGAAGCACCAGTGATGGATGACGCGACGTCCCTATCCCCACCATGCCGGCTTAAGACTCATTGAAGGGGGGATTATATCTGGACATTGACGAATTGCTCCTTCTACGCCACTCGATAACACTATAAAATGGATGACGTTTTAAAACTTACAACCACTGTAGTCTTCAATAACTAATACTGTCTAACGCCATTTTTCAGACCACAAATCTCTATCGCTTTACCGATTCAGACTTTGTTTATTTCTAGTAATAAATCTTATGAAAAGAATTAATTTCATCAAATTATTTCACTTCTATTGTGTTTAACAATATAATAATCATTTATTTCAGTAAGGAAAAGTTACTGTGAAGTTATAGGTAGGATATGTAAGGACGAAAAAAATAGCTCGTTATTAGTTATTCTTATTTGATAACTTAAAAAAATATATGAAATGAATGTGTTTCGCCAATAAGTCACGACGTTTGCAATAACGGATTAAAATAATTAAAATAGTAAGCCGCATAAATTCTTTTAACCTCAGACAAAATATACACATGCACAATGTATGAACGCAACGTGGTGCAACAGATTAACAAAAGAATAAGTTACAGTGTTGTTTCAGTACGCATTCCTGAAACAGATATACTTTTAAACATGTCAGAGAAAACAGTTACAATGTCGCTTGAACCATAAAACAGGAGGCTCTGCAAAGCGTTTAATGGCTCTTTATGGGCCATTGCAAACCACTATCCCAGTTTTATATCGTAGTTGTCTACGAGTTTTTATTGGTTAAAAATATTACTAAAAGTGTTTGGTATTTATCCAAGAGTTCGAAGAAGTTTTTTAATTTATTTCAGTGACCCCCACTGAGTCATTATTAGGTTAAAATACGCTACGACTAAATTGTCGCTTTAAATAAAATGTGTCGATCTTTGATTATATGACTAAACTTTTTGCAATTAAGATCAGGCCACACGTGTGTTTATTGTACGTGTTTTGTTTAATGTAAAAACAACTATGAGTTTTTAATTTACCAATTTTACAAATTATATTATATTACAAAAAACGTAGACAAATGTGGTTCGATTTTTAAGTAGCGTCCGTAAAAAGCATTTCAAGACGTGTTCAATGATAGTGAAAAATCTAAGATTCATATACTTTTCGGAATATTATTCGAAATAATCTTTGTAGGCAGATATACGATATTAATTCCATTTGAGAATACTGTTCGTTAACAATGCATTCTAGCCGTTGGGAAATAGAGCCATGAATTACATAATGGTTAAACAAAATTATAGTATCGTAATATAGTTTTATTGTTTCCTTTTTGACGCCTTATATTTGAATTGATATTTGACTGTATTGACAATTGTATTTTTTTATTTTAAATTATTTTATACTTAGATCAGCTCTATTATTTTCAGGCATTCTGTGGTAGGTATCGGTCTTTCGTTCATTTGTTTTCCTGCGAAGCCTCGAGCGATGAGAGTTTAAAATTTGTGATTTCGAAGGATTCCATTCCATTGCTTCTAGAGCAAATATGTTCAAAAGTCAAGAGTAAATTCGGAGTTGGGGTACTGTTTAGTATTGCTGAAGATACTATGTGGAAGATTGTTGGCGGGATTTCCGCCTAAAACAGCAAAAACAATATAATAACAAGGAATTGTACTTTAGATTTATTTAAACTACACTATAACATAGGAAATTCTTGTCTTTTTTCATTTGTCATTCATTTTAGTAATCTTATGCCATATTCTGCATACATATCGTTGTTAACAGATATCAACAAAACGCGTCAGCTGTGGATGTCTGAATACAAGCTAATCAGCTGCTTCGTATTCAGTTAGGTACTGCTGAATACACATTGTTTAGAAGTGTTCACTTAAACTCTCCAACATTGCATTTACCTTATACTGCGTAGAGTACTAGAATACGCTCACTTTAGAATTAAAAAATTCAAAAGACAATCATAGCAATGTAATTTATCGAGCATATTTTTTAAATACCTAATTATGCTTAGATGTGCTTGTATGAATGACACTGAATAATTAAAGAATAATTATATACCGAAATGTAACCCATTTCTATTCCAACTACCACGGACGCTCAAAATAAAGTTTTAGAAAAAAAGACGCGATTTACTACATTTAATATTAACCAATGTTTGCAAAGCTAGTTAGCAGCGTTAGTCTTTGAAACAAAACAAACAAAATTCACAATTAAATTCAGATTCTAAATCATATTATAGATATTTTTTAGATTATAAAAGCGATATGTTAGATCAAATAAAAAGCTACTTCCTCGTACCATTTCACAAGCAAAAATATTCAATAAAATGCCTAATAATTCCAATAGCAAACTTGTTACACCTGCTACAGAAAGCGCATGCTACGAAGGAAATCAATCACAAATCGGATTTCTTACATGCACATGTTCGACGGAAACTAACTCCCTAGAGAGGAGGGGAAATTGAAATATTTATTATTATATGTACCTATACGGTAACCGTCGCATTCGTAAACAAATTCAACATAATTTCAATGTAAAATATATAGGTACATTGATATTATTTGGTAACTTAATGTAAGTAAGTATACACATAGGTACATCTGTACAACATGGATTTACTGGTAAGTAGCATTCTCTGCTGGTCAACATTCGAGAGAGGGTAATTTAATGGAATATAAGATAAGAAAAATATTGATAAGTTATACGACATAAATAGATATACCTACATACAGCATCTGGGAGGTAAAACATATTAAATAGAAGATTTTTATTTATTTCATGTGTTTCGGATTAGTTCAAAAAAGCCGACAGAAGTCAATCCTGTGAGATTCTATCTCGTCTTAGCCGGCATAGTGAACGCAATGCAATAATAGACATTGTTCATTTTAATCAACTCACAGAACTCGTAGTAATAAAAGTATGCAATATTTTTCTCAATGTAGAATGCTGTAAAAACAAATTGGCATTTAGAAAAATTGTTCTATATTAACTCAAAGTATAAATGCGGCACCTGGGAACGCGGTCTTGAGTCCAAATCCCAATGGAACTATTTTTAATTAAATTGAGCGCTGTTACCTTTTCCTCTGAAACTCTTAAGTGTTTTCTTGATAAACTTTACAAGTGGAATATTGTTCTTAAGCCTTTACAGTAATACAATGTTGTTATTAAAAATATTATTAAAATATCTCAACAATCTTTGAAATAATGTGTTTACAACATAATTTACAATTTAGACAAATCATTCATATTGGATTAAATCGCAAACGATACACCGCAATGGCTAAGTGGGTTTAAGCGGGATAAAAAAGAAATACACAAAAAGATATTTTAGTAAAATAGGCCGACATGTGATTAGACAGGTCGACAGACGAGGTAGCCTGATGTTAAGCTAAGGTGCTACTATAATAAAATACGAGTATCTACAGGCACTAGCATCCTCTGAGTTACCAGCTTTGACATTTTAAATGATGTTTCCAAGTTGATCCAAAATGCAACCCAGCCGCTTCACAACCTTACAACCATAGTTGCACCAAACCAACCTAAAATCATATATAAATATTTCAAATTAGTTTAGTGTCTACATACAAAAATAGTGTTAACCTTAATAAAGCATTGTCTTTATATCTTACTATCAGTGAAACATCTTTAGGTCATGACAAAAACTTTAACTGTCACTCTTTATTGGCCATTTACCGCAGTAATAGTTTTTCTCTTTCATTCCATTTAGAATTACAACATTTTCTTAATCCTATAGTTATGTAACAAAAACCAAATATATTGTACCAACTATAATATTGTATTCTGAGGACGTAAAGACTCTCTATTATGTCAATGTTTGATTATAGAATTGATAATTTTATAAATATTATTTAACATTATTAATAAACGCGTTTAAAAAACTTCTAAAACCTCAACCGAAACCAATTTAATTTTGTTATAATGCACTTTTATATATTTATAGGATATTTTTTACTTTCCAGTGTTGCATAAGAAAATTGCAATCGTAACAACACACGTAGAATATAGCAAATAAAGCGCTCCAACAAATCACTGCAACGTTACATTACTGAATATTTCAAATTGCATCCACTAAAATTACACATTAGTGTCACATTTCTGAAACTTCAACCGTATTATACTCAGACAAGCATTCGGAGAATTAGGCTTTGCATATTGTAGAAACCTTCTACTATTGCCAGACGTAACAACGTCGTTAATATGGTCCGACTACTTCACTTATAGTAAAATGCTTTTGTTCTCACCAACAATTTATCTATTTTAGTGTGAAGTTACTACGAATGCTTGGACGACATATTAAATACAGTAAAAGTATTGCTTTGAACTAAATATAATAATAAATTATTGCACTTAACTAAGGCCTAAAGAGGTACACTAGTAATTTTTTGATTGATTTAATTTGTCTCTGTGAATAGCAATCTTAAGTTTATGTCATATAATTAGATCAGGCTTTTTGGGGCTTTCTATTGCGTTCCCACTGTATAGTTTTCATATGACGTTTAGCTACACAACCGCCATGTGACAAATTATTGTTAATAATAAAATCATAACACACCAAAAGTAAGTAATCACAGTATAAACGCTATGCAAGCAAAGGTCTAATTATACATTCAACTGCCACAATAAATTGCCAAGTTACCTACTAAAACAGAATTTGCATATAGATAAAATATAAAGAAAAATAATTGCTTTAAATTGTTGCGAAATGAGAGTTATTTATGACTTTTGATAATGTTAAAAGAGTTAAATTTCTACTACTAACTACCACGCTTCTTTCTAGTTTCAAGTTTTATAATATTTTAATCAATATTTACTCTTATTATTGGATTTAAATTAGTATCATATAAAGACAATTTGAATTTGCTATGATCTGTTAATAAAATCGCATAAAATTTCATAGAAATTGTATAAAATAACTTTTAGGTTATTTATTCAATAAAATTAAGCTAAATATCTTAAGAAAACATAATCATTTAAACTCGACAACCTAAGGAAAACAAAAAAATGTCAGAAATTCGTAAGTGGTCTAATGAAAAAAAAATACAAGACCCGGTGTATGTATTCGTGTCTCACGTACATGGCAACGTATAAAGGAGTCAATTTATCTTATTTTCTTGCTTTTCCCGAGTGGACTACAAATCAAGATAACAAGCATCGATAGTAAAACATACGAACATCTTAAACGATATAAATATTTGCTAAACTTCTACAATATAAAAAGGTCTAATGTGAGAACAGAATTTGCTAAAATATTACTCTTCACTTCCAAATTATTTAAAATCTATTTAAGTTATTGAAAATTAAAGTTGAGTTAAATCTCATCGAGTTACATATACCTACTAGAGAAGACATGTCAAACAGAATCTGTGCGAGACGCTTATGGCATGGCGCACATGATTATTTTTGCTTCACATGGGAGACAACACTACTCATATCTATTATGTATTCAAAAATAGATAAAAGAATCCGAATAAAATATTTTATTTTAGTTTATGTCTTCACTAAATTTAACTCAATAGTAAAAAGTGGAAAATATTAGCATCTACTACTTTATGCTCTTATGAGATTTATAATAATAATTAATTCTATCTTATATTACTCCTATCCTATTGTATAATATTTAAAAATGGAATATAAAGCACAAACATAACCAAAATCTATAAAATGTAAAATATAACTTTTTCAGGATAAATGCGTCGTTTGTAGAGAAATATCCTTTTCAGTGTGAGACATCAGACACCATTTGTTGCTCGGCTCCCGTTGGAGCACAAATCAAAATAACAGCCAAGATACGAGCGGACACAGCTCAAGAATAATGGTTTCAGATCTACAATTCCAGTGCAGGAATTTTTCATCACCTGCTCAAAAGATAGTGCACCTTGTAAGGCGACAAAATGAAAATATATAAAAGTTTCCTTTGTGTGGAGTTGGGAGCATCGTTAGGGAGAAAATATTGTACTAGAGTTATATATACCTATACCTATATAATATAATAAAATATAATTAAAACGTGTTATTAATTAGAAACGATATCGAATAAAACGATAATAAACGAAATGGATTGGAACAAAAAAGAAAGATATATCACCAATATGAAAATTGTTTTGAAAGACAATAGTATACAACTATTAATCATAGGGGGAAAAATAACAAAAAAGGTGTCAGTCAAGGCGCAAATTTGATAACGTAGCGCATCGAAGGAAAATTAATCGGTGGAACTTAGCTCATTCTTCAAACGCGGCGCTCCGATCTCACTTCTTCGTGATTAACTTCGGAATAAGGCAATTCATCGAAAGAACAAGTTTATTACTTTCAAGTTTCCTTGAATGAGGGGACTTTCGAATTTCACTCGTACAATGGACCCAATTACAAGAAATCGTAAAGATTACAACTTCTATCGTTATAGATATTTTTAAAACTTATAAACGAGTCGCATCGGTTATAATTATTTGGTTTAATTATTCTTTATTTCACTAAATTTCACACTGAAACTCAATCATTCTGACGATTTGTTATTGTCTTGACTATTACGTTTAAGCGGTGTCGTAGAGATTGCTGCTCAGTTTACGAGTGAACACGTTCACACCAATTAAAATTGTTTACTAGACAACGCAAAGAACAAATAAATTTAAATTCAGTTTCTTGCAAAGTAGCAGATAACAAATTTATTCGGTTTTATAATTTTAGTCTGTGTTCTTCTAGTAACAATATCGGAGCATTCAGTAAGCAGTTGTCATTACACGCAGGTCGTTAAGTTGACGATCTCTGTAACAGCGGAGTGATTCAATGGCGCTTTGTTTTACAAGAGCACTGCTTGCCACAGCCATTTCTCAGCAGGTCTAACTAATAGCTGATACTCTTTCTTAAATAATTTGTTACTTTTTGTTCTATAATATGCGATATGACGTTCCATTTATGTATGTTAAGTTTTAGAATAGAAGTGAGTTCTTCACTTTATACGTACGTCTCTCCATCATTGTCGTTCTGACACAAGTACTCAAAAGTTGTACTGAAGCTAATTACCCAAATGGGTAACAAACAGAGTTAGCAGTATTTATAAGGTAACCCTTACGCGCGCAATACTGCTATAAATGAGGGACTATGCATAGAAAAATGCATATGTAAGGATTTTGAAGTATTATGGAATGTATAACTCTTTATGCATTTTAAGGCTCCACCCTTCGCTTATAAAGCCACAGAACGCAATGGAGGGAATTGAAAATAGAGCCCTTGTTATTTCGAGGACATGTGGAGTGGAATACAAAGGGGATACATTGTCTCTACTTCCTCGTTATACCTCGCTTCAGACGTTCAGATAACAAACTGAGCTGGTTTGAGCACTCTCAGCGCATAAAAAGATTATTTTATTGTGCATTCGGTCATACTCCACGGTCATATAATGAGACAGGGTTCAAGAGACAATGCTTCAGAACATACTTACTATCTAATAAAATGTTACTTTAATAAGGAATGTACGAGTATTAGGGCTTCAGGAGTATAATATAATCACAGCCAAGTTTAATTAATTTACAGTCACATGCTCACGTGGTTAAGAGATAAATGAAACCACAATGATTTGCAAACCACATCGGTATTATGTAGCTGATATTACTTTATCAATATACCTATAAATTAACTTCAGTGGATTTATTAGTACCACCTCTTTCAAATGTAATACATGTGAAGTTACCATCACACCGACTTGCTATAAAAAGAGAGAGAAAAATGGGTCCATCAAGTATCGGATAAGTATGTTAAAAATCGATCTTCTAGTCTAATAAACTGTTGACCTCGTACCCTCAAAAATCCAGAGCACCGTCAGTAAATGACTAAATTATTCACGTGTACACTGCACCCAAAAATGTTAAAAATATCTAATGGAAGGAATGTTCGAATGATGGGATCAGCAAGAATCAATTTATAACGTCAATTTGGCAGTTCTGCCCAGTCGGTCCAACACGACACGCGGGCAGAGCTCAAGCGGAGGCGATTCGTCACTGTCCTCAGTAATCCGCCCTCTTTAATGCGTTCTAAAACACGGCAAAGCTTCGGGTCCACTGTCCACTCCACCCGTCTTCTTGGGGTGGCAATAACCTCGCATTTGCGATTGTCATCCTAATGGATATATTTTCGATTAGGGTTTTTTTTGTGAGAATATTTATTTGATTCTCATATTGTATATACACTGGCGTACCTAAATATCTAGTGCTAAAATAAATTATAATAATTTTGTTTAGTAACAATTAAAATAAAAAAATAATATAACCATTCTTTAGCATTTGAAATAAATTGAAGAAACTATCAATTATAGAGGTTATTAGTTATTCCCTTTCATAACACTAATGTAATTAGTTTTAATTAGTCAATAATTTAATAGTAAATAGTTATAACTAATTTTAAAAACTCTATTCGACTATAAATTTCTCGATACATCGTATTAAAAATAATTAAAATAAACGCGAAAATATGTTATAGAGAAACTAGTGTAAAATTATTTAAATTATATGCGCCATTAAAAATTAAATAATTTGTTTGTTTTGCGTTTATTAAATTATTGATTCTTGAATAGGGTGGTCAATTAAAACCTAAATATCTATTTGTATTATCGTATTTTCGTGCACTACTTACATTCTGTGTGCAAGAAATGAGCAAATAAATCAATTACACACCGTCGGGTGCCGCTACAAGAAATAATTGGATTTGTGTTCAAACGCCCTGGGGGGCGATCGCCAGTTTATTGTCTAAGAATTCTTCATTGGGAATTTAAAAATAAAACACTTTTTTCATTTTCGATTCATTGCTTATTAATTTAATTAATGCAATAAATATCGAGATAGCTTCACACGTCTCGAAGTAGGCCATTAATTCATGTCAGTATTTTAAAATCGGACTAGTATTTACTTATTAGGACTTAAATTAGCTCAAGCAAAGGTAGTATTAATATAGATAGATTAAAATCTGTATCGAAAACCAAATCTAGGTCAAAGTTATTTGTAATAATACCAAATCAGTAAATACTATATCGTGCTATAGATGCCAATTAAAAATTGATCACGCTTTGTGTTCAATATAATATAATATAATATAATTATTATATTATTATTATATTATAATAATATAATTATTATAATATAATAATAATATTATTATTACTGTACTATTTTATAAAATTTAAGACTTTACACCATAGCGTTTGTTTATTTACATATAATTATGAAGCATTATTTAAAAAAGGACTCATAATAATGAAATCACAGTCCAATTATAATAATTAATAAATAAGAGAATCATCTACTACACGATTAATAGAACGAAAAAGCAAGGACTTGTTCATTTGACTAACTGAAAATTGCGAATCAGCGTTATGATAGTGGGACCGCAGTTCGCCTCTTCACCCATTACAATTTATGTTATAAATCGAGGCATAATAGTAAAAATATAATCTCTCTAAATTAGTATTATTTTATTAGTAATAAATGTATTAAATTAAATACATGGAGTTTATTAATAGACCCTGCTGTATTAATGTTCACTTAACGGACTAAACGAACTGTGAAAATAATGGTCCCGTACGTAATGCGCGTCTTAAATCGACTAATGCACTCTGAGCGTGTTCCGGATTTTACCGCAGCAAAAAATAATATCGGATTTTCACAGATTTTTTCCACTCAAGAAAACGAGAGGAAATGTACCTACTTAACCATATTTTGAAAAGGCTTGTTTGTTGGCGGAAATTATTGTTTACATACAACAACGCTTTATACACAAAATGTATTTACGATTTAAATTTATATTATGGGTAGTTAAACATTCACGCAGCTATAAAGTTTACTCTATCGATATTGTGAATCTTTAATTAAAATTGTTTTAAATAACAAACATTACAACTCACTTGATATTGGTACGAATTCACAACGGCGATGGTGACGGATGGTTTTACAAGAACTATTTCGCTTTTATGTAGTTGGTACAACAAAATAGAGGTCTGAGCTACTTACCAATCTCACAGTTTGTAAAGGCATATTATCCAAATGTCACCTAACACTACATTTACCAGCTTAAATATACCTATTTCTACCAAAACCAAAAAAGTATATATTTGTTACAAATATATATAAAATAATATAAAATTCATAAAACTAATTCTTCTGTTATAAATTAAAGAAGATTAGAAGAATTAAAGAAAATGTTAGATGCAGTAGGAATTTTAATTTGATCTTGCAAGACCAGTCATTTTGACTGGTCTGGTAAATCTAGTGTTAAAAATATGTCAGTTACCCTGATCAATACCCTAGGTATATGCCGGCATTAATAATAATTTAAAAAATTGTATGCAATTGGTTTAATAAAATGTTCACTTAAGTTATATTTCATATTAACTGTGAAAATAAGCTTAAACGGCACGTTCTATAACTTAAAGGTTAATCCAAAACATTATTATAAATTATATCCCACCTGATTTAAACAAGAACTGTTTGTATAATGTTGCGAAACTAACTACTATTTCCTAGTTGAAAACACTCCGGAAATTAAAGCTGGGAAAAGTCTCTCGGGATATTATTTACGGAGAGAAGTGAGATTTAAAATATTTCACTATTTTAAGTAGGAACCTAAAGCAAATATTTTCCTTTAATATTCAATTATAAATTACTGTATTATATAATAAGTAAATTAATACTAGATTACTCACTTTTGACACAAACCAAAATGAAAAGCATGCGTCATCCGTACTTTCCTTGTTACAGCAGATAGTGGCGCGCGGCTATTGGGTATACAATCGATAAGTAATTAACCATCTCAATATCTTCAGAGCGGATATTTGAAGTGGGCGTCTATTCTTTATTACATAAACAAATAATTTATTAAACGAATAAATAGTAACTAAGTACAAATACTCTAGTTACAAACTGGGATACTCTATATCAGGGTTCTAGTACAACTCAAACATATAAGTAAAATCTTTTTTAATATAATTTTCGACCAGGATTCGAGTACGAGCTGTAGTAACCGCTGCGTCACTACAGAAGCCGCCAAATAACTATGATAAATATTGTGTTTAGTAAATATTATGAACTTTAAAGAGTAAATTATAGTATTTACTCCATTATTAGATAAGATATATATGATTGATGTAGTATGCGTAAGTGATATTCTTATTAGTATTTGTGCATTTCACGAGGTTGCATATTTTACAGTTATGTCTGATCAAAGGCTACAAGTTTCCGAACCAACTATAAGGCAGAGAGAGTATCATAAACCACTCCTGTGTGGTGCTGGTCCCTGTGACATGTATCCTTCTGTCTATGAAGCTTTAAGTTTAAATGTTATCACGCCTTTATGTGAGGAGTATTTCCAGGTTAGTAGAAAGTTTACTTGTTTAGAAGAAGTTGATTTGTTACAATACATATAACCATTGCACGTGTTAGTTTTGAACGAACGAAGAATTGGAGATAAATTGAAATAAATATTCATGTCATTATAAAATATTAGCATTCAAAAAAATGGAACAACAATCGAAGACCGCCAATCTTCAGATCTCACTAGTATATTGGTTGCACTGTCTCAAAGGTTAACTAAATACTTTGTGCAAAAGATGAAATTCAGCGTTCTACGTAAACTAGCTGAATTCCCTCAAAAATATTCGTAATTTCGTTCTCAATTTAAATCAGTAAATTCGTTACAGGTTATAAATGATATAAATGCAGGTTTAAAATATGTTTTTCAAACGAAAAGTGACCTTGTTCTTGCTGTCAGTGGATCAGGCCATGCTGGCATGGAAGCTGCCATTTGTAATTTAGTTGCTCCTGGTGAAGTATTTCTCATTGCTTTAAGAGGAATTTGGGATGAACGTGCATTTGCTATAGCTAAAAGACATGGTATCTATTTTGCGAGTTGCAATTTATAAAATAATAATTCGTTTGTGAAAATAAACCCATACATTGAATTTAAATTTTAGGTTTGGATGTAAGAGTTACAAAAGTTCCAGCTAATACAACATTTTCAATGGAACAATTAGAGGATTCATTAGCTGAGCATCGACCAGTTGCGCTTTTCATAACTCATGGTGATTCTTCTACTGGTACAGTACAAAACTTGAATGGACTCGGAGATTTATGTCATAAGTAAGTTATAACACAACGACAGTAATCATCTGGTTCTTGTACAGCATTCGAACTATTACTGTAAAAATGTTTGTAATGTTTATTGTATTCTTAGGTATGGAGCATTATTAATTGTAGACACTGTTGTGTCATTGATTGGAGAACCATTTTTTATGGACACTTGGGGTGTAGATGCAGCTTTTACAGCGACACAAAAGGCTTTTAGTGGTCCAGCCGGCATAGCTCCAGTGGCGTTTAGTTCGCGCGCAGAGTAAGTTATAACATCTTAATCTTGAAAAAAACATATTTTGTCAATTCGTAGTTTTTCTTAGTTTAGGTAGCAGGGCGTTATTAAACTTGTATTTTCAGAAAAATAATAAACAATCGCAAACATGAACCACCGTTCTATTTCGACATAAAATTACTAGCAAAACAATGGAACTGTTACGGTGACACCAGAGCGTAAGTCAATTCCTAATTATAACATTCAATCTACAAACTTATGATTTTAATGACTTGATTTATGAAATTTTCTAATTGCAGTTATCATCACACTCTCTCGTCACCTTTAATACAAGCACTAAGAGCATGTCTCAGAGAAATAGTACACGAAACTTTACCAGTAATTTGGGCACGACATGCGAGTACCCTCCAAAGATTTCATGAAAAACTCAAACTGTTAGATGTGGAATTCTATGTACCAAATCCTTCAGAACGATTAACCACTGTCACACTATTGACTTTGCCTAATGGATATGATGTTGATGAATTTACAACTTATATGAGAGACAAGTAAGCGTGAAACCACAAAAATTATTTATTCGTTTGGCTTGTTCTGTAATTCTGACTTTCATTAGCATTATGAATTATTATGTGTTCCAGTATAGAACTTTCATTAGTAGAAACGCTATGGTAACGTATAGAGGTAATGTAGAAAAAAAATCATTTAAAGAGTCGGTAATTCATTTCTTTTTTGAGGCTGCCGAAATTAGGCTGCAATCATTGACTCAAAAAGTGACTTTGCTTTTTTGAAATATTTGAAAGCATCGCAATAATTATCACAGAACCTATATTTATACTATTCTGCTTTATTTTCCAGACATGCTATTCTAATATACAGTGGACGTGGTCCAACGGCAGGGAATGCACTAAGAATCGGTAACATGGGTGTAAATGCAACAAATGAAGTAGTTGATGCTATAATTGCAGCCATGAGAGATACTTTGGCTGCACTTGCTAAGTGACTTGATTAATAAATTTTATAAATGCAACAGAACACTTTTCTTCTTACTTTATAATTATTTTTAAAACATTAAAACTCTGTTCCCATGTTATCTATTTAGGCTTACTCTACACTAAAGTAAAGAGTTCGATAATGATACTTTTCTCTAGAGAAATGAGAGAATAACATTCGATTCCATAGTGTAAATCTAACCTTACATTATCGTTCGACAGTTTTGACCTTTCTACTCTTAACTCTTGAATATTGGCTCGACCATTAAGTTGAATATGTAGGCTATCAACTAGAATATTCTTCTCATTAGTTATCGTAAATTGGTCGAGTTAACTGGCCGCCAATATTATTGTTTTTAAATAAAAACAACTTGTATTGAATCTGGTGTCGTCTTATTTGGTCTGGATTTTTAACATCAACTACGATTTCTTTCCGTAAGTACATTATTGTTATATTAATAGTATTAAAATAAAACCATAACCGATTTATAGATTATAGTTTCAACCCAAATAAAGATATAACCAAATGTTTTCAATTTATGTATCAACTAATATTTTTATAGGTTGCAAAATTTGATAGAACGTAATCTGTATATCTGACACTTCACCCGCAAGGGACACAAATCAAATTGTATCTTGAACAAATTCAACGTCTGATATTGAAATATCGAACCGCATCGACGGTCATAGCAAATATAAATTCATAGAATTTACTGAGATGAATTTTTCATATCCATTTATACCTATGTATATAATATCTACGCTAAAATTGGCCAGATATTTTTGCTTGCGAAAGTTTTATTAGATATACTTTATGGTATGAGCGTCCCTTCTAACTTCAAATACGCCCTCGTGTTTCTCGTTCGCAAGCCCACGTCTATGCCCACTCGGCCACGGTCGCTAAAATAATGTTGTTATTTACAAAACATTTCCAATTATGCTGTTTAATAAATCTACTTATCTTAACAATTTTAAATTTTTCCCAGAAAGGTTTATTAGTAATTCGCTCGTAATATTTTGATAGCAATGTCACGCAAAACAAATATGAAGCTGGCACGAAGCACTCGCCCAAAGCGGAGTCTACTTGCCAAATGTGCCATCCGATAGCGGCAGAACATTGTCGCAAATTTACTGCCACCCTATTAGCACTAAATCTAAACATTAACCCAATTCTGGTAACCAAAATTCACGATTATGATCCTGAAGTATCGCTTTTAGTGGTGTTGTAAAAAATATAAACGTTTTATTGATTTTGAAAACGAAATTACATTTTGCAACAATTTCACGATTGCGTATAATGAAATCACATTATTTAGAAAATCATTTGATAAAAATAGTAGTATGCCTTTACTTAATCGATTTCATGCAAAATTCTCTTATGGACGAAATAAATAGAACACCCAAGTTTCGTCACAATATTACCAAATAAAAATAGCCAACTTTTACATACTACCAATGAACTTTGAGTATAATCACCCTAGCTATTAAAAATTTAAATTGTGACGCGTAAAACAAAAGATAAGAATTCATAATATTTTTATTAAGATACCATTCAACTATCATTTTAGGTAAACATAACAAAATTTATTTGATTATTTTTATAGAACTATTATTGGACTTTATCCTCAAAAAGTAAAAGTAAAAATATTAATTTGCACCAAATTCAATTTTTAGATTCTGAAAATGGCTGACCAACAATTAACTGTCGCAGCACCAACAATAGTTGATAGGATCTTTAAGAAACCACTGCTCTGTGGTCCAGGTCCTTGTGATGTCTATCCTTCTGTATCCCAAGCTTTAAGTCTACCAATTATCTCTCCTATGTGCGATGAATACTTCAAGGTAAATTAGCTACTAAACATAGTATCCAAAAAGCAGAATACACTTTACACTACTTTTTGATTGTAGGTTGTCGACGACATTCATGTAGGTTTACAATACGCATTTCAAACAAAGTCTCATCTCATTGTTCCAATCAGTGGATCAGGGCATTCTGGCATGGAGACTGTGATCAGTAACTTGGTTGCTCCTGGAGAAAAGATATTAATTGCTTCAAGAGGAACATGGGATGATCGTGCTTACTCAATGTCGAAGAGATATGGTAAAAAAAACTGTTAGAATTTATAAATTGTAAAAAATAATTTTCGAAATATCAATGAATTTCATTTTCATTCAATATTTCAGGGTTGGATATAAAAGTTATTCACGTGGAGCCAAATGCAACGTTCACAAAGAAACAAATAGAAGAAGCGTTATCACATCATCAACCGAAAGCACTTTTTATTACACATGGTGATTCTTCTACAGGGACTATACAAGAATTAAGAGGACTAGGCGATTTGTGCCACAAGTAATGTATTTATATTTTTGTTTGAATGATTTGATTGAAGATTGATTATGGTTATTGGTTTAGTTAGTCTACTATTCCAAAGTACTTACTTAGTACAACCCGTGAAGTGGACTAGTCGGGATGAACTAACTGGATATAATGAGCAGAAACAGAAGTTTAAATATAAAACAATTGAAGTTA
This sequence comes from Tineola bisselliella, assembly GCA_028551675.1. Lineage (NCBI taxonomy): Eukaryota > Metazoa > Arthropoda > Insecta > Lepidoptera > Tineidae > Tineola > Tineola bisselliella. The sequence continues at coordinate 171,379 of JAPWLS010000993.1, forward strand.
AGTTAAACTATCAGTACAGAAAGTTTTTAAAAACACCCATCTGCGCAGCATTGCTAAAGTTTTCTTAACTCGTATACGGACAAACGAGTATTAATTTCTTCATGGTCGACAAAAAATGAGAACGGTTAGTTGGTTCTGTAGGGTAGGTCCGAGGAACCCGCCCCTGATCAAGTTAAAAAGTCCGCATGTCACGAACTTACTGCTCCTGACCTGCATGACAAGATGACTTACACAAGGAGACCAGGGCAGTTTGCCAAGCAACGTGAACGAAATTACAAATAAAAGAAGTTATTTAGTAGCAAAACGTGTCTTTCAAAATTGAAATATCAAAGCTATATAAGCATTTGTCTTAAAATTCGAATTTGTAGATTACAAGAAAGTATTAATTTAATTCTAACTTTTCCTATTTTCATATAAACTTAAATGTAAAGTTAGTAACATCTTTAGTGCATTTCTATTCATGTACCGGTCCCTGGTGCCACTATAAAGTCAAACTCTCAAGGACTTTATCCAGAAACTTTATTCGATTGCAAGAACCGTACTAGAACCAAGAACACCGAACAATTTAATTACATCCCCTCGCTCATTCTTTCATACTTTTTGCTCAAGAAACTAGGTTCCCGTGAACTTTGTTACTATTGCGATCCTCAGCGAGGTTAAACTTTATCGAGACTATTTTACCAGTATTAATTATTTTTAATCTTTTTTGTAATATGTATAATTATGAAACTAAACATATTTCAAATTTTTCGGATTTTCTGACAAATATATGCTAACAAAGGTTTTTTAAAATATAGTTCAAAGTCGCTCAGAGCTGCAAAGTTGCGTTTCCATTTTAGAAGTACTAATTTATTTTTATTTTAGGTACAGTGCACTATTAATAGTAGATACCGTGGTGTCCTTAATTGGAGTGCCATTTTTCATGGACGCATGGGATGTAGACGCCGTATATACCTCCACACAAAAAGCTTTTAGTGGACCGGCCGGCATTACACCTGTAGCGTTTAGTGAGCGAGCAGAGTACGTAGCTAACTATGTACCTATTTACATTTTTTACAATGCTTAAACTAAACTAGCCTGATACTTAGACTCTAAAAGAGATGTTAGGATTAAGCATGAGATTCGAAAATGGGCTCACACAGCATGGACTTCACGTTTATAATAAATTGATTGATTTTTTAAAATATAATTCAGACATGCTATATAAGATTGTTTTTATTTAGAAAAATAGAAAAAATCGAAATTAATATATAATTTTTTAATTTTATATGTAGTCCATTATTGACAAATATCGAACCATTAAAAAAAATGAATTGTCAGTCTCAGAATATTATTAAAGTTTATTACTAAGTAAGTAACATTTTATTAATATCATTTAATTATTTATTTTAGAAAAATAATCAATAGTCGTACACATGAACCGCCATTTTACTTCGATATAAAATTATTAGCACAACAATGGAACTGCTACGGTGATACAAGAGTGTAAGTATGATAACTAATTTATTATTAAAACTACAATTAATAAAATGAAACAATTGAACTACAATAAAAGGAACAAATAACTATTCAGACGTAAAACAATTACATTTTTTTAATGTATACAATTATGTCATGCGTGAGATCCCTAAAACACACTGGTAGTGTTGATTTGTGTATTGTCAAACAAAGCAGAACGATGTACTATATGCAAGAATTGTCGACATGATATGATATGAAATTCACATTAAGAAAAATGAAAATGACTTTAATACTTGATACATTTACTTTATTTTCTTAATGTAGGAGATATATTATATCTTCCAGATACCATCACACCTTGAGTCCTCCACTAATTTGGGCCTTGCGTGCATGTCTCAAGGAAATAATAAAGGAAACATTACCAGTAATATGGGCCCGACATGAGAGTAGTACGCGGAGGTTCCATCACAATATTAGATCTCTGCCATTGGAGTTTTACGTTCCTGTGCCATCAGATAGATTGGCAACCGTCACCACGCTTATTTTACCTAAAGGATATGATTATAAACAATTTATTTATTATATGAGGGAAAAGTAAGTTTTTTAAATACTATTGTAATTATAATAAAAGCAAAACAAATTTTGGTATTAATTTCCTTTTATTCTTATTTTCAGACATAACATTTTAATTTTTGGTGGCCTCGGTCCTACAGCTGGAAAGACTCTTCGCGTTGGTGTTATGGGGATTAATTCGACACATAAAGTTGCTGATGATTTAGCAGCGGCTATGGCTAACACTTTAGCAGCACTATCCAATTCTAAACTATAGAAACTATTCTTAATTTCCAATCAATATATATTACAGAATATAATTAAATCGATATTAACTATAAATTAATTCATTAGAGAGTTATTATTATTAATTTATTATAACTATTTCCCACAATAATTAAAGTAAACGTATTAAAACTATCCCCTTACAAATGCAGGTATAATTTTAATTTTCCGTGGCCGACTCGCTCTTTCATGCGGAGAAATACCGAAAGCATCGTTGTTCTCAACTTCAGTATGACCTGCTGATCTCTTTTCTAATTTTCTTGCATGAACATCATCTTCTTCATTTATTCCATCGTCAGCCGCAATCAGCATATTTATTAATAACAAACTAAATATAATTATCGTAATTTTAAACATAATTTAAGAATTTTTTTTTTACTGTAATAAGATGAATAACATCTTTGTAACAGATTTCGTATATATATACAGGTTTTTAAGTAATTATTTACCAATAAACACCAGTTAAATGCGCATCTGGGATGTACTATCACCTACTAGAAAATATTATGACTTAATTCACAATTGTATGCTAATAGAATGTGGGGCGATGTGCCAAAAATATTTATAAAGTGTCCTTAACATTAATGTACACTTCCTGCAAAATTCATTAATGATAATATTTGTCAACGTAAAGTAAACATTGCTCGATACTAATATATTTATGTATTTGTGTATTTTATAATAATATTAAACGACGAAAAAACACTAGATTTTTTTTGATAAATTTATAACATTTTTTTTATCAAAACAATTTCATAGTATAAAATCGTGAGTATAAGTGTTAAATTACTTAATTTCATAATAAGTTGGTATTTAAAATATGAAAACACTTTATATATCTAAAAATATAGGTATATATCTAAATGTAAATTATTTAATTGGCAACTTTATAACCGCTGTCTCTTTCATGCATCTCTATATTGTCCTTGTCTGTGTTATTGTCCTACTTACACTTTAATGTAGTATACAATAATTTAATTATTTCGATAACTTTGCAACGCATCTTAAATTTTTTGAGAAACTACATTATAGAGAAAATAATGTTTGAAAAAATAATATATACTTACTATTCACATTCTGAAACCCCCTAGCTTGGGACTCCATCCATTGTCACACTTACAGATACTGATCTCACGATTGTCTATTGTTTAGGGTGGAGAATGAAATATCACTTTAATACATGGATTTTTATTATTATATTTTCAAATTTACATTACTAGGAAACGCATATAAAGTGCAGGGGATTTATACAGGATCCGTTTATGTAGATAGGGAACGAATACGAATTTTGCACACGGTTGGCAGTTGCTGAGAGATGGGAGCACTAAATAAGAGTATCAAGCGGGATCGGGAATGAATTATTATTTTGACAAATTTTGTATGTAATCCATTTACTGATTAATGTAAATAAATCATTGCGGGTTTAAGATTTGAAGAAAGATTTAAAATATATTTTATCTCGAATATTGTTTTAATACTTTTATTTTTATTTTTTTTTTTTTCCCTGATATCGTTTTTATAGTTCCAAATCGGCTCACAGTGGCGCCCTTCAATTTTTTTTTGCATAACTGCTCGATTCAAATCTACTCGTAAATAAAATTAGCAATTAGGCCACAGATCGCGCGTAGGCTTCCTACCAATGTTGGGTCATAGGACAATGACATGTTTGAATTGATAATGATAAAATAAAACAATAAAAATGTGTGTACAGGAAAATTTAATTTCTTAAATTTGAAGAACATTATGTATAAGTAAACAATTAATACCAGCTATAATTTGTATAACAGTTGCCAATAAATTTATAAATCTATTACATAGACGGAACATTATAGGTTTAATAAGAATATTAATTTCTAATAAAGTAGACACGAATGGCTGAAAGAGCAAGAAATAGAAGATACAAGTTGCGAAATAAAGCAATACATCTAACTGGATAACCTGGTATTAGTCTGTTATTTGCAAGCCACAGGTCTACGATGTCTAGGAACATATTAATACAGAAAACAATTTCATGATAAGCGTTTTGAAATTAACAAAAAAGAAACTAAATATTCCTAGACATTGTTTAATTATTTTTCATTGTTAGATTATAAAAATTATTATATTACATAAGTTTTTTTACAATATCGTTCCACTATTTCCATTTAAAGTTGTTTTAATATCACCAATCAATTTGTTCTTCCCTATGTCGATTTCATAACACTTCGATGGACTAGATCTCACAAGCAACCAAAAATATTATCAATTCAATTATAAAATACATTTTTGGCAAAAATTACCGCGTGTATGTTACACGTAACATTAAAAGGACCCAATAGGATCAATATTGCTTTTATAATAACTTATATACTAACATTATTACGCGGCTTCACATACATAAAACTTATAAAATATGTGTTTAAATTTAATATATAAAAACATTTGAAATCTACAATCGAACTGTTATCTACATGGCATACGATTCCATCACATCAAACTTCGGACTAGCTTCCTTAAAACGTCAAATACTAATACAAATAATTAATATTAAAATAAAAAAAACTAGTCACGAATCTTAAATGGGTAATAGACTAAACATTTAAGTAGTACGGTAGACTTTCATACACTTCTGGTATTTGATATATATTTGATACTCGTATGTATAAACTTACAAATAAGTAGTCCCTAATATATTTACACAGAAACGGACTGGGAATTATATTACCAGTTCGGAAATAGAAATAATATTCCTTAAAATATCGATCAGTAGTTATTGAATACAGCTACAATAAAATTATTTAATATCATAAGTCTAATTCAATATAAAAATCAGAACATATTTATTGTAGGTATTCTAAACTAAAAAAATGATCTTAAATATTATGATATGATTACATTTCAAGGTTGAATAATGAGAACACATGATTTTTCCTAAATAAATATACGTAAGTTATTAATAATAAATTATATTTACATTAAGAAAATATGGCACATCTTTAACATAACGACAGAGTTTCCCAACACATAAACATCACGCGTATTTCAGACACAATACCCTTACTAAAGGTTCACATGATGCTGTCACAATGCGCCAAACAAATTTTGTGTATCCATCAATACCAATTAAAATACCGGTGGGTAAATTTTACTTTGTTTTCAATAGATAAACATATAAAGCTATTTAGTAAAAATCCTTCACACTGACCATCGACAGCGAACTCGTTACGATATAAACACTTGGTCAGGGCCGAAATATTCTCAAATGTCGTACTTAAATTTTGAGAATACGCCCAATTAAGAGAATACCGCATTCCGCTTGATTATGTATGGCTGTATAGACACACTTAATCTAACAGCGTACGGCGTTCCCCAGCAGATCGCGATCAGTCGCGACCTCACACCTTCCATTAAAACTAAATTAACACATTCGATTTGCACGAGTACATAAAAATACATATATCAGTCTATAGAGCGAAGCGTTCACTCGTCATCACTTAGCCTACGAGCAGTCTCGGATTATGTACGAACGAGAGTCCACCGGTCCACTCGGCACGGCGTAATACTGAAGCGTTGCGGACTCGCCGCGCGGCGGGAAATGCAACATAGAATCATTCGAGGGTTATGGTGGAGCTGAAGCTGACGACTCAGCTGGGCAGAGACGTCGGCGTCCGTAGTTGTCGTTGACGGCGTTGACGCGGGCACACGCAGCACGAATCAGCGGCACCGCGCCGTCGCTTAGAACACACGCCGCGACCACAGCGTTTTCGCATACACTTCAGTTCGCCGTCCTAATATAACAATGTAAATATTATAAATTAACATCAACTGTTTATAAAAAAACGTTTTTTTTTCTAACATTTGCTGTAAAATGAATTTAAAATCAGCTTACCTTACAACGGCAAGTGACGCACCGTTGTTCACCGTGCGAATGAATCGAAGGGTGCACCTCCTTTCCATTGGGCAAAGGTCCATTGGGAAACACGCAACCGCCTTCAGCGAGAATCTCTTCAGCAGTTCTAGGTGTACCTTGATCCTTAGGCGTATCTTCTTCGTTCTTCTTATTTTTTACCTTGGATATTCATAAAATTAGTACAACAATAGTATTTCTAAAATTAATGAACGAATAATTTTATTTGATTGTAAATTATGCCTAACTTTATCTCTTATTACACTCTTTCATATTTACGCACCTCTGGGCAAACACGACAACAAGCTTTCTTATCAGGTCGATAAGCGTCACGATCGTTACACTTGAGTTCCGGACACCTTGCACGCGGACATCGCACCATACGAGTGGAGAAATCGCACGTACACACAGCGCACGTGTCGTAGCCGCCGGGAACCAAGTAAGGATGCCAAGATGAACCCGCTGCATGGTATTGTCCAGCTAAATGACAACCATGCGATTCGTTCCATATAGCAGTAGTTGAATCTGGAATAATTAAATAAAAACAATGTTTTATTTGATATGATAAATATTAATATCGTTATTTTCTCCTTTAAGTGATGATCTTAAGACATTTATATAAAAAAAACTTACTAGTACAAATCGGACAACATTGTCCTGGTGGTTTAATAGTTGGAACCGAACATTGTACTGATGGGCATCTCATTTCCTCGCAACGTACAGCACCCTGTGCGCACGCGCATATATGGCATGACTGAAAATAATCAAAATATTGAATCTCATAACAGAGACGACACCAGGTACTTGGTTATTAAATAACATTAGTCTAGTTAAAATAATTGTACATATAACAAATAATTCTGGTTTATGTACTACTCTGTGAGTAAAGTAGGCGTGTCGTCTTTGGTATATTTATTTAAATTTTTAATTGGTAGAAAATTATTGAATTACCTCAGTGACTATCCACTGCTTGCCATCTTCGTAAGTTGTTCCACTTTGATAACAAGTGGCAGTATTGGAAAGGGAATTGTCAGTTGGTGGATTATTGTTTGGTGCATAGTTAGTTGGAGTCAATTCATTGTTGTCATTATTCCATGGCACAGCAGCTAGACATGATGATGGCACGCTTATCTGAAATAATAGTATTAATAATAGCGATATAAAGTAAATAAAAATATTAATTTAATGTCTCTCTTATTTATACTCACCTGACAATCTTTCCGAACAAGCAACAACAAACAGAAATTTTAATTCATATAATATTAATTTCCCTAGTCAACTTACTACTTATTTAAGGATCGTATTAAACAAATGCTCATTAAAAAGGCTTATTATAAGATAAATGGCTATTTTGATGAAAAAACTGTGCTCATTTGCATTAACTGTATTAAATTTGTAAAGATGTAAATTAAGAATAAATGTACATAGAGTACTAATCAAATCTAACCTATTATATGCACAGGCTATGATTGTCGAATTTTCAGTGATTTCTTTCGTTAAATGCCTTTACGAAATCACCATAAAAGTAAAATAAACTTACTTGAGGTAATCGCGTGTGTAACAAGGCGGTAACATTATCAGGCCCCCGCACATCTAAATACGCTGTACCAGCATTTAATGCTGCTAATTCATTCCCTGCCGGTTCCAGTACACAACCTTCTGCGCCACCTAGGGCGCGTGCTGAAGGACCACCGAGCCCAGCTGCGTGGGTTTCTAACCATGCCGTCCAACTACCATCACCGCCATTTACCAAAACCTATTAAAACATCGTTTTTTTATTTTATAAAGCATTTGCTAATATAGCTATGTTATTTGATAGAATATTGTAGTTGGATCTCACCTCGTAATGCAATCCACAAAGAGAATCAACGGACGTCCATGCAATTCCAGCTAAAGTATTAATTCCCGACGCAATAGGAGAACGAGCATCAGTTCGTCGAAGTAATGCTGGACCAGAACTCGCCGCATCTGGTAGTGGCCTCGAAATTAGTCGTCCACGAAGAATTGGAGGGCCTATATCTTATAATTAGATTTATATCGTATTAATATATATTATGGCTTATATTAAAACATATATTATAAAACCTACCAGAATCTACACCAATATGCACCGCAAGTTGATCATCATATAATGGTGGAAAGATCCTAGCACTTGGACGAACGAAAGTGCCAGCTCTTGTCTGTAAAATTTCTACTTGGGAATGTCGCTTGCCTTGTTCTTCTACCAACGTTATCTTGGGATTTATAACACCTATATTTTCCAACTGAAATAGTTTTTAAATTCATTAATAGTATGATGCTGGTGTTGCTTTTGTATGTTTTCCTTAGCCCATAATAACTGAAATGTTAAATTTACCTGGATATCGTAAACAAGAGAACCATCTTTATCGATATATAACATCGCCAACCCTTCTGGGTATGTGCTCGCTGGCTGTCGTTCAGCTGACAATAGTGCATGATATACTTCACACGCAGCTCTTTGACGGACAGAGCCTGACAAACGTCGTTCGGGTGTTAATAAGCTCTCAATACTAATAACTACTCGTCCACGAGCTAAAGATCTAAGCTCAGTAACTGATACCGGGGTCCGTACTTCTACGACATTCATTTCATATCCGGGTTTTGGTAAATTGGCAATCTGAAAACACAAGAAGGGCGATAAATCTTGGTATTTTCAAATCAAAGAATTTAAAGTTGTTGTAAAGTGTATATTGTTTATCATTATATTCTTACCTCTTCATAAATAATAACTGTTTGATTTTTATCAGACATCGTTACCGATATTCTGACATCGTGGTCGTGTTCATTTAACCCAAATACTCCATTAAACATTAGACCAACGTGTAGACTTGGCGCAGCACCTGCAACAGCTGTCACTACTGCTGTGCCACCCCACCAACCAGAATCTTGAACAGAAAGTCCTCGAGCGTTGTCGCAAGCGCTAATTCCCGTTTCTATGGGAGGTTCATCGGGTTCCAATAATGTCGTAAACATCTCGGTAGATAATGCAGGATACCTGAAAATAAGTTAGTATATTTGTTAATATTACATAATATTTAAATAATCTATCCATTCTATTGCAAAAACGTTGAATATTTTTAATAAGGCCTAATTTCAAGAGATTAGTCATAAAAACGAACGCAAAGTCAGAAATAGTAACAAATCAGTTTCATGTTGCTAATAAAGTATATTTCCTCAAGTAATAATTTTATGACTCCTAATGATGATCAAATGAAGATCAAATGACCAGTCGTGACAATTTCCGCAATACATCATGCGGTCAATTAATCAATTCGCTGTATCGCGGTCAGCATTGTACCAAGCTAAAATTCTGTAAGTAAATCCTTTAACTTGGTTTTTAAACACCTGAATAATTGGATCCGCTCAAGACCTGACTGATAAACATATTTTATGAACATAATAAAACTAATTTATAAAATATCATTCATATTTACTTGTTTATGCGGCCGGTGAGAGCACTGTCCATGGAATTGTTTCGCTCGTCACCCCATATCAGTGCCACGTAGAGTACCCCTTCTCGAAGAAGTCGTTTGTACTCTCTAGGCACCCTTCGCCATACTCCGCATAACTGAAAATTTTATCATAATCTATATGTAATTATAGACTTTGTATGTGCTACGTAAAGCTTGTTCGTATGTTAAGTTTTTTTTCTATTTATAAACTATAGTAGATACCGATATCATTTCAAAGGAGCCATGATTTCGATTTTGAAGTTATATAGTTGCAATCAAAGATTTTTGACAAATCCACTATGATTTTGATAAGCTCGGACGCGGAAATCGAATCGATTCAAATTTAGAAAAACATCACTTGTATCGTTATGATTTGATTGAATGAAACAAGCGAGGATCATCTAAATTTAACGCGATGGAAACTGTAGAACATAACATGTTCTATAAACAAATAACCAAAAAGTAATAATTAGAAATAAATATGTTACTTGTTAGAAACAAAATAAAATTTACCTTATCAGTTTTAGTTTCATATGTTTCATGTATCCCCGGAAATTTCTTTAAAGGTTGTTCCAGTAGTAATCTTCCACTTTTGTCAAGGAAAGCTAACGCTCTCGGCTTGTTTGCAATAGACTGACCCAATATCACAGACCAAAAAAGATGACGTCGTCGAAATATAAACCGCGATGTCGCTACACCAGCAGCCTGAGGAACGCCACTCATGTCATCCCGTCTAATACATAGCGGCGATCGACCAGTGAGCAACGCTCCGAAATCTGCGAAAATGTGAAATTCAATTAGAAGCCCAAGTCAAGGTAAAATTGATTGATTTGTATTTAATAAGAATTTACGTCTGTTACTGAGCTCTTCTTCTTCGGGTGGTGAATATGGAGTATCTTCTTGGACTAAATCAGGTGCTGAAACAACCGAATAGTTATAACTTAAAATTGGCATGAAATATACCACGCAAGTACATAGAGGAGGGTTGCATCAGATTGAGAGTACATTTAATCTGAACTTAAAATATAAAATAGTGGAATTAGTAAGTATTTTTGAACACACCAATCTCAAGAATTACCTGTCTGTTTATTGACAAAAGTTTTAAAGCTCTTAAAGGTGATTTGTCTAATGTGTCAATGAAAGAAAATCTTAAACTATTCAAACAACTAGGTACCTACATATGTATATAAAAACAGAATGAATGTCGAAAACATAAAAATATCCTTAAGTAGTTTTGAATTAATGTAATTAATCATCAATTTAACTTTTCTCTCAGCAACAGGTCGGCATAGTTGAAAGCAATTTCCCAAGTTCCACGATCGACCGGTACTTTCTCCGACAAATGCAGTCGCTCATAAAAACATCTCGTTTCATTGGCATCGGTTCATCGCGACAGGCCGGTTCACGGGACCTCTTCGACCGACGACCCTCCCAATCATGATGGATCGGTTCAAATATTATTGAATAGTATCAAGACGGGTGCGTCTAGACGGCGACATTAGAATTTGTGTTTTGCATAGTTTTCTTGTTGGGTCTGCAATGCATGATGATGACAGAAATAGAAGGAGCACTGACATTTGGTGCGACATCACTTTGATTGTGTTCGATTTAACGAACCGAGCTCGTTAAGCCCTCGTCGACCCAATTGTGTATTAAGAACACTTATCTGTATGACCTCTTATTACATCCACATCGTCAATAAATTCTATAACTCATGTTATCTTCAATTGACAGACAAATTTATGACATTTCAGATGTAGAAATGTTATTGGCGTATAATATATTTACGAGCACGCAGTGTAGGAGGGCGAGATGGGCCAGGTCGGTGGCGCCAGGGCACCTTTGACTCGGCGCCCGCTCACGGCTCTACGTAATGAATATTTATGCTTGTGCGCAGAGAGAACCCAGGCGGTCAGCTGGCGCCTTACTGACGTCCACCACTCATTAATATCATGTAACGTGAATTTGAGGAATCGCAACTAGCATATATCCTGCAACGTGCTGCGCCTAATTTAATGATCTATCTAATCTAGTCTATACTTATTTTGGTTTTCAATAGTCGTGCTAGGAATCTATAATGGTCAATGATTACAAGATGAACTATTTTTGATGTCGACTACGAAAATAGCTATTCAATTTAATAATGTAATTTGTAGTAGAACCATGCATGAGTGCGTAATAGTTTGTAATAAAATTGTGTCGCTGACCGGCATAGTAATATTTAGAGTTTATGTCGCGACAGTTAACGGGCAGTCAACAGATCATAGTGTCATAGAGTCGTTCTAAGATGTGGCGCCAACAAGGCAAATTATCAGCAAAACGACCGGCGACTAGGAGGCGCCTACAATCGCACAGAAATATACATTATTGATGTTTAATTTTAGTTTCAGTGACAAATTATTGACTAAAATATGTAATATAAGCTAAGAGACATTTTTTAAACAATAGATATTGACGTGCAAGAAATTCTCTTTCATATACACGGCTACGTTTTGCGTAACTTCCTTTACTATCTTTAGGTTTATGACAAACATCGCATGGGTATATGCTGCTAATTATATAACCTCAAGTATAATATTTTATTATTATCACGTATTGTGCATCATATGTGTAGATATGTGTCATGGCTTCGACGAACAAGCAAAGGAAAATGATCGAAGTCCATACAAAGCTAAATGCTAAGTGGCTAATGGACATAGTTTTAGGAATTATAAGTTAAATCATTTAAATTTGTTTGGATGTTATAAGCGTAATTTTAATTTGGACTTATTATGTAAGTTGTTCATTAATGAAACAGTTTGTCGTGCAAAATTGGATAGGAGTATCGAAAGAGAGCGCCCTAACAGGAGCTCTCACGATCAGATTGCACATCAGAATGGGGAGCATCCGCAAGCAACGTGCTTAGAACACTTAGGAATAAAATAGATGGTGGGATCAAGACAAACATTTTATGTAGAGAATAAAGTCGCTGGTGCTTCCTAGACTGTCTATCCTGGTACGGCATGGCATGAGAAGAATTAGAAATACTAATAAGTATATATCAATAGCAATAACGTAATTTATTTTAATTTAAATTCAAGTCAAATTTATGTGTAAATCAGAAATAGAAACGACTAATACAAAAACAATGTGGATAATGCCAAAGCAAAGGAAACATGCAAAATTCAATAAACAACAGTTTCGGTTCAAAAACATTCCGACTCGTTTGATTTAAACTGCAACGCAAATTGCAGGTTTTATCAACAAAACTATAATTCAAAATTTATTGATATGATTACTAATTATTTTGTACGACTAAGATATCTAATGCTATAAATGATTATTCAAAAATCATTACCTTAAGTGTACTAAAGAAACTATGTCAAATAAAATATATGCTCAAACCGCGGGCGCTTGTGATTTATTTTGCTCATAAAATAGTGCATAAACCAGTTAAGACAGATATTTTAAAATAGTCAGGTAAATATAATCAATCAATTTAATTTAAGCACGGGAACATGTTATTTCTTGGGAAGCACCAAGGGTTGGCTATACGCATTAGTCCGCTTGGCTATATCAGCAGGCGTAATAATGTTCTTTCTGTTATCTTTTCGACTAAATATAACTCAATGTTAAAAATGTTTATTAATCGAACATAACTAAGGCATGTAACCAAATACGTCTCAAATACATTCAAAACATGTTTTTGTAAACGTCATATATAATACTTTTCAGTCGAAAATTTCAGTCTAAGACGCGCTCGAATGCATATTTTTACATTCATATTTTTTTCTTGTAAAACGCCTTGACCTCGAGACTCCGTCCGAGACGTATCGTATATGAAATTAGAGAGTTTCAAAGATTGTCTCGACTATTCTGTGACGTGACGTCTGGTGACGCAATCGACTCTTTCAACAGTAGTTATCGTAGCGAAATATGCTTAGGAATAAATATACCTAAGCCATGAAAAAAATATACTTAGGTATATCACTGTACTTGATGCGGGTATTGAAGTTCGGGATCAGTAACCCCTTCGACAATCGTACCAATTGGAAATGCCAATTTTAATTTTACCATATCCCGGTTAGATGAATGTAAAACGAAATGAGATAAATATCGCATATGTTTCTCTCCATACTATATATACATTTGTTATGTACATTGTTATTTAAGTTACCAATATATCCGTCATCGTGCTATGCGGTACGGTATTGTCGGCTTTCGTATGCAATCAACTAACGATATGAGTGATGATTACGCTGAAAACTCAAAGTCTAATTGGCAGAACGATCTGTAGGTGACGCCGGGATCCTCAGGACGTCAAATCGATACTCCAAGCAATTCCATTGAAGAATTACCGCGACGCCGCCCGAGCCTCATTGCAAATTCCCGCGACGCCGAGCGACTTGTTGAGAGTCGGCTCTGTGCTAATTTATAGGTTATATTCGTAATGATTGTGGCAAAGAATGTTTATGGCACAAGGCGCGGTCTTATTGTTGATAGGCACGCGGCGGTATTTGTGTGCCGCCCTGTCCGTATAACTGTCGTGTGTAATGAGAATGCAATGAAGATCGTTGGCTTCGATTCAACATCGATTTCCATAAAATATAATTTTGCATCGACGAATGCATTACATGAAAGTATTTTTGGCGGCTATCCTGATGCGAAATTGGGGCGGATGCACCATTACACAAATTTATGAAATGCACAGCTTTAAGCCCAAACTGTGTTTTTATTCACGCGTTCAACAATGAAACAGGATTGTATTCCATAATACCCGGCGATATATTGTCATTTTCAAAGAGGTAATGCTGAAAGACATAATATATAAACTAGCAGCTTTACAACAACAAAGATAAACGGCCTGCGAAATATCAAACATTTCTGTTCCCATTGCTCTCGCTCACGCTGGCTTTACCCTTGTAAGGCACCTACAACGACGCATTGTACTGACGCTACGGCATTTCTGCGGCGGCCTATGCACCACCGTTTATGGACTACCATTTACCCAAAAAAGTAGAACAACAAACCACATCCGCGGTGTTTACACTGTTACCAACACCTCAACCACATTGTGTTGTGGTGAAAAGTTATCATTTACATTTTGCACCTACTCGTACGACTCCAATAATAAAACAAAATCATTGTAACTAATTCTTTTTAAGTTTGGCTTGTTGTCTTCATATTTTTTGACTTCAAATGTTCTTTATCAATTATTATTCGTAAAAGTGTTTTTTATAAATTAATTATTTAATAGTTTTCCATCTAATATTTGCAAATTTATCACAAAATCAAGTTTACATAGATAGCTTATCCACAAATGTAGTATTGCACACGTTTATACAGTCACGTAGATAGTTACATATGACGTGTTTTAAAGAAAGCTCGTTACTTTCTTTAATTTTCATATCTACAACTATATTAACGTTTTGATCGATTTTTAGTATATTAAATTAAATAAAATATATATTTTAACTGAAAATTATTTTATAAATATTTAATTATTGATTGTGTATCTAAATAATAAATAGTTTTATATTATCCTGAATAAATTGATCCATTGCAATTTACATAATCAAAGAAACATATACTTAGAACGTAACTTTTTTTTATTTTACGAATTTGGCAGATGTTTTGGTTTATGAATTTGGATTAATGACCAAAGGAATGCCGTCGCCCATGCACCTCTCCGACTGTTCGTACTGAATACCCAATGAGATTTTAAATCACAACCTGAATCCTAATTACACCACACAATGAGACCAATTTTTGCCTAAATTTCTCTACTATTTTGAAGACTTTCGCGTATAATTCGATATTTAAAGTCGCTCATCACATGAAGGCGATCAATTGCAATTGACAATTGCTACTTGATTGACAGCGACTAAAGTTTGAATAAAAATTGAATAGAAGTTTTAAAAAATAATCCTTTGTTGAGTTCACATTATTCGGCATAACGCAACTGAGAATGAATTCATATTATTCGTTTATCTTATAAAAAGTTCAAATCCAATCTTTATTAAAATGTTAAATGTAGTTTCGGAGAAATTAAAACACATGATGGTCTTGTTTAGATTCATTTGCACGCATTCAAGGTTACTATCTCTTATAGAAATTCTACTATCTATATATAATTCCAATTTCACATTACAACCGTTGTCTGAAGCGAATAAGGTATCAAAATTGTAACAATGGAAACTTTACTTTAGCTGCTTAATAAGCGAATTTGCTATGTTCCGCGTTATTATTATTTTTAATATATGCATGAAATATCTTGATCCTAATGTAGGTACAGTACTATTAGTATCCCAAAAGGACAACGTAAATGTCTAAAATTAAAATTAAAGTCTGTAGACGTTAATTAATATAGATACAAGACTTGACAAAAACTATTATACTCACTTAATAAAAACCTAATATCAAATGCTTCCTTCAATAACTTTCAAATTTATGGGGAAATGAATGTAAGTAAAAGGTAAAGCAAAAATTAACGAGTAATAAAGGAATTTTGTTTAAATATTTAGCCGCAAATTTTCATAAATAACCCAATTCTGAGAATATTATAAAACGTATTTACAAATTCTATTATTGTTTAGTGTATTAACAAAATTCTATTCTTAATGAAGAATTCAAAACAAAATTTCAAGCGAGTGACTTCATTCACAAATGCGCAATATCTTTTTAAATAATTAAGTAATTATTATTATTTACGTTTTATATTATAGTTTATAATAATCATACGACTAAGAATAAATTACGAATGTTGTTCTAAGAACTTTGAATTAGATGTTGATTAACTTATTACTTATAAATTATTTATTTAATATGATATATTTATCAGTAGTATTGATAATAATTACTTTGTAATTCCACCTACGTTTTATTAACTGATGAGCCCTGGGACGATACCTGTCATCGATAATTTAGGAAGTCGCCAAATTCTTACGTTGAAAATTAGTGATAAAGGCGGCTGAAACAATTAAGATGAAAGATCTGGTTTCAAATTACACGCAGAAGATAGATATTATTTTAAGGAAAAAATATGACGAAAATTGGGATAACTTTTGATCTCACTATTGAATTAAATATATTAAAGCAAATACAATTAGGTTAGTAATGTAAGCGTAATGCACTTTGTTCCTGAAATCTCTGTATTAATATTGGTTTAGTTTTCGGGATATTCGAATTTGAGCTATTATTTTTCATGCTGCTGACGTTTTTGTTAACTATAAAATTTGTAAATGACACATAGAACGTCATAAACATACAAAAACCGGAACTTCGATAACGTAGAGCATACAGCACCTATATGAAGTAATTTATAGATAATTTTTGTAATAATGACTAAACGCTTTGACAAATGATTCCTTTTTGACTATATACACCGTAGTGAATTGAATCTATATATTGGATATAAAAATGATTTATCACTAAATAACTAAATTATTATGACGAAATACAAGATGAATTATGCTACCATAAAACTTTTATGTTATATTGTTCTATGAAATTTGCGTGTCAATTAAATTTTAGCACTACGGCAAAGAAACGCTCGTCATAGCAACTATAGTCGGAATAGATAAAGGTCATGAATCAGTGAGGCATAGTTTGATGGTGAGATATAAAATCAATGGATTCCTTTGTTGAGGGTGCAAGTATGAGTTAAGTGGCGCCTCGACAGAAACTGGCGCCATTCGTTGGCCATGAAACAGAGACGGTCAAAGTTCCGAACCTTGAACTTCGCTTTAGATAAAATTGTTTAATTTGTAGCGAATAAAACGCTAATCAACTGATAACGATCAGGAAAGTATTAGCTGTTGATATTGTTGCTTCTTATAGGAATATCTTAGAATATATGGGATCAATTTAAGTATAGGTATACATTAAAAGTGCTTATAAAACAAAAGAACACTAATATAAATACAATTCAGAATGCTCAAAATACTGAAAAGAACCCTATTAAATTTCAAATATATATGCATAGAACAAAAAAACCGTACGTAACTATTCTCTACGTCACGTAGTGTACCTACACGTCATATGTGAACGAGCCTTTATATATATATTATATATTATTAGTTATGTATTATGAATATATTCTTTAAAAATAAAAGTATTCATTTCGAATCCAGGTGTTGTATATTAACCATACACATGCATGTTTATGTTGTCCTTGCCCCCATATCCATAGTACAGGATATCCTAGACTGGGGTCAGGGCATCGCAATTTATTTACACAGGAAAATAGGCAAAACTGACAAAACATGTTATCTATCAATAAATTGTAGAAACAGGGCCTATAGCAAGTAGCTGGTCATCATATTATGATTTGATAAAACACAAATTAATCAATAATATTATTATCAATAAACTTAATTATCGAAATATTTAATTGATCCGAACCACCCAGCTCGTGATGTTATTATTTATTTATTATTCAGTTTATTTTCCGTTTAATTATTTAAAATTGATATAAATTAGCTCGACACTTTCAAGCGTAACCTGGGATAGACCTGGTGTGTTCTAACAATCTAATGTACATCACATTAGTCTCCTCGAAACGACATTTAACTGTGGTCACTGCTCATGAAGCCTGCTCTGGCTTAATATCAGGCGGAGTGTGGTGTGCTACAAATCTCGGCTCCTTTGCTATTGGGAAAGGAAACACATTTATCCTTACAAGTTTTACGAGTAATAATAAAAAATAATGACAAAATATTTCTCTGAATGCCTGGCCCTAATTACATATAAAGTGTATTCAATAAAATACACAAAGTTATCTTTACTGATATATTATTATTTATTATGATATTTATTAAGATTAATGAATGTATGCAGTTAGCATTGACACAATGACTTGAAGCTAGGGGCCGTCTTTGCAACTCTGAAATAGCAATTTTAAGTACAGATAATAAAATAATTACTAATAAATCTTTATTTAATTCAATGGAAATTTTAAATTGAATTTTTACCACTATTAAGCAAGGATATTTGCTTTAATAATAGGAGAAATAAATTTAGGAAAAAGATCTCACTGCTATAGTAGGTATATGTCCATTTTGCATCACTAAAACGTTTGACGTGACATTTCTCTCTTGCGCTACGCTTAATTGAGCTTGCATAGTTACTATCGCCATCTAGTTAAAACTACGACAAATAAAACGTTATTGACTTGTTCCGGTTAAATAGGGATAGTAGATTAGGGAAATACAAAGAATGTTAATATATCTACTTCCGGCATATGTTAAGCTGAAGCGGAAACAACTACTACTATAGATAATTCCATAGTAGCCGCCGACTCTAACGGCTCTCAATTCTAATTGGATGCGATTTTTTTTAATTCGCATTACAAATGTAAATATTTATTAGTCATTGGTTACCGCATCCGTTTGGAAGATTTCTGAAACGCAATAGGGGAATCATTAATATTGAATTGAGCGGACACGCTCAGTCGTAGTTCCCGCGTATGGGATAACGCCTGAATTAACAGAATGCGCTATTAAGTAATGAACACTTAAATTCTCTATAAATATTATTATTAGAGATGTTCCGACTAGTCGGCCACTAGTCGGTAAAGCCGACTATCCGGCCACTATCGTAGTCGGCGACTAATCGGTAAAAAGCGCCGACTATCCGGCTTCTTACTTTGTGTCTATTTCTCAATAAAATGTATGTGTTACTTCCTTGTAAATATATTGATGACATTTATCAAATAAAATTAGTATCTTAATTAAAAAACAAGTCAACATAATATTTAATGACATATATTGCAATTCTGCGTGATGATATTTAAAACTATCGTCAAACTAGTGAGCTGTAAAACTCAAAAAACTTTTTTTATTATATTTGTCCACATGTCAGTAGTGACTGAAATTGCAGCGAATCAGCTGTACACGAAGCGTCACGGGAATCCCCTAAACCGTAGTCGGCTTGGCCGATTAGTCGGCCGACTAGTCGGCTTATTAACAACCGACTAATCGGCTAGTCGGCTAGTCGGCCAAAGTCATAATCGGCACATCTCTAATTATTATTCTTTTATTTCATAATTATAGTTAAATTGTAAATACTATGTAATTTATAACATTGTTACAAATATATGCAAAAACCTAAATTTATTTTGCATTGTATACTTAATTTAAAAGATAAGATACACATTCTTGTATAAAAAATGCAGTAGGTTATAACTTCAAAACACGTCTTAAATGAATGAAAATATTCACGCAAAGTCGTAGTAAACATTCAGATTAATTTTGTTATTCATTACTTTGTTTATTAATAATATTCCTATATAACATAATTAATTATATTTCCTTAGATAATCAACATCCTAATAGTATTATAATTCAGAATGTACGGATGTTTGCATGTTTGTTACACAAACAGTTATAATCGGGATATACTATTCAACATACAACATATAGTACCTAGTACTATTCAAAAATTCGTGCTCTTTGAATGACGAGGTTCCCATAGACTTTAAACAATAGATTCAGATTGACATAGTGTAGTCGTGAAAGCCGGATACAAGCGATCAATGTCTGCTTTATTTAACTACTGGAGATGCAATGGGGGGCACAAGTTAATTGGCAATAGCGACGTCCATTAAATTTGTTATGTTTTTCAGGATAATAAGAAAATTAAATACACATACAATGCAATACAAAAACAATACAAACGTTTATAACACCCATACCCTTTTCTGTTTCTTTTTTTATTAATATAATGTCTTGATTATAATATACATATATTCGGTTCGGGAGTTGAACCCGGATGTCCACGTAACAGAGGGTTTAAAACAAACATAATCAAAAATCATATATGTGGAATAGTAATAAATATATTGGCATAAGGTGAGTCGCGGGTCATCTTCTAGTAATTAAATAAATATTTCAGTTATCTTCTTATGACAAATGTCACAAAGGTTACGTTTAATGAATGGCTTTCGTGAATAAAACCAATAAATATTTATTGCATAAAGTCAATAGATAAATCCTTATCTAATTTTGTTATGATTAATTGTTGTTATTTGATAGTGTGCCAATAAATTTGTCACCTAGTTAAATCTTGGTAAATAAATCCGTTTGCTTATTTCGCATAGATCAGAGGTCATGCTGTTATGCCACTATTGCAAAGGACTATCGATTAACATACAAATTAATTGCACACCTCTACTATTGCACCGCATAACATAACAATTTATTGCATCAATTACTATGTAGGTTTTCTATTTAAAACAGAATGGAACTCTTAATTACAGTCATTACAGCTAGTCTTTTAAATTACGTCGACCCGCAACGATGAACGCGAAATACATTTTTTAAAGTAGCTTCCATTATTTCTGCTCAAAAGCTCTTCGCTTAAAACAAATGAATGTCTGTTCCCAAGCGGTTGAAGATGTAGGTAGACTGGTGACCAAGAAGCCTATGTTATTCTCGAAATCTTGTTATATAAAAATCTCGACAAATTTCTATGGTAACAATTTATCTACACTCATGAACCATACTCGCTTAACATCAAGCAGATTGTGTTTACTTACGGGACAAAAAAAATACGCTGTATAATTATGATTGTACTTAAGAAAGCTCTAAATATATCGCGTAAATATTCTCCTTGTCAATCACTACACAATACTCCGTGCATGTAAATCAGTGGTAAAGATAAAATGAAAATGTCTTCAGTACTGTCTGAAATTAGCGCATAAAGACAGACGCGACGAGCGACTTCATTTTATATTCTGTAGTAGGTAACCTATAAAAATAGCTAGCAATAAATTTAAATTGCGTATCCTTGAAATACACAAGAATAAATCTTTACTCAATAAAAAACAGTGATAATTTTATTTACAATAATTACAATCAATACAAAACATAATTACACAATTCATTAAACTAATAACATTAAATTAAGTTAATTAATAAACATTACCTTCTTTGCGATGATAAACTTATGTTTTCAAGTAATATGTTTACTATAAAATATTCATACAAATTAACGGGTAATTATTGTGGGCAATATTCCAGTGAAATGTTTAATTATTTACCAAAACCTAAGAGACCCGTTATAGATAAATACGTCTTCAATTTTACGCCGTATTTTAGCTACATTTTCAAAATAACAGATGTTTTAACAAACAAACACCTTTGATTATAACACCCAAACCCAAATCCAATACCTTCTTTTTTAAATAATATTTGATTTACAGATAAATATTACGCGCTAATCAATGCGGCGCAGAGGCTATTATAATAAACAAAACGTCAACGGCTTACTCCAATATACTGGTAGTAAAAGTAATATAGTAAGTAGTGAAGCTATTATAGTGTGATGATTCCGCCACCCGTTCATAGATGGCGCTTACTAAAATGTGACACCTTGTTGTATCCTATAAAAGTTAATATGTCATCGTTGACCGTTTATGTCGGTACTTCTTCACTAACTTCATAACTATATATAAGGGGCATGCTTTGAGAGATCACGATGTTCATGATGAATTATGAAGATAATTTGTAAAAAAAACTTGTTTAACAATTCTTAATAAAATTTGAACATGCCCCAAATCCCAAAACAGAAATGTCGATGAGAGTGAATCACGAGATTGCTCCATGGACTCAAACTCCAAAACAAAATTTAATTGAATAATGTTATGTATATTGATTTAAGTGATAAACATCCGTTTGTTGATCACACAAATGTATTCATGAAACATGCCGCGTGAAAGATGCCATTCTCAATGCATTATGTAAGTTATTGTAATGCTAAAAATTGCTCTGACGTTATTGGCTCTGTGCGAACTTTATTCTTTACAAGTAATCAAACTTTGTTGAAAATGTATGTATAAATAAGTTGTGATTACAAAGTCTTACTAATTACAATTCAAAGTAGTTTAAACCTGAATATAGACTTAATTTACCGCTTTATATAACACGAACTGTCTGTGCCTTTGCCTTAATCTAAAACTAAGACTAGGTATAATTTAATAACCACTGTTATTAACACAAACAGTGTAATTTTATGTACCTATATTTTTACCTACATAGTTTAACAAACACATTTGCCCAGCTAAATAGTCATTCTGCCATAAAGTCGGATAGAAACGAGCCACTGGCGCCACATTCATTGTAAATAAAATTGTGGAAAATGTTCAGAATTAGATATAACTCGGAGGTAATTATTCATTACACACATACTCGCATGTCTAGGTATTGCGCAAATATTTGGATCACTTATTGTCGTAATGTAAATTTATTTATACTTTATAAAATAAAATATTACATTAGATTTATTTGATGGAATAGCTTTTATATCACTTATATTATAGTTGTAATCGCAATTCGATAAGCTATAAAACGCTTAATTTAATAGCGCGTTGTGTAGAATATTCAAATAGTATGTTCCATAAAATATAACCAGGGTTGTCACTAATTATTTTCAAACCAATAACTTAGAAAACGCTTCCTGAATAAGTTTACCAATTCATTTCATATTATTTTATTATAGAAACGGCTTCATGCTCAATATAAATTAAAATTTATGAAATAATTTCAAAAAGGTTTATTTATAAAATATGTGGTATAGTTAAAAATAGTTTGAACATAAGTGCTATATTGATTTTATCATTGTCTATGAATAAAAGTGAGGGTAGTGTCGCTAAACCATGTCTACGTATCCAGGAACAATACCATAAATATATGTAGGAGCTAACCCTATAGGATGTGCGCCATATATGTGCGTCACAGAACCGACGCGTCGCACAATCTCACCGAATTTGCTTAGAGTGGCTGACGTTGGCGCCAGTCTACTTTCCGAATAGCCTTCGCGTCTCGCCTGTGACCTTTTACGCGTAGACTACGAACTGAGTTAACAGGCAGCGCACGTAGCGCACGAGTTCTGAGATGTCATACTTCAATTTCTACTGGTATTTTACTTTAATCCTGTATAATATTCAATTGTTTAACGCTAAAAATGTATATCAAGTGAAATAATCATGTAAGGTTTCTTGATAGCCACCCGCGAGCAAAACTACTACGTCATGCCATACCCGTGTATGTAATGAGAATATATTTATACCACTTTAAAAACATGTCATTTGAATTTATGATCTTACAGTGATTTGCACTTGAGACTTAACAAATATTTAAAATGTTAAACAAACTTTACTGTGAAAATATATTAGTCTATTGATATCTTTCAGGATTACATTTTCTTTTTCGATGCTACAATATTATTAAATTTCAATATCAAAATATGTCAAAAAGGGTTTTTTCCCATGAAGGGAGGATATCACTTGTTTTTTATTTAAAGTATTTGTCGTTAAATATCTCAAACAATATTAATAACTTAA
The DNA here is from genome assembly GCA_028551675.1 of Tineola bisselliella. Lineage (NCBI taxonomy): Eukaryota > Metazoa > Arthropoda > Insecta > Lepidoptera > Tineidae > Tineola > Tineola bisselliella. The sequence goes on from JAPWLS010000993.1 coordinate 195,356, forward strand.
TATTAGCACGACGCACATGTTTTCAGTTTATACGCTGTTAATGTTTGAAATATTCTATTTCTTACGCATGTCCTCATTACATTGCATCTATAGAAGATGTACGTCATAAAATAAATAGTGCAAAACCCATAAATTTGCAATTACATTGAAATAGTGAGACTGTTGTTTGGTACGATAAATTAATATAACTTGAACAAGATTAAGTATTCCCGATTTCAACTTTCTGATACATATCTGAATCTGAGTCAACTTGTAATTCAATTAACAATAAAGTAAACTATAGATTTTCTGGACACGCCAACTAATATATCAATGTAATAACAAGCATTCAAATGTCACTTTAATCCATACCACCGACCCGGTTTAATCTAAAGATTAATGGTGTTTGAAATGCAGCGAACCTAGGCCCTCCCAGTGGCGCCACAACAACGTACATTACCTACAGAACGGTCACGCAGTACTACCACAAACCACGACGCTATTACTCACAATAAACGTGGCCAGTAACCACATTTACCTAACACTACCTCATTAGGCCACATTAAAATAATAATGCGCCCGCTACTTGCGGTGTACGAAACCCGGCTTCAGACTGCCTTCGACTCAGACTAATCTAGCATATCTTGTAGATCTAAAGCTGTAGAAAGCTCTTTTAGTAATTTTGTAGTTTTTTAAAATTAAAAGAGAAATGCGAAATGCTAAGCGAAGAATGCACACCAGCCGAGACACTGATCCCACGAAAATAAAAAAGTGATCGTTTGCGGCAACGGCGTGCACAAAACAAATTCCTCGGAGGCACATGCAGTACACTGAATTAGATACAGTCGTGATCGACTGGCGGCGCGAGGAGCGGACCGATGAACCGTGCAAACCACATGCAGCCGCTGTGCACCGTCGAGCAAGACCTCGATGCTCAATAAGCACATACGTACTTACCATTGTTCTAAACATCATCTCATACTCTAAAACAAGACATCACTTTCATTTACAACACCAATGCACCATTCAAAACTCTCTCAGCTTTCGGCGTTATTTTCATTTCGGGATTGGAAAGAAATATGAATTTAATATACTAACATCTGTCCACTATTACAGATATTTAATACTAGAAATTTGCCGAAAACTTAGTCTATAAACTGTTATAATATTTCCCTGAGGATCAACGTTGGAACCTAGTAATTTTTGAAGATACTGTTAAGTACTGCATGCATTATTGTTGTATATGAAACTGAAAACCTTTTTCATGAGGTGAAAATCCTAAAATCTTTAAACTCTTTATAGTTATCGTTCACATGGCATCATGGTTCAAGGTAACTTTCAGGAGACCTCTTATAGACATATTGGCAAAAAATACGAATGTTGTAAGCTGTATTCGCTAAAAAGGTGCGCAGACGGCGTCGCGGCGATGATGGGTCGACGGCCGCTCCCGGAATAACCAGCAGGCGACTGTGCCGCTATATTTGCAGCATAAGAAGGGGGAACAGGGAACAGAGGGGTATCGCAGCGCGTGCCATTTCTGCACCATCGCCCGGTGCATCTGAGTAATGTCATTGTAATGCTCTCAATATAGTCCACTTGCTAACCGTGAGATGGCAGACACTTAGCCGTCTAGTCATCATCCCTCTGTCCTAATCCAAACAGATTATTTAACTCTATCTAAATATTAATATTTAGATAGAGTATTATCTAAATACAAATATTAAATCATATAAGTAGCTAATGAGTGTGTTAGTTGTAGTCGTATAGCAGCACAGTGGGCATTACTCATGATTGCAGATGAGGTGTATAAAGAATATTGATGATCGCGAGCTGCCGTGGGAGCCGCCATGACGCCGGCAGCCGTTACCCTCGCTCGCTCCTATATCATTTGTCATCGTCACATGTTGACCGTCTGTCGCAAATGGTCATATAATATTATACCTACACACAATTATCAATCTTTTGTGACTTCGATGATGACGTTGTACTAATGAATCGAATTCGCAGAATAGATTGATATCGCGATATTTACAATGCGCGAATTAATTAATTTTATAAATAATACTTATAATGTATTCTCAATTAGTTGAATAGCGCTATTAGCGTATTATATTGTACAAAATCTATTGATATATCAAATTACAGTGGGCAAATCTTCATGTCAAAATGGCATATTAATGATACCCATCAAAGTAAATAAATACAAAAAAGTGATTTGTCGTTGGGCCGTTCGATTTCCACATGTGTAGATAGATTTCGCGACAGATGGCCACTGACTCACTAACCTGTTGCCGAGAATCATGTTTTCAATATATTCAGGCGGGACTATGACTTTATGGCACTAAATGGTAAACGGTCAATTAATTTTTAGTGTTCGAAGAAAGTTCAAAGAACTAAAAAATTTAGATAACTAGTTGAACTTATGAGGACAGTGTAGACATTGTTTTAATCAAACTTAATTCTTATAAACTCGGTAACCGTAATATATGCTTCGTGAATTAAAATGGTCACAGAAAAAATTGCGTATTGATTGTATAACAGATATAAAAGTAAAGAAAATTTTCATTAATTCATTTAAATTGAGCTCACGCATCCAATTATGATTATTTAATAGTTTGGCATTAGGCATATATACTACACTCTCTGATGTTACTCGAGTGTGGTCTATTAGCAAAGAAAACTGCTATCACAAACAAATGTCTGCAGTCAGCAGTCATCTCCGTTATACCAGCGTGAGGAGACAAATGACATTGGTGTGCTCTGTTTAGTGTAATCTGAATGGCATACAGATTGACAGAGCACACCAATGTCATTATTTTTAACTCTCTTGTTAACTGTTAATTTTGCTATAAGGTAAAATAAAATATTCATATTACAATTTATCATACATGTAATTAGAGTTTGTATAGCTAAAACAACCCCGCAATAGTTTATTCAAATAAACCTTTTTTTTTCCAAATGGACAAAATGTACCTGTCCCGACACGGCCTTACCGCGTCGTTCACTTCACTTATCTTTTATATTATCATGTTGACGACAAATTTATCGCAAACACTCTAACGCAAACATTACCTAGGCTACTGTACGCACGTACTTCAGATGTGTCCATATATCGATATATAGAAATTGCTTTCTGAACCAAAAAATAATTATTATATTGTATAACTGCAACCTTTATTAAGATTTTAAAATTATTCCGATTAAGGAAATTCGTTTTAAATAAATTTAAAATTATGTCAGTATCAACGAGACTACAATCGATGAGTCACATCATTTTTTAAATATGCTTAATAAATATTTATAAGTAACAAATAGTAAAAAGGCTAATGTGTTACCATATGAAATTAAAGTTAATCTTTCATCAATTTATTATAAGGCTATTAATCAGAATAATAAGAAGCTTTAAACGCGGGAATGGCGGGTGTACGTCTAAGGGACCCGTTTCCCTTAAGGCGTATTTATTTATGCAAGATAAATAGTATTATGACTTACTGTTATCGCCTGGACAAGTCTTGCAGCAACGACCCGGTAGGAGTACAGGGGAATCGCACGAAGGCTCTGGACACTCGTTCTTAATATTCCTACAATGGACCTTTGCTACAACTCTACGCTTCTTTTGTACCTGAAATTAAGAGAACAATATTGTATTGATATTTGACGCCCTCTGTCTCTCTTGATTAACGCAACAATTGTTGTAATATTTATTTCCGGTTATTCGACTTCCGAACGTCTTAACCCGTAATATTTATTTATAATTCAATTATGTTAATATATTGTAAATATGATTTATGACAAGTTTTTTACTATTTATTAACTTAGGTACTCTCGCGTTTTTTCCAATTATTTTGAATCCAATATTTCGATGGCTTGGCAGCCATCACAGCAAGAAATATAAATACTAAAAGTGGAAATTTTAAAAAAATTAAAAGAAAAAACTTTTGGAAAAACATTTCTCGGGCAAATTGCTATTTTTGAGTACATAGTGCGCTTAATATTGGAACTTGTACGAAGAAAATTATGATAATGAAGCAACAAGTATTCAATAATTTCTACTTACTTATGATTATTATAAATAATAATTAACTTACTGATATGCATTCGCATTTAATGCAATACATAACGCCAAAGGGAGGACCCAGGTCTGCAAACCACGTGGATCCGAGTTCCTTGGCTTGCTTCCCGAATTGGCATTCTGTAAGGAATTAAAATAGTTACAATTTATTTTAAGTACCTAATTAACATAAGTGCATTAAAATTAGCAAACAATTTGCATTGCAATTCGGCGGCCTTTAAAGAAAATTTATTGTTCGTCAGAAAATTAATTTACCGCGTGTTTTGAACACTGATAATTAATTTTATAAAACGTGAGAAATAAGTGAACGTTTATTGAGAAAGAGTTAATATATCCACTTCTGATAATAAATGATATATAGTAATACATTATACAAATATATCCTGAAGATTTGAGTAAACATTTTATAGTAAGTTAAAAGTTTTACGCGTCTTACTGTCGCGTTAATGTTAATTACATATTTTAATTTCACGTTTCGAATGCATTACAGCTATCGTGGTCGCGAGTAATAAATTTTAAAATAAGAATATATAGTTATCTAAGATCAAAAACTCTTTAAAGGGTAGAACAGAATAGCGATAAATTATAATAAAATATTACAAGCATGTTATACAAAATGTTATATTATTCATTGCGAACATAGTTCAAGTTTTTACCAGCAAAATGAGAAAGAGACCTTGAACAGACTTGCTTCGTCAAGTAGACATTATACAAGTAAAAAAACCCTTAGAGACTACATTGCATTGGCTGCAATTATAGACCACGAACGAACGATGCGTAAAAATAGCTTGTCTTTATACATCGTATTGGCATTATATAAATAGCATTTAATGTGAAGTATACATTTATATAACGACTGATTATAATTAACTTATTAGTGAATTAATTAAATAAACACTAATTTAAACATATAATCATATTATTATTGCAAGTAACATTAAATATAATTTTAATCTTTCTAACGCCGGCCCCTATGACATTATCTCCAGAACAATGTCTAGTGATAATTGCATTGCTGTAATTACGCACTCGCTTTTAGAGAAAATTAATCAAGTACAATTTTATCGGTCTCAGCGGACCATAAAACAACAGTATTAACGGTAAGAGCCACAAATATTAAACACAAAATTAGATTGTTATGTTATGCCTTAATATAACAATTGAACAAGAACTCAAAAGTGTGCATGTTTTCAGTACAAATAATAGCATGAATTGTTGGTAAGATGTTAACTATCAGATGAAGCATATTGATAAGCCCTCCTATGTTTATAAATAGTTGTTGGTCACTTTATCAGCCTCTCACGACTATTTAATTAACCTCACTATTGAGTGCTTTGATAAAGATGCCTTGCGTGTGAATACTACAAAGAAATAAATAAAAATCTTTTTAATCAAACGCAAGTTGTAAACACTTCAATATTTCTTAGGTATTATGAAACATCAGGTGCATTAACTGAACAAAGATTATAATAATGTATTTAATTTTGTGACCATACTCCGACATAATTCTAAGCTGACCCAGAAATGCGACTAGTATCATTTCCAGGGTGTGTACTAATAACCAACATCCTAATATTCAGAATCAATGTAGATATGTTAATCAATACAGATAGTAGCCGTTGCAATGCGATAATAAGGAAGGAGGGATCGCGCGACCGGAGGCGCCCCAGGATGCACCAATCATGAAGCATACTAGGTTATCAAACTTTATGAGACGTCCACTATATTATGTATTTTATTATTATGAATAGGTAGTTTATACATGCATTAATGAAAATAGCAATCCCTTTGCTAAAAGAAAAACCTATCTATTTCTGTACTTATTTTAGTACTGGATTTAACTAAAGTGAGAAATGAACACTATTAAATTATGTACGTAAATGTATGTTTGAGGTTTTCAGTGACACAATTTCGTGCCAAGATTACGCGTCGTCTGCTCCGCCCAGCCTATCAAAGTCACTGAGCGGCGATCACCACTTAGAAACTGTTTCTCGACACTGATCCTCGTCATATATGTGAGTATTCGATATATTTGAGTAAATATTATCTCCGACATGATTTAGGCATCAAAAGCGAGGCGAGACATGGCGTAACTTCTCATGGTTTCTTGGAAACATTGGCTACAAGCCAGCATCTTCTCACCAGAGAAATGTACTTTCGCGACGCCCCTCATCCGATGCCTCTTTCACAATATATTTATCGATTAATAAATAATATTTTTGTTACAAAGGTTATTATAGCTCATGTGTTATTTTAACACCGTACATTATACAGTCGTAAAACTGATTTATGTGCAATTACCTATCGTCAATAAATCATAGATAGCGTTATAACTGAAGTTCGATACGACATTAGTAAGTACGAATGGATGATGGCTACACACGGCTCCTAGCGAAAATATGTCTTACCACCGCACAGGCAACAATAAATCCTCTGCATAAAAGGGATCAAAAGAGGCGTGTGCCGTATTTCAGCGCGCGTGGGCAGCGCATAAATTGCTCGCACCAAATTATTCCTTAAGTGGGATATTTTGACATTTGTTGTATTTAATATACAGACGCGTCAAACAGTATTGTAAGTGTAAATAATGCACTACTAGATAGGCAATAAATAATAATTGAAAAATCCTCGGCTTTTCCTTAAACAAATGCATCATTACCTTCATTACAACAGAATGGAGACACGTCAAGGGCGGTTAACGACCCGCTTCAAATAGAGTAATGAAAACAAGCCATATTTATGGATGGAAACATACATGTAGATTTACGAAATGTATTTTAATAAAACGAGAATATTGGCATCCGGTTGAAGTTCATAAAAGTTTTTATAGAGAGTGGATGGCTTCCGAGAGTATTACATATTCGTATATAGCACCGCGGGCGCTGGTGGCACTTTTCTAGCGTTTTCTTGATATATGTGTGGTCGGTGTCGTTGAATGACGTCACGAGTCATTGTGGCGAGACGCGAGTATTATGTAAAACTCTAAGATATCAGGTATCACCAACAGGTGTCTGCCGCTGGATCTGCCTAATGCCAATATTACTATGCGAATAAAAGATCACTTTTATATGCGTGAGAATATTTATTACTAACCACAACTTCCTGACATTGTATTGGGTATACATCTTGTTCTTGTAATATACACAGAGATTGAAGAGGCCTTTACCCAAAAATACTGACTAATTAAATAACATATATTTATGAATGACTATGTGTTTTGATTATCAGAATATATTGTTTATTATTATTATACACATTTTATTAGGGATAATAAGTCTCAAAAAAAATATATATATATATGTTACTATCGCATTTATTTTAATTAATCGAATACGACATTGCGAAGTTTTGCGACGCTATGGGCACATAAACAATATAATATTTCATTTCATTATTCCTATAATTGACATTACAAAGCTATTAGAAAAATTCAAACAAAATTATCTTTTATTATGTCCCTAAAGAATGTAACGAAATTAAAAATAATCTAACGATAATTAAATAATTTGATTAAATCAAATGACGACGTGCGGTCTATTATTGTTCTTTTATTATAAGTTTATTTAATAGCCATCGCACCTGTTTAACAGAGTAACATCTCACGTTACAATCTATAGCATAAAACACATAAATTATAACAATTATATGACAAGAAGCAACTATCTTTATTAAAAAATATGAATAAATTATGTTATGTTACGTCTCAAATTAATTTAGAGGTACGGAAAAATTTAAGTTTCCTTTTTTAACATAATATTTAATTTGCAAATTTAATGTTTTAATGAGATGTCCTATGGTGAGAAAATATAAGAACTATCTTTCAATTCAAATAGACTTCGGTCCTTGGAGGAGTTTGTACACTCATGGGCATCACTGGAAAGTGATCATATATATGCCAAGTGACTACAAAAATATTTAAAAAACGGTCTACCCTTAATGACAACTAAAGTTGTTTGTGACTAAGCACAGTGTTCAAAGATTGCAAGACTTATCGCAATCTCCAGCTAAACAATCATTGTGTCATTCTGTTAATCAAAGTTACATACTTCTGTCTTCTTCCTCTTCTACTTCTTCATTAATTATTATCTCCAGGTGTCTAATGAAAACAATTCTGCTAATGTCGATTATTCAGGGAAGAAATTATAAATAAATACATACACGTAAACCCTTATGTCTTTTACTTCTATCTTCAATGCAGTTCCAGCTCATCTCAATACCGCAACTTATATAGGTGACTAGCTGTTGCCCGCGGCTTCGCTCCCGTTAAGAAGTATTATTATTAATTAGGTATAGTTTTTGCGGCTTTATTTTTGTTTAGCGTGTGTAAAAACGTCTTCATCATAGTAGCTCCAATCTTTAATTTCAGTTCAATCAGTCGAAAATCTAATAAGATTTATACAAACTTTCATCCTCTATTTTATCCCCTTGGGGGCAGAATTGATCAAAATCCTTTCTTAGCGGATGCCTACGTTATAACATCTACCTGCATGCCAAATTTCAGCCCAATCCGTCCAGTGGTTTGGGCTGTGCGTTGATAGATCACTATGTCAGTCAGTCAGTCAGTGTTTTATATATATAAGATATACTTACTATTGGGTAACTTTTTAGAAAATGTATTATATTTTATCGAATTATGACGTAGGTTGACAATTAGTAAGTAATAAAAGTGCAATGTAGAACAATCAATAAATACTCATTCACGCATTGTAAACCTCTGATAACAACATACGTAACTTTTAATGGAATGAATGATAACATTCATATATACAAATATATATTTTATTAAATAATTCTAAATTTTAAATATGTAAATAAATATTAGGAAAGAATATTTGTTTCGATCGGGATTCAAACCCGGGACAGAAATATGGGATGCAGTAGTAGCTATTCGATGTTCTGGTCTGGTTTGCAATCGATTTACCGCTTGACTTTTCTTTTCCGAGCCCTCTATAAAAAACAAGTGAAATATTACCTACAGGTAATTATTACAATTATACCATCTGTGGTAGAAAAAAAAACGTACAAGATGTACCTTTCATCTGAACACGGCGTCATTATGTTGAGAATCTCAGATATGTGGCGACGATTAAAATCTGTCATTCATTTATAGTATAGTTATCGTGTAAGTCGCTGCCATTATAAAAGTTGTACGCGCAAACGGATGATAAAATTACAAACAATTTTACGAATGATTGCTGACCATTTATTAAATAGAACGACTAAGGATTAATGATTATGCACACGGGCTCATAAACGGGAACCCCGTGTTTAACCTCTCAAACCAATGTAATTTTATTACGCGTAATTTAGTCTGTTAATGCCCATAGTACAAATGTAGCAATTTCACCTACTAGCCAATGGATGGCGATAGTAAATATTTAATTATAGATCTGGCATTTCTAGATTTGACAGAGACGGGTAACCATAAACTTTATAGTGCCAATCGATAGGAGCACAAAATCTGTGAAACCAAAACCGCGGGTTCCAGTTTTGTAATATAGACGATACACATAACCCAGGCAACGTCGCTAAATTACACAATCTAGCTATAACATGGCTTATACTTCATGCATACTACTTCTACAAAGAACAACTAATAAATATAGATCTTTTTTAAATTAAAATCCAATAAAAATCTTAATTACAAACACAGAATATGATAAAGTATACAGCGACCCATCTTTAGTCACAAGGAAAACACCACAGATAGAGGTTTCCTCATTTTTATACCAAACCAAGAGAATTCCTCAATCAATATTTTATCGTATTGCATGGATTACAAAAGTTTTTTTTTAAATCAATATTATCCATAAATTAGATATACTCGTAAAAGCAGCCGTTCATATTATTATCGTTTTAAGTCCATCATTTTTGCATTAATAAGGAGCTAAGTGCGTCTATATGAAAAGAATAAAATAAATATTATTATTGTGAATAAACGAGCGAGTTTTGGACTTTTTATTTATTTTATGGGTATTTCATTGAGGAGAAGCGACGCGGCGCCCGCTTGTCGCAATTGTGACTGGTTCTTCTCGTCCGATATGTCCATAATTCAATTTATATGTTTATTTCCAGTGTTCCTGATTAAAATGCAAGAAGCCGATGTAGAGGCCGTTTACATTGTCGAACCAATTAGTAGGAACCATAAAAATCATATAAATCATTCTGCTTCCTTATTGAGCGTGTGTGTTAAGCGCCGTTTTTAAACTTTAGCAAAATACGAGACAGTTTTACGAGGTGGTGACAGTTGGTGAATTATGAACACCAGGTTATCTAATTAAACGAGTTGCCGAACATGATGTATTCACGATAATTCTGTAATAAGTGCGGCGCTTTTTTAAATATACTCTTCCAGTTGCATCAGATACATTTTAAACCTTTAATTTAAAATTGAATTAATAGAATAACGACTCTCTAAAGATCCATCTTTCCGTTGGTTTCATTACATGTTCTAGAGAAGATATGTCAAATGAATTATGCGCCTAATACTTTAATTTAATAATATTTAAATAAGTGTTCGTATGAGCTTTTGTTACATAGGGTAGTGGTCAAAGTAGATGAAAATCAATGCAATAAATAGGTATATTTTTTATATTAATAAATATTGGGCCGCTATATTAAGCATTGTAGAATTATTACCTTGTTCTTCTCTAGAAATGTTTATATATCGTAAGTAAAAGTTACCGCAATTATTTTTATCATGTTTAATAAAATCTAGTTAATTTTAATTATGTATTAACATATGAAAATAGAGCCAATTTTGCATGAGTTATCCTCGCGTACATGACAAGTTTACATTGCACTTATCAGCAGATGATGAAACAGGCTTTCAAATGACTGGTTCGATAAACTTTGCTGGAATAAACGTAATAGTAGCCACAATTTAATATTTAATTTAATAATCTTTGTTTTAATTAATTTTGTGGTCCATTTTGCTTGATCTAAATTACCTGATATCGTATCTTAGTGCAGTACCTACATAGAGATTTCAGATTTTTTAATGTTATAAAATAAAAATAAAAATTATCGGTTGTTATTGAATATGATAACGGAATAAACATGGTCAAAACATGGAAACGAGCCAACATACTACACAAAAATATCGCATATAATTTATTAAGTATCATTCTACAAATGTTTGTAGCGTGAGAATGTGGCATGGTTGCACCTCATAAAAACAAACTCAAAAAATCTTTCGCGAATATCACGTCCGAATTAGATACATGCACACTCTTTCGCCACAATAATAAATATTAAGTCTGCTCACGAATAGTTTTTTATTTATTAGCTTTTCTTATATTTTTATTCACTTGTTACATCATGTCTCTGTCTATCCTTATAAATATATGTGTGTGTTAATCTAACAATATTATAAAAAGTGTTATTGTTTGCAAATATTTTAGGTGCCTATATTTAAAAATCAACATCAAAAATATCGAATCGTACCGACAAGTATGTTTCTACGGAACGTTTTTAGTTCAACGTGTCGCCATTAGGTTCGTATTCGATTTGCTCTATACAATAAAGAACTTCTAACATAAATTATAGGTAAATTAATTTTATGTAAATATTTGGAGCCATTCGACAACTATGAAAATATATTTCAATTTTTAACTATTAACAGTACACGTCCTGATATTCCTCAATGCCACTAAACAATCTACATATTGAAAACAATAGTCTCAAAGTAATCCATTATAATAACTAATAACAAAATATACGAGTATTAACAGTCCGTGTAAATATTTATATGGTAATGAATGAAACATTAATTCCATTCGTCACACCTACGCGGCTCATAATTGAAGACACCACCTCGGCTGTTCCATCCAACAAAGTTATCAATCAGACGACAGAATGCAAATTTTAATTGTAGATCTATCTACAGGTCGAACGCTATTATGTATGCAATTAATATGAAGAGTGAAGCGTATGCGACGCGAAGGCGTGGCCTGTGCACGCGCTGTGCCTCGTCATATAGAGGGGATAACAGCCAATTATGATTAAAACTAGCTTTTCCACTATGTTAATAGGACTCAAGATTTTTCCTCGACGATTTCACTAGGCTACGACACTCGACACTTAAAAGTAGTAAGTGCCGCAGTTATCATACAAATAGAAAGCTCATGATAACGCTAAGCACAAAGCTCGTTTTGAATCTTCACAAACGCAACTTGGATTTAAACTTTCCATTTTATTATTATTACACATGCAAAATGATCTCTTAATGCTATACCGTAATAATTTAGGTGAATTATGTTAATCGTAATGTGTGGCAATTTCATAATTTAAGGTGTTTTTCAGCAACGCCAGAATTGGGGGAGAGGACTGTCTGCGTGATCGCGACATGCGTGGGCGCGTCCCCGTTTCCCGTGCCTAAATATAATTTCACTTGATCATTTAATTATATGGAGATTAATGGGCGAGTCGGGACGCCAACATTCGCGTTAATAAACTCTACAATATGGTGTGAAACGTTTACTACGCCGACTTAGCGCCGACGGATCGTTCCGTCCGCGACGCACACAATCAACGACTTTCACTGCACATTGTTTATCTCCTGTCATGTTTTCAGCAGGTCTGTAATCCAATGGAGCTTATTTTCATTCACCAGTACATTTTTTTCTGGTAATTATATTATGCGCAAACACATTACTTTTCAAAAATTAAATTGATATATAGATTGACGTATGTATAGATATATAAATTATATGATTCCAATTGATCATAATCAATCCATAGGTAATTCCAATGAGAGTTATCATGGAAGACATAATTTAATGATAATTCATATGATTAGTATTTCCTCGAATGAAAGGAAATAATAGGGAAATTATTACTATTTTGATTGGGCTTTACATTAACATATGCATTATTAGTTTTTTTATTGTCATTAAAGTGTTGTACAAACCTGTCCAATTAATTTTATTTCTCAAACAAGTTATAATGATACGCATTATATTTTTTACTAAATTTAACTCGTATTATTTTGTCATCTTCTAAAAATAGTTGACCTCAATACGATAAATTTAATAAAATAACATGATAAATCGATATTTAAATATGTTCTGATAAAAATTACTGATTAATAGAACAATTAAAGTAACAACTAAAATTTAGACTAAATTCGATTTTATAGAACTTACTCACTGAATTATATTATTATAGCTTAATAAGATTGTCACAATTTTGAAATTGACGTTAATTGTTATTATGTAGAACATGGGTGTACACCGCAACGTTATATGAGAACCTACGAGTATGTTCGACAGAATCACGGATCACCCCAGATAGCAATCATTTATGCGATGCGACAGCATGTCTTGCAAATTTCACGCATTAAAGCTCATTTTCAACGATCGTTCAAATTCCACATTTTACAACTGACAACCACCAGACGTCCCCTTTCTATTGATGTAAATATTATATTTAATCCAATCAATGAACAAAAAAAGTGGAAAAAATTCTAACCCGGACAAAAAAAATACAGTCGTATAGAAAAAGAAAAAAGAATATGAGTATCTGTGTGGAGCAACTCGCGCCAGAATGGCGAACCTAACCCAAAAAATTCTCAAAGTTCAAAAAAACGGTTTTTTTTAAATAAAAAAAAAACGATGTCTCCGATCAGAAAAAGTTAAATTATAAAGTTGTAGATATTAAAAAAACACATCGATTTGTTTTTGTTGAGTTTAATTCGGTGCATAACTTTTCGAGTTATTTAAAAAAAATCATCGAAAATGACCATTTTTTGTTTTTATAATAACTTTTTTAATTTTTGTGTTTTTTTTTTTGAAATTCAGCAAAAAGGTAGGTATTTACTAGCCAAATAAGCTCGTTTTTGTAAAGTTAAAAAATATTAATTTTTTACCGAGATACATTGATTTTTCGAAAAAAAGGTACCTTCGGAAAATGGCCACTCAAGCCCTAGGGAAGGTCATAGAAAATCGTCAAGGTACGCATTTTCTTTGTGAAGAGTTGTACTTTCATATTATTAAAAAAGGGAATCGATTTTTTAAATTTTTAAGTCCCAAAAATGACTTTGAAAAATCCCCTTAATTTAAAAAATGACGTTTTTGGACCAAATTTTTTTCATTTTTTTGTTTTAATAACATTATTAACTGCAGCTAAATCAATCAAATAAATTCGTGAAAAAATGCGAGTAACCTATTTAAGCCACAGCCGAAAAATGAAAAAAATATGGCCCAAAAACGTCATTTTTTAAAAAAAGGGATTTTTCAAAGGCATTTTTGGGACTTAAAAATTTAAAAAATCGATTCCCTTTTTTAATAGTATGAAAGTACAACTCTTCACAAAGAAAATGCGTACTTTGACGATTTTCTATGACCTTCCCTAGGGCTTGAGTGGCCATTTTCCGAAGACACCTTTTTTTCGAAAAATCGATGTATCTCGGTAAAAAATTAATATTTTTTAACTTTACAAAAATGAGCTTATTTGGCTAGTAAATACCTACCTTTTTGCTGAATTTCAAAAAAAAAACACAAAAATTAAAAAAGTTATTATAAAAACAAAAAATGGTCATTTTCGATGATTTTTTTTAAATAACTCGAAAAGTTATTCACCGAATTAAACTCAACAAAAACAAATCGATGTGTTTTTTTAATATCTACAACTTTATAATTTAACTTTTTCTGATCGGAGACATCGTTTTTTTTTTATTTAAAAAAAACCGTTTTTTTGAACTTTGAGAATTTTTTGGGTTAGGTTCGCCATTCTGGCGCGAGTTGCTCCACACAGATACTCATATTCTTTTTTCTTTTTCTATACGACTGTATTTTTTTTGTCCGGGTTAGAATTTTTTCTTTTTACATAGTACCAAAAGTTCATTGATTGGACTAATTCCTTGAATGTGAGATTCATAACAAGCGTTGCAGAAAGAGTTTATGATCAATGTAAATTTACTTCGATATAATATAAAATTTGAATAGCCGAAAAATTAAGGGAAACGTTGTAAATTGTAAATATAACGTCGTAAAATAGTGATTTAAGGTAATTCACAAACATAATTCAACTTGTTAAGACGTAATAAGACTTAAACGCAATATTAGGCCGCATAAACTCGGTTTATGTTAAAATGACATCGCACTCGCCCTACAGCGTCGGTGACAATTTGTTAACGTTTCGGTTGAGTTTTTGCGTACAACCACTCCCTCGATTGTTTGATCTCTTAGCTTCATTAATTCGTTGCCATGTTCCAGTGCTCTGGGCGTCTGCTGAGATTTGTAACCTATTGTCGGTGGCAACTCATGCGGTCATTTTTACATGTTTTAAAACACCATTCGGCTTCCGTTAACAAATCATTATACATGTTTTTTTATAAACAACAATTCTCTAATATCACTACAATACATCTGTTATCTATACAATCCGCTTATTTGTATACTTTATTCAAATTATATAATCGCGCGATGTCTTTACTAAATAGATTAGTATTTTTTTAAATCTAAATATTATTTTATTTATTTGTTTTATATATATTAATTCTTTACCCTTTAATTTGTAAATCACACCAACAAATTATCTTTATTAGAAACTGTAATTTTAGTAAGTTGTTGGGAAATTAAATATTTGCAAATTGATATAGGTAATTTTATGTGAAAATATATCATAAAAACAAACGAATCAAAGAAGTGTCACTATGAAGGTTTGAAGAGCCATGTTGTGGCATCGTTCAGTCAGGTCGGCGCGATGACGAACCATCTATTTGAATACAATGCCGCGATAGCTCAGGGCCGCCTGCGCGTACGCATGCATAATCCGCACTATTTTATTTAAAAGTTCCAAGACACTCGCATTACTTATGATGGATATAAATTGAAAACACGCCCAAATGTATGTCTAGATGCAAAATATGAATGAAACAATAATGTACGACAAAATATTATTTTATCTATTGATAAGTCGAAACGACCTTTTCATAAATAATTTTGGTTGTTTCCGTAATCCTGATTATCAAATATAATATTTATTTGATTAAGAATTAGGACTTTATTTCATACTAGCTGTTGCCCGCGGCTTCGCTCCCGTTAAGAAGTATTATTATTAATTAGGTATAGTTTTTGCGGCTTTATTTTTGTTTAGCGTGTGTAAAAACGTCTTCATCACAGTAACTCCAATCTTTAATTTCAGTTCAATCCGTCGAAAATCTAATAAGATTTATACAAACTTTCATCCCCTATTTTAGGGGTGGAATTGATCAAAATCCTTCCTTAGCGGATGCCTACGTCATAACATCTACCTGCATGCCAAATTTCAGCCCGATCCGTCCAGTGGTTTGGGCTGTGCGTTGATAGATCACTATGTCAGTCAGTCAGTCAGTCACCTTTGAGTTTTATATATATAGATTAGGTCAATACACAGACTTTGTAGCTAAATCATTTATAACTGTTAATACCTTAGTGACCTTCATGTACTAACTCTGACATTTCCTTACGCAAACATCTCAGAGTGATAACAGTTATATTATAATCCTTTGCAATTTTACGTTCGGTTCACCCGATATTATATTTATATTGCATTCCTACTGAAACATAAATGCGGAAATGTTTCTGTACGTCTAAATATGATTTGAAGTTCACCTTAACAAATGAACTTGGAAGAACTCACAAGTGAAATAAGTGTCACATAAATGTCAAATGATAAAGCCGCCGGGATAGTGGAAGGTACTTTTAAAATAACTCCAATAGAGATTCTTTATGATTCAACTTCAATCAGTTTTTGGTGAAAATTCATATTTCGTAGACGACTTCGCGACACACACCGGAAATAAATAAATAAATTTTCATTAAAATTGCAATGCCAGCGAACTCGACGACAATATCTGTCAACCACCCGGCGTGAGAGCATGTCTTTTTCGCCCACTCAATGTACGCATACTAGTCTTAATTCAGACCAGACCAACACTTTTCAGACACTCTTTTATATTTCGTTATCATTCAAGGACAAAAAGTCGTCATTCAATGTTACGAGACACAAAACATTTTTACGCAATCCAATGAATTCATTCGTTTTAAAACAAATTCTAAAATTTTGTTATAATAGTCTTTTTGTTTACACTAGTGCTAATTTCAAAATATTATTTTTAATATTATTGGGTTTCAAAGATAATTTTATTGTGTAAAACTAGAAAAAAAGGCGGTAACCCAAGGTAATAAGGGTAACTGATGCGACTGTTGTAGTGCTATGGAAAATAAACTAATTTATACCGTACGTCTTAAGGTTTTGTAATTAAAAAAGGATTGAGTTAGCATCTTTAAATCATAATTTTTGAGATAAAAATACAATTAGAAATTTATTTAATGCCCGTTTTCACCAGCCAACCTATACAATATTTGCTATCACTAATTCATACATTAATTGTAAATGCACAGAATAAAACAATGATACTCGCGAACCAGTCTTTTACACCATCGTCCTCGTTTATTCCTCACAGACCAACTTCTTGAAACTGTTGCCTATTTCGGATCACACACCCTATTTGGAAAGCTGTACTACACTGTTACTTAGACACGTCAATATTTATACGAAAATAAACCATATAATATTCTGCTCAAGGTGAATAATTGTGTGAGATTGGAAGTGTGATCGATAACAAGCGATGTAGTCGATATAAGTCTTGTCAACAGCATCCTCTTCGTTTGTGTTTTATGGTTCAAATACAACGGCTCTTAGTACAACGACCTACCTACATTTTTATTAATATTCAGGTCATGATTCCTTCTACATTTTTGGCCAACCCTATGCTACAATTCATAAAAGGGTGTGACTTAATGTTGTATCATAAAAAATAACAATTAAAATTAACAATAAATATAAACTAATTATAATTAGTACTTGATCTTAATATAATACCTCGTAATTATAAAAACATGACATCATTAAGTTAGGCTTATGTAAAACATAATGAAAAACGTGATCAGCTCTATCTAACTGTCACGGATCGATAGACTATAAATACCATTGACTTAAATGTGCTAGAGCAGAGACCTAGTTCAGACGACTTTATGCGGTTTACTATCGCTCCAAAACAATGTTGTTAGACTTATGTTGTTATCTCAACGAACTAATACGAAACAGTCAGAAAGCATAAGTGAGGCTTTCCGCCATTATTGCAAATATATAATTTTAATAATATTTAACTTTAATAGAGAAGACAAATGATAATTATCAAACACTCAATTCAAGACTCAATCGTAGAAAAACTAAAATTCCAAGTTCGGCAAACTACCACGTTATTACTTTTAACTGTCAAACTCTGAACACATAAAATTTAATAATATTTTGTTCAAAAAATGGCAACAGTGTCTAAACCATAACACACTTTCACCGCAACCACAATACATCCAAATCTTTCGATTTCTCAGAAATTTTATTTTTTGACATGGCTTGTCTAGTATATTTAACTCATTGAAAATATAACTCTTGCTTTTATTATTATGAAGTGTGACAACTGCATGTTTATTATAGTTGTAAAGTATTATTAATTATTATTATTAGGTGGCTCTAACCGCAGTTACCTTTAAACGTAACGAATGGATGAAAAATGGCATATTGTAATATGTTGAGGCGTATTATGATAAAGCCCAAGGCCAAGATACGAGCACTTTTCTATTCTGTTTATCTAAGTGACTTTTCCATTCGATTATTTTTTTCTCTTTTCCCAATCTTACATCAAAATCTAAGAAATATATTAATTTAAACTACATTGTGGTTCCAAATTATTTCATAAAATTGTCAACAAATATGACAAAAAAATATTAAATAATGTTTATGTTATGCACTTATATTTGTTGTATTGTTATTAGCGTAGGACATACACCCAAGTACATTGTCAGAAAGTTGTTTTCGCATTGCAGAAAAACCTTGACTTCATCCACTAAAAATATTCTTTTGTATGACTATAACAATAAAATCTATTTTATTATTTAAAAAATAAAGTAAGTAATTTTGATATCATTACAGTTAAAGAGGCATTTATAGAAGTGAGAACTGTTCCAAAAACAAAATAAAGCAATTTAATTGTCATAGATAAAGATATTAAATAAAAGATTTTCAAGCATCACAATATAAGAAGTACAAATATAAAAACATAATATCTGATTTAAAATTACAAAAACATTTTATTACACGGAAATTCCAAAACGAAAGTGTTGATAAGTGAACTCGTCTGCAATTTTACAACTGTATTTAACATCGCTATGTCAACGGGAAAGTTTTCCTACTCGTCCAAAACATTAATTTCTTTCCACGGTGCATACCTCTCTAACACCGAATGCCTCATAAAATGTCTGAGTATTCACATAAAATGTGTTAATAAATTTTCTAACAACTTGTATTAGATCGTTAAAAGTCGGCAAGATAAAGGTAAATGGAAAATCACATGAAAATTAGTGAATGAAACAAGACAGATAAGTGGCTCAAACTATAAACGAGAATGGGGCGTGCGCGTGCCACAGCTTAACAAAACCCCGAGCAGCTTAAAAGCGTGCAATTAACGGGCGGCACAAACACAGGCGTTGAAAATGAAACAACGTAACGATGTCCCACGGCCGTCGGCCACCTCGTGACTGCTCTCATGCATCCATCACGAAATTTTACAGTTGTACTGCATCTTATTAAGTGTTATGAAAGGCCTCTCCATAAGTGACAGCACCTTTTAAGGAGAACCTACCGCCCTTTGCGAACTGCCGCGGCCGCGACTCCGGCGCCACGACGGCGTTAAACACTACCTGCTACTGACCGCCTCTACATATGTTCACATTCGCGCAAAAAAGTAAATTGCTAACTCAACAGTCGAACTGACGAAATTAAATTAACGACGACCTATAAATACACATTGTTAAGATATTAATATCTCGCTTGGCATGAACCGTAGCCGTGTAGTTGCTTCATTGGAGTGATGAATAAATAGAAGAATACATGGAAGGTGCTATTAACACGTCAGAGAACGGTTATCTCTTAATTTACTGATAATTTCATAAAGAGGACGGCCGGCGGTCAAATCGCGCGGGAGGTCCGCATTCGCAGCGTTTAAGGAAAGCACTAATTGCAGACCGCTTTAAGGACGCTGATCGATAATACGATAATGTCTTTAATACCTGTCTTATATCGAGTGGAAATACTTTACGCTGCTAAAAGAAACATGCCAAATGGTTTTTCATTCAAATTACCTATTATTAAATGACTTGGATAACTTTTTTACATTCTAAATGATTATTATTGTTTTCATTTTAATTTTTATTATGTTTATTAGATTGTTTTATTAGCTTTATCCGGAAATATTTACTTAAAGAATAAAATTTGCTTTGAATTTCAAAATTGTAGCATAAAAATAAATGTTTACAATTTACACCTCCAATGTAAAACAATAGATTTCGTTGTAAAATCTGATAACATTATCTAGTATATTCTTATGCTTAAAACTATGTCATTGGGCAATGGGCATACAATAAGAGTCACAGTATTGGCCGATGCAGACGCAAGCAACGTCGGTCGGGAGATCTTTCGTGAAAGAACGCGGCATTCGCACCAAGCCGCAAACACCGATACCATCTTAAACGGGCGTGCCCACAGAATACCAATTAGGAAGGCCTCAGAGGATCATGTGTACAGCCAAATAAAAACAGTGAGAGCGACCAAAAGGCGAGTTAAAGGTCAGCTTTGATAGCATACCGCTTAAGGTGCAACGTAATGGGAACACAAAAATGTGTTTAACAAAATCGTTTTTAAATTGCAACTTCTTTCTCAATTTTGTGTCTTACATCTCAGTGTTAATACAATTTAATATGTGCATGTTATATGAATTAATATTATTGCAATTACACATACATTCCATATATAACTAGAGAGCAGTAATAAACTTAATAAAATACTACGCCTGTATAGTTGTAGGTGTTTAAAGATCTAAGATTTCCATTCTCATTTAAAATTAAAAACGCAATTTATGAACAAAGTGCTACATTACGGCCGCATCTGCATTTAAACAACCCTCCGACATTTGCGATCGCTCTTTCAACTCCCACGGCTTCGTTTTACATGCAAGTGAGACAACGCAAACTGTATCCAGTTGCATAACATGCATTATTTAAGCTCAAAAGCCTTATAAGAAAGCAATAATATGATAGAGTCTAAGTATGTCGCATGTGGTGAGTCAGCGGACTAAGAACATTGACCCTCGGACGCCCACAGTCTATGGATAAATCGACTGACTACTATCAGTGCTGTATTACTACATTTTATGAAAACTAACTCATAAAGTACACATTTATTTTTCAGATTATTCATACTTTCGACAGCGGATCTCAAATGTTCGCTAGAAACATAAATAGGAATAATTCACTTGTGTACTTGCTGGCTGTAAATTTGCATATTCTGCAAGTCCAGTCTCGCGGGCGTCGACTGGAATTAAAGAGGAACGAGGACCGATCCCTTGTCGATAGTGTCACATGACTAATGGAGCAGGCGCCGATCGTCGATATCGACAAATAAAAATAAACAGTTCGCAGCACACGTCGAGCCCGCCTCCCGCGACGCGACAGTTCCCACACCACTGACGTCCTCCAGCGATCAAAACCGACATCCTTTGCCTATAAACAATATCTGAACACTTAAATACTTTATATTTAATAAATAACACATACATACACACTAATTAATATTCGCATTCATGTGAAACTGCAATAAAAGGGATTATTTTAAAATTGGAACGAAAGTTTTGAAACAACATTTCCTTACTTTCTGAAACATAAAGTAAGATAAAATGTTTATAAAAATAAAAGCTAGATACAGACGGGTCGCGCTGCTGACTGCCATTAAAAGCAACGTAAATTAACGCTACTCATAACATAAACATTAGGTCCAGATAACAGATTATTGCAGGTTTAACCCACATTCATCTACATATTGCTTTAGTTATAATTAAATTAAAACCCGATCATTCAAATTATAATAACTTCATATCATGTATCGGCTTATTTAACTTAAATTCAGTGTAAAACGAAGTAGTATCTAATGAAATATTATAGACTTTATGAGAACAATGTTATACCCAATTGGACAGGTACTATTTCATCTGAATGATCAACAATAGTGTACAGTAGTAGAGCGTGAGTGGTAACTGGATGGGAGGCACCATGGTGGGCGGAGTCTTACCGCTATCTAACACTCTTCCTGCTTCATGAATTTACATTTATTTATACTCGACAACTGTTATGTAGAGTTACAATTAATAATCGCTTCAGTGAGTAAATTCAGCAACAATATTACGATGCATTACTTTCATATTGTTTAATCACAAAATATCATATAAAACTGTACGAAAACTATCTACTTTCAAAAGAAGACCTAATCATCAGGAAAAAGGTGTCGATATTAAGACAATAACGTATAACGTCAAACAATACGTCAACACACATTTCCAGAAAGTCAGATGGGAAAAAGTCCAAGAAGGTCTACCGGAAACGCGTAATAAAGATACAGTGGCAAACCGCTGGCGTCCTTGCCAACTATCTATTGCACGTGGGCAAGTTGCAGCGACAATTCACCGGAGTACATGGCCCCTCAGTCACAGACGATGCTGACAGACGCTTCCGCAGTCGACGATGTGACGTAACTGCGCATCATCACTAAATATAATATAACAGCAAGTGGCAATGAGACATCTCGCCGCCAGATGATGTACCCCAGCAACATCGGAACTTGACGTCCCGTATTGCGGATCCCCTCGTATATTCGAACAACCTTAATGAAACCTGGTTCAACAACCGGCCGCCCGCGCTGCCGCCGGGAATGACGCCTCGACTAGATATATGCGGTATGCGGTTTAATATCTGCCGCGATCGAAATAAATCGCTAGGATTATTGCCAAGTGGAAAATCATTATAATATATTGGACGCGCGGAATTCACTTTGACAATATTTTGACAGTGCGCGGTCGAGAGGATTTAGAGAAGTCTACGCGGAATCGCACGCGCGCCTTTTTATATCATTTTTATGTCTTCTGCGTAGCGCTTCCTAAATATAACATCAAACTACTACTTTAGGATCTATTTTAATAAAAACAAATTAAAAAATGTAGACAGAACATGCCCTATTTTTTCATAGTTTCATTTCATCGTTTAAAAAGTAAAATAAAAAGGTTAATATTTGAATTTCATTATCTCGGATATTAAATATTTCAGGATTGTTTCAGTTTATTTAGATTACTACAACAATACTGCCAGTAATTGTGCAACAAGGAATTGTATAATTAAACATATCTTATTTTCAAATATTTGCAAAGTTGTCACATAAATATAATGTAGTATATAAAATGAAAGTTCATTGCTCTCTGCTTCCACACCAAGCTAAAATATTTACGTTATTATGAGCGATAAATGGGACGAATCTCTGGTGTATTTTCATTGGTCACCAGTGGTGACTAGTGGTAACTATTCACCGCGCTAAATGCCACAGACAGCGAGTCTACATCGTGGGAAATTGCAACAAAATTGCACCAAAAAGTTATCAAAATCTCTGATAACAAATATTGATAACACGCATTTGGATTACCAGAAATAAAGTTCCATAATGGATAAACTAGGCGGGATTACTAAACTCCTAAATATGAAATATATGATAAAGCGAATAAATAAAATAGAAGCGTTCCCATCTCGACCGTTAGGCATATGGGATAAGAAAGTCATAGTAGTCATTTTATGCAAACACGTTTCACGAGCGATCGAGTGGAGTGCTCGGATCCATTTCGTGTTGAACGAACAAACAATATTACGTCAATGTGTTATGGCCGTTATAAAGTCTACACCTAAGTGTGGAAATTGCCTGGGCACCTGAAGACAGCCGTTTGTTGACGTTGACGGGCCGTGCGGCGCCAGCAGTGTAATCTTTAGAAAATTAATATTTGGCGCCAAAAGCAGTCCTGCCACTAATTCTAAGTGCACCATTTGCTGGTAAACTGTGTGAGTAAATATTTATCAATTGGTGCCTAATAAACGGGCCCATATGTTGTCATGCAGGTATTGTGTACACGGCTGATTGCGTTACCTGCTTTTAAATGAGTTTGCTGATGAATTTGTTTGAACATATCACATTACCTTTAAAAATACAAACGCATCATGGTTCAGATTTGCTTTGACGCGTCCTTAAATAAACCTATGTAGTTATTTTAATTGTAAAAAATCCTTTTCACGTTGTATTAATATTACGTGATAATAATCTTAATTTATACAATTCTTTAAATTCCTAATTATTTAAATGAATACTAATTTATGCAATGAGTAAACAGTAAACAAGTGGTCACATACTCGTGTTGCATCCTTGCGCTTCGACTATTGATTGAAAATGTAATAATAGTGTACAATTTTAATTCTTCGGCCCACCCACGAAGCTTATTAAAATGGGTGCAGTGTTCCTATCGTTATTAATTAACATCGAGGTTTTGCAGTAATGCACTTATAAGTAAACTTGTACATAAAACAGTCTGTAGGCCTTTAGCCTCGATGGAATGTTCCGTAAAATGATTTAACACGCCTACCGAGTACTATTGCTAAGATATCTCCCTTCACCATACGGCATACACCATTGCTAATTTCAAATAGCACAAGTGACAATTCTATTTATTCACAGCTCGTTGTTGCAATGGTATTTGAGACCTCCGCGTACTTTGCTAACTGCTATATGAAGTAAAATGAACGTTGTAACTCCATTAATAGACTGAATTTAAAAGTACTCGCTTTGCAATATTATTTATCATCCATCTATGAATTGATACAATATAATTATTAGCGTTAACAATGATAGTATAGATAGCTTATCTAACCTAAATTACTGGTATCAACATATCCAGTGTTTTTCTCGGAAATTTTATCTTAAAGAGAGTGATTTAATATAAATTGTATGACAACTTTTTAAATTATTTTGGCAATTTACTTTATCGGGAAGTTAATTCTCTTCGGATCATAATCTCACACAAGGTCAATGCACGCGTAATTATTATACTGACACTTATTCGAAAATTATGTCATCGTTTTGATAACAACACAAACTAAACCAATTAACAAATTACACGTGTTTTTTTGGTGATGATAAATTGTATATCAAATTTATTGCCCGAGCTCTTCAGGAAGTGTTCTTAAGACTCGTGCGAACACTACTTAGGTTGTAAACTTTTTATCAAATTTAGATTACTGTCGAAAAATAATTGTGATAAAATTAAGTGTTTCATGCGGATATGTATGTCTCTAAAATGTGCATTAGATAGCCAAAGTTCGATGAAAGAAATCATAATCTATCTATATATATAAAACTCAAAGGTGACTGACTGACTGACTGACTTAGTGATCTATCAACGCACAGCCCAAACCACTGGACGGATCGGGCTGAAATTTGGCATGCAGGTAGATGTTATGACGTAGGCATCCGCTAAGAAAGGATTTTGATCAATTCCACCCCCAAAGGGATAAAATAGGGGATGAAAGTTTGTATGAAACTTTGTCAATTTTAAACCGATCGGGCTGAGACTTTGCATGCATAAAGCTACTATGACGTAGGCATTCCCTAAGAAAGGATGTTAAAAAATTCCACCCCTGAAGGGATAAAATGGGGGATGAAATTTGTATAAATCTTATTAGATTTTCGATTGATTGAACTGCAATTAAAGATTGGAGCTACTATGATGAAGACGTTTTTACACACGCTCAACAAAAATAAAGCCGCAAAAACTATACCTAATTAATAATAATACTTCTTAACGGGAGCGAAGCCGCGGGCAACAGCTAGTGTACCTATATGTAATATCACATATACATTAGAATATAGGATATATAATAGATTTGTACCCAAAGTGATATAGCAAACGGATGCACGTGCGATGGACTAGCGTGCTCCCCGCGCCTTGCACTTCCGACTCGCATTCATTCCCGCTCATTCATACAACTGCGTCATTCATTTAATTCAAGTTCAAAACGAACCGTACAGGCAGACCATTGCGTTGGAGCAGCCGCGACTCAACCATCCTTGTTGCGCCACGGTTATATTACCCTCGATAATGATCAATTCGCCGAACGATGCTCCTCGGAACCGCGAGAGGTCCACAATCCACATTAAGCAAAACGGATTGCTCAATTTCCGAATCCTTCGTTTATTACTTCTTAGTATTCGCATCGTCGTCGTTTTAAATTCTCTAAACTTTGCAATATTTCACGACACCTAAAATGTATACGGCTAATTATGCGCCGGCGCGTACCTCTGTCACCTCGAGAATGCAGACAGTTACAAAACGGTCAAATTTAAGGATTGAGGCACCGATTGGAGCGGCTTCGAGGCGCCGAGATGGTATCACAAGCAGGCGTCGCGCAGCCGCCGTTTATTTTTCTAACTTTTTGGTGTTCTCCACGACCAAGCAGTATTGTGTGCAATTGTAACATGCGAGCCGCGGGACGACGACCCTCGAGTCGACATAATCCGACAGCTTTGTGGCATTACGATTCACCCAGCGCCTTTGTCGACTACCGGCTTAATGAGGATCCGTGGGTGGCTTATGACACGTCAAGATCTGATCATAAAGGTGCCAAAACCTCTACCTGCCTGAGGTCGCAGCATCGACATTCCTATCCTCTGGCTTTTGAAAATTAATGTCCATTGTCTGCCACGACCGATGTAGGTGTGGAAGTTCGCTGTATATCTCATTATAATGTGAACAAAAAAATGAGCATTTGATAGTATGCAATATATTCTGTGAAATAAAATAAAAAGTTTGAATGCGTTTAAAAGGAAGCTTCTTTTTGGCATTCCGTTCGTCCACTTACTGTACGTATATTGAAGCAATCGTTGAGAGTATCGTGTTAATTGAGATGTGTATGCACTTAAATTCGTTGACCTCAATTAATTTCGTGGAAACAGCCACTGTTGTTAATGAACTGCGCTAATAATTATCAAAATACACTTCAAAGCTTGTGAAAACTGTTTCAAATGTTACTTTGATTATTGGTAGATTTACGTCGTAGTAATAATGATGAATAGTTTCCGCATGTACGAGTATGTAACACACACTTCGCTTGAATTGCTCAGAAAGCAAATGTGAAATAATAAAGCATTAATTTAAATAAAAATGCAGTCGCAGTTCGGGGTGCCGAAACAATACTCAATGAATCTTCGATTACTTAATACAAAAGCGTATATGACATAAGCCGCTTTAGGTATTCTTGGCATGTTGCAATGCCTATATCACTTGTGACATCATGGTCCCGACAATATTTGTTTCGCTCTGGGTCCGGGGCAACGAACCGGCGAATTGAGCTGACTTCTGTGACAACAATGTTGCGCGCAAGACAAATTACGCTCGTTACGAGGAGGACGAGATCATACGCAAATCCATCTGTGAGTATGATCACATTATAATTTAGTACTGAAAGGTTAGATTGTTTAAAAGGTTGATGCTAAATGATGAATCTGTTTTATCATAAAGCTGTAAACAATAAACAATCTCATTAGATTTCAGTTAAATATTTTAGAGTAGATTGAAGTTTGTGCAAAACGACGACAATCGTGATTCGTTTTCGTCATAGAAAAATGCGTAAATCAAATACCTACAAGAAAACGGTACCTTTAAAATAAGTCTAAAGGTAAAATCTACTGGACCAGACCTGACTTATCTGTATATCTAACTCATCTGTCAAATAATATCAAATTAACAATTCAGTACAAGCTTTCATCATTGTATATGTATATTCGTACATATTAAACTATAAATATAAATAGACATCTATTAATATTAACTCTATATAAGTATATATAATATAACAACTAATACCGAAACATTATGAATTAATTAATTTATATAAGTATACTTCTAAATATTCTACTATTTATTGTTATGATTAAATTAACAGAAGTTAAGTATTTTAATATCGCGTTTATTTTCAATCATTGTGGTTGCATTGCTATTACTAAAACTGTCACCTAACCTTTATAAAAGTTAAAGGCGAAATTTTTATTAACTATGAATTATTGTGTTTACATCGATTTATATGATAACAACGTAATAAATGATTTGTAATATCATTTTGGTGGAAAAGGATCGTATAAATGACTATAAGCGAATAAAGGAACTATTATCGTTCTTTATTACGTGTTATGACTTCTGGGTGGCGCCAATTGATATTATAATCTTTTCAATTAATTATCTTAATGATACAGCCAGAATTTATTATATATAATTTTTTATGAATTGTATGTCAAATAGAACGTGACAAATTCACCTATCTAGAAAAGCGTGCTATGTTATATCTTTATTTGTTTTATAAGCACACTTTCTGATTTGTTAAGGTACACATTCATTAGTATTTCATAAATGGTAAATAATATGCAATTTGAGATTTAATTTTTCTAAAGTTTTAAGCAAATTATAGTTGTAATGGGGTATTTTGAGGTGATTGTCGTAGGAAAGGATCGTTAAAAGGATATGATCAGCCTGGATTTATCCTGATCAGTCAGTGGCGCTCCAGGTCAGTGGCGCTCCAGATTGGATTCGATTGGTCTACTGAGAAGAGTCGATAAATAATTACTCCATAGTCAAACTATTTATTAGTAGTAAATATAATTATAAAATACTCGATTAACTTGTCCTTAAAATGTAAAATATCTAGTCTTAGTATTTAGATTTGCAGATAAAATTCCAATAAAATTCAAAGCAAAACGATTGTGTTGATTATTATAGTGTCAATAACTTACATAAAGTAACAAATTATAATTAAATATTCAATTCCATTGTAAATCTTTATTTATATGTTACAATTAAACGTTTTAAACGTGCAAGCGTGTTAATAAAATTAATTAACCGTGAAATTAACCATTAAAACGTCTTAATAAATATTAGCTTTGGTTTTGCAAGTAAAATTTTTAAATTATCCTTTTACGATATAAACTCAGTTTTTATTTGCGGTTTAGATAACATTTTTTGCACTTGTGTTATTATATTTTTTACATATGTTTTTTTTTTTTGCTAATGTTATTTATTTGAACAGATGTAAGCCCAACTTGTTGGTTATTGCAAAAGAGATTGAAGTATTCATGTTCTACAAAAATGTAATGTAAAATATTGAATGCTAGTCCTCGAATAGCAATGATATTCTTGCATCCATAACATTTGTTTTTATTTACGGCCGCAGATATTGGCGTAGGACCAAAAATATTATTAAGATCGTTAACTACTCGTATACCTATACATCAGCGACGATATATTAATTAACTTTTATTACACTATACAAATAATTTGGGCCAATAAAAATATAAAATTTCACATTTTGCATATGAATTAAAGAAAACTGACTGAATTACAGTCCATCTAAGTCGGCCAGAAGAATTTGCATGTATTTTTTTATAATATTTCAACTAGTCGCTGAATATAAGTGTTTATTATCATTATTAGTGTGTTGTTATTTTGTGTACTTGTTTTTACTTCCTTCTAATCTTCTCTGCATTATTCTCTACTCTTTGGTAGGCTGAGGGAAAACGCTTTTTAGCGATAAGGACGTTACAATAAAGAATAAATAAATTCAATAGCATGGGATAAATTACAAAAAGAACCTTTGAAATTGTCTAATATCCTAATAACTTGTCAGATAATTTAATATTGGTTAAAACATTGCGATTTATCAGTCTTTGGTGTTAAAATATTAACGATTATATTTTAAATTTCTATATTATCGAGGTAATTGCACGTGTCATTAGCGTTAGTAAGTGCAGTCGAGGTCATTACTAATCAATGACTATCAGTTATCTTCCATAAAGTCGTGATATCAAGATAATGGTAGAGTGGGTTGGAAAGAAGTCTAGACTGGCATTTTAAGTTAGGGTATAAAAATAAACAACAGAATGGGATTGAATGTTTCAATCACTTGAGAAATTTCGATTTTAGAATTATTTTATCACAATTGCGTAATAACTAAATTATTTTACTATAAAGTTTTTAAAAGTTACTTTATTTCTGAGATTTTTTCTGTGTGAACATAATTTGGCGTTTGTGACATTTAGATATTATCTATATTTTGTCTCTTCTTGGTATAAAAAGTGTTTGGCACTGAATTCTTGTTAGTTGGCAGCTTTTGCGGTGTATTTGAAAAATGAAAGAAAGTCTGAGAGATTGTGAATCATACGAAGTTTTTAGATCTTTTTGTGGCCTTGATATAGACAGCAGAATGTTAGAATACGTTATATTTTATTATTACTATATTTATCATTAAATTTTTAACCTTAAAGATGCCATTTATTTACTAGAGTTTACTTATTAAGACCGTACTTTAATCAGAAATATAATCTTTACTCTATATAATGTTTGTATGTTGTTATTAGAAATATAAATAAACGAAATTAAATACAGAAAAATGTTAAATTAAAAAAATAAATAGAAGCTGCTTTTCTCAAACTGTGACTTATTTTATGCATTGAGATTGAACACGAATGTGTTACATAAACTTTGCAAATTTTAATAATCTCGGCGACACAGTGGCGCTATAAAATTAAATCAGTCGTAAGTCCGTCACGACCAATTGACACTCCATACAACAGACAGTAATAATAACTCTAATGAGAATGGAACATGTTTTCAATTAGATTTACATGAAAAATCAAATAGCAAATTTGATTTACCGATTTAGTAACTACGTCTTAGAATTGGAAATGTTATAGGAAAATAATATAATCTAGGCGAGTTTTAGTAATGTTATTTCTGAAACAAATTAACACAAAAAGTGACTTAATCTATGCTGCTGATTACTTTATCGTGCTTATTCAATAGGTACTTTGCAGATTACGTGTTTTCTGATAACGTATCTTCATCTACGGCATAAACATAAAACTGTTTCTGCAGAAATTAAAGATCCTACAGATACCCCCTGATACTTGCAATTATGTTTTTATTTTTTCTTCATATTATCGCAAAGTTATAAAACATAATTGGTCCGGTTTTTTTATTATATGAGGGTAATTGTGAGATGTTTACTTGACCTTCAGTAGTGGGTATGACTCTAATAACTCTTTCAAAATATTCCAACATTCACAAATCTCAATACACCATGTCCTACGTATTAAACGGTGAATACAAAATTGTGTATGTAAGTAGTGATAGGTGTGAGTGAGTTTTATAAGCAAACACTAGTTAAATTTATTACTATCGTATCAGCGACGGCTTGGTCGACGTTTCACATGTCGCGGTCGCTCTCGAGGCTTTGCCCGATAAGACAGATTATTGTGATGCGAAAACAGCTAACACTCTTCTATCCCGCATTATTTTGTGATATTGAAACCAAACTCACGTGTCATTGTTTTTATTATACCATCTCATACGAATACGGGTATCACTTCCAGATAACGATACGCGCGTATCAACAAATTACATCTTTTAATCCGGGTGAGCGTATCGCTGCGTAACGTACATTTAGAGCTTTTCGAGACATACGTGCAATTTAATCGATCAGATCGGTCCTCGGGAGCTCGGAATGCAGTTATTTACATAAACACACGTGCCTCGCCGCTCTCCGGGCAACCTCGCGCGACATCGATCGCCCGTCGCATTCAACAAATATAGCCGCGGGTGCAGATTGATGGGTATGCGTTGGCTGCACTCACCGGCCGGGCGGCTGCTGCGGCGCGCGGGCTCGTCCTCACGCAAGTCAGGCGCGTGGCGGCGAGCGACGGCCGGCGCCAGCAGCGCCAGCACCAGCAGCGCTGCCAGCATCGCACGCACAATCAGGGGATGAATGCTGGCGTCTCGGAATCACTAGTAATGAAGACGCGCGCGGTCACCGCGTGCGGGAATTCGAAGTCGAGCGGAGTTCGCGTGCGCGCTGTCTCGCGAGCGTCGATCGTAGCGCGGCGGCTGAGTCGGACTGAGTGAAGCGCGCGCGATTTCCCGGCTCATGCGGCGAGGGGGCCGTCGCGCCCCTCGCGGAAAACGCATCGACAGACCGCGACCAGGCGGGGCGCGGAAAATTGCAGTTCACACCGCCCGCCCGCCTGCCACCGCCTCTCGCCACGAGTACACCGAACACACAAGCAACTTGTTGGCTAACAATGCCACTGATTTTTTATTATTATTGATTAATAAAACTATCTACATTTTTATAACTCTGATGTCATATATTAATAACCTTTGAAACGTATTTAATACATGGACCAATTACACCTTTAAAAACTGTAAGGTAAGATGATACACAAATTATTTAAAACAATTAAATCATTTGTCATTGTCATCAAAACTATTTGTGTATTATTGTGTATTTGTTTCTATTATTTTATTTACTTATTTTTTCTGCACGATTTACAACATCACCGCTCACATCTCCCAAAGGTTAACTGGCAGAAAATGCCAACAGACATGAAATTCGCCTTTTGTTATTTTGTGCAATAAATAATTTATTATTATTATTAAATCAAATTAATGTTGAGAATTATAATGGTTAGATTTGTCAAAGGAAAAATCAGTTCTGGTTACCTCATCCGGGAATAAGACCTGAAGATGTAAAATTAACAACGTTAGAATTATCCCGACATGAACACTAGAAATACAGATAGGCGTATATCACATCTGACAGATTTTATCTAAAACCAGCTTCCTCCTGTCGACAGCGGCATGTTGAAGATGTCTTAATAAACCACTAAATTATATTATATGCCGTGCAGACTAGATCGATTTGGCAGATAGCCCAGTGACATATCTCAAATCTCTGAACATACTAAATAAACAGATAATATTAATTTGTACATAATAATCAAACCCGCTTTTACAATGTTCTTGTGTTAATAGAAACACGCATAACAGTACATAGTCATATCAATTCATGTCGTGCCACAAACACATTATTTATTTTTCTCAGGGCATATTTGAAAAAAAAAAACCATTTACATCGTTTCTGCAGTATCATACGATGGTGTGTCCAGTGGCGACTTTCGTGCAAAGGAACAATAAGGAATCCCAAGAAAAAAAAATCACATATGGTGTGGATATTTTATTCCATAATACAGCATTAAAGACAAAACCGGAATGTCGCAAATTAGCATTTATTTTGACTTTATAAAAGTATTACATTCAATTATTTCACCCTCAACATACGCCACAAACCGGATGAATAATTTTAACATTTATATATTCAAGGCAATACAAAATCGTGGAAGAACTATCTAGCACTTCCGGGAAGAGAGAATACTGGCAACATGACATCGGGTTCATCTAAACCTAAAAATACAAAGTCAAATGATAATCTCGGCTCTCCGTGACAAGCTCTGTGTAAATGCTACCTGTCCGCGAGTCGCGGTGTCTCCATGTAAAATACATAACAGCTTAATCTACCTAGTTAACTTCCATAAAAATAACCTTCATATCTGCACACAACGCGACAAAACGATCGAAGCCACAGAGCGATGTGAATAGGAAACGCGAATCTGGGTGCCAACACTATCTATAAAATTAAAACTCATATAGTGTGAATTAACTTTAAATACTTTATTAAGATAACTTATTCCACAAATTATAAATATAAAACATGTTATGGTGTGATTCACTTTATCACGTGTCAACTATAAACCTATCCACATCACAATGCGTCGATACTCACATGTGTACATGTTACACTAGTATGCAATTATAAACAAAATAAGTAATTTTAGCATTAAATTTAAATACTAATAATATTGTTCGTCAGAATCGGGATCGAGCACACAACATACCTTAATATAATGTTTCTAAACGACCGCATATGAGCCATTGTTTAACCAACAGTCAAAGCAAGTCACTAATGCTGGAAGTGCGGATGCTAGACACGGCAGAACATACCAACACTTTCAATGTTCAAATCTAATACAAACCCGGATAATTGTAAACGGGAGTGGTAGACAAGTCCATTCCAAAACTGTTTAGTTGTATGAAGTTCTAAATATGTAAATGTAGTATAAAATGTAAAAATGTATGAAAAATTCGATGCCACTCCCGCACCTACAGATTACAGTATTCGAACACGTCGAGTGTCGGTCGGTAGCAAATCGCTGCGTGCTCGATCGCCGATATGACGCTTAGTAATACACCAATGATTCCGCACATAATACATTGTATTTAATAGCAAATAAAGTGAACATATCTTAAACCATAGTCTCTTTCCGTAATCAGATTTGTATATATAATTAGTGTCGAACGCACGTTAGCGGTTAGCGTTCTTGAGCTGGTTAGAGAGCCAATCCAGTCCCTCGTACAAGCCGTCGCCTGAAGTAGCGCATGTCGCCTGTATGTACCAGTTACGATTACGCAGAGAATGGAGACCCAACTTGTCTGTTATTTCTGCAGCATTCATCGCGTTTGGCAGATCCTGAAATAATATAACAATCAGTCATCCTAATACAACCTAAACAAAAAACCTAACGCCTATGTTTCACAAGTAAATAGAAACGAGCAATGCATCTAATGAAACCACAAAATATCTACACTGCAAACAGTATGTGGAAATGAACGTAAACCAACTTGACCTAATTGTTACAAATAACATAAATCAATACCACACACGCATCAGAGTGTAGCACACAATAGCATTATTGAATTTAAGAAAAAAGTACACAGAACTTCCAAAATTTATCTGTTTATTCATAATTTTGAAATTTAAAATAATTGAAATTATAACAAAGATAATAGAAAACATTTTGGTAATAATAGTGGAAACTCACCTGCTTATTGGCGAAAATCAACAGTACAGCATCTCGCAGTTCATCTTCACTTAACATCCGCATGAGCTCTTCACGTGCCTCCCCAATACGCTCTCGGTCATTACTGTCTACTACAAAGATGAGACCCTGCAATTAGAAGAAAAATTGTAGTAGAAATTGTTATATTACACCTAGCGATAAGTACCAAGTTTAATCAAAGTAAAGAAAAAACAAGAGTATGTCTCTTATATAATATAATAAATAAATGAATATTCAAAAATACTCAAAATAAATCTCTAAAAATTGTTAAATACATTTTCCTTTCTCTCTTTTCTATAAAACTTATTTCTTAAGAGGATATAAATTTAATTATGCTAAACAAAACCGAATCAGATAACAATTTCATTGATTACTGCATTATAATGTCCATTTATTCTTAGTAAATATTAAAACTAACGTTTTATATAAAGAACTATGTTATGAACACTATTTCTATAAGGATTAAAATATAAATGCAAAACAGATAAGCCAGTCACAACAGCATGATTCACTGTTCGAACTTTTGCTGCTTTTTGAGGAACAGCCCATAGATAGTAATAACAGTATACCTGTGTATTTTGGAAATAATGCCTCCACAGTGGTCTGATTTTGTCCTGACCGCCGACATCCCAAACGGTGAAACTGATGTTTTTGTATTCTACTGTTTCCACATTAAAACCTGAAGAAAGAAACAATTGACACAATCAGTAATTGTGCCCCTTCTTTATTCCGTTATATATATTTTTTTAAATGTGCACATAACTACTAAAGACTCATCATAGATGCATTATATTGATAACAAATGAAACTGTTACACATAATGTATGCTTTATACTGTAATTTGAATATATTTTTATCAGTTACAGGCATCTATGACCTTAAATGAAATTAATTAAAATTATTTTGCTTACAATTCCCGCTACAACACTCAGTAATTTGTCTCGACGCGTTTCGCCACTTCACGTGGCATCATCAGGATACGTGCGGTCGCTTCGGCTTCAACGACTGAAGTTTCAGTCGTTGAAGCGAAGCCGAAGCGACCGCACGTATCCTGATGATGCCACGTGAAGTGGCGAAACGCGTCGAGACAAATTACTGAGTGTTGTAGCGGGATTTGTAAGCAAAATAATTTTAATTAATTTCATTTAACATGGATTTCCGCAAAGTAACGCCTGAAACAACTAATTATATCTATGACCTTTATTATTGAAACTTCATATACTCCCTCCCTAGTACTATTGTACTATTATAGTTTTAAATTTTAGTTGACATTGTTGGCATGTTAAATAAAAAAAGACCACTTTCATCTACTTTGGGATTGTACGAAAATAATGGATTCCCATTTTACTCTTTCCACTTCATTGTCTTAAAACATATTTTTCAATTTGATTATTTTGTTTGAATGAAATTTAAAACTGTTACTTTGCCAAATGTGTATATCTCATACATTAAAAAAACTAACAGATAATCCAATAGGTCCATCATTATTCCTAATTAATTTTAATAATTCCTATTATGTATAAATTGAAACATTGCAAAAACCAAATCTTTCTATATGAACAAAATTAATGTCCAATATCAACTTTTTACTTGGTTTGTGTAGTCTAAACAAATAAGTTATTACCCTTATTATTATCACTTAATAACATTACTGCAAATATTCGAAAATAGTAAATAAAAGATAAAGTATAGAAATGGCAAAATAATGATATTAATTGGATGCCATTATGAATGTCAAATTAGAATAAAATAAATTAATGATCTAATTTCATCAAAGTATGTCACATATTACAGTATATATTGATTGTGAATAGAGTAATTATCATGGTTTATACTTTCTAAAAAGTTCAAAAACGTTATGCAATTTCATTTCGTTTTGACACAAATTGCTTGTTAAAATAACAAGATGCCTGATTTATAACTAATGAGAATATTGTAGACACAGTTGAGATAAAATCTAATCATGTCTTTCACATTACACTCTTATGAAGCTTCCATACATTTTTTATTTACAGAGTAACTCACCAATTGTGGGAATTGTTGTTACAATCTCGCCTAATTTCAGTTTGTATAGGATCGTGGTTTTACCAGCAGCATCAAGACCCACCATCAATATTCTCATTTCCTTTTTGCCAAATAGGCCTTTAAATAAATTTGCAAACATATTCCCCATTTTTCAGTTTTTTGAAGATTCTGCAAAAGAAATAAAGATTATTACTAACATTCTGACTCATTCTACGGCACGTTATTTCAATCAATGATAATGACATGGCAAGTCACTGATGTTTGACATTATGGACTTTACGGGAAAATTAACAAGAAACATACTTTCTAATAATATACAATATTGAAAATACAGAACAATAAATAAAATAAGCAACAGTTTAGATAGACAACACTTTTAAAGACTTTTGACAAAGCTACGCCAACACCACCGTTGGTAACAGCGGTCACCACCCTCAAAGCACTAAAACCACGGAGTTAACAAGTTGATACTAACTAAATACAACTTTTTATAATATAGTTTTATCGTTTATAAATAAAACAATCATCGTACTCACATTATCAATGATAAAATTATATACTTTCACGAAAAAATGCAACTCCCTACAAAACCACTACAATCTGCTGGATGTCAAAATGGCGGCGAACGTGGAAGGATTTTGTGCTTATGCCACGTATCGTCAAAAGTGGCCAGAAATTAGTTTTCCAACGAAATTTTTTTCAAGTTGATTTAATATTACACGAAAATATATACAAAATATACAGTAACAAAATTGATTATAACATAAATAACTTATTTTTAGAAAATATTAGGACTGAAATAATATTTTTTGTGAAGAGAATTAAAATTAATTATTTGTAAATTTATTTTTACAGATTCCATCTATTTTTCAGTGCGCAAATATGAAATATTATTAGTATAATATAAATAATACAAAAATCACATAAACTCCATTTATTGTAGTTACCCATGATTTTCTAGGCAACATAATAAGCATAGACAAAAAATGACCGTTATTACATACATTAATAAACATCGTATTATACTACTATCTTATATCTCAGAAGCGCCGTCGTCATACTCTTTTTCTTGTTAAATAAATTAGTGTAAACTTGCATGTTTCACTTAAAAACATTATCACAAGTTAAAATAAATTTTCTAAGTGGTAACACGTTATGACATAAATACAACGCTCATTTCAAAGCTGCGAGTTCAAAGTTTTGTGTAAAATATAACCTATAAACCAAGTAGTTATTGAGTAAGGATGAATTAGTTAGTTGTAGGTTGTCGAATTATGAAAAGAAGTTTTTCTACCGTCCTACCTAGTTTATGTTGTGAAATAAGATCAATGGAAAATCTATTAGCATTATCAAAAGTTTGTTGACTTTATATTGTTTATAAGATGGTTCACTGCCTGAGTTTAATACTTGTTTTTCTATTTTAGCTTGAGTTTGATCAATTAAAAGAATGGTTTTCCAGACCTCCAAAGTACACCACCCTTAGGATAAATAAACTAAGGAAGAAATTTGATTCAGACATAGTGAAAACATTTCTAAGAAATGTAAGTACCATGTTCTATGAATAAGAGATTATACGGCTCAGCTTTTATACCTATGTGCGCGAATTTGAAATTGAAAACACTTTTAATATACGTGAATTCATGCTAAATGAACATATTATTAAGTCTCAAACACCGGAGCTTACTAAAAAGTGGAAAAAAATTAAAAATACACTCACATACCATTCCATGGAATTGTGCGTTTTACTGTGTGTTTTACCTTGTTTTATACGATTATTTCTGTACAAAACACTAAAATGAACTTTAATAAACTATTTTTGAATCAACATTTTACATAATTCACGAAATAAAACCCTCACAAGCTTATTACCAGTTTTGTTTTTGTTATTGTTACTGACAGCAAAGAATTGCTATGACAGGAGACATTGCTTTTTTTAAATTACAACTTTTATTGTCATAAACAATATCAATCTATAGAGCAGAGCTTAATATTGGCTCAATTAAAACATAAAAAACAATAAAAAACGGCCGGCCGTTTTTTGTTGTTTTTTATGTTTTAATTGAGCCAATATTAAGCTCTGCTGTGTAAATTTTGCTGGAGGTTAGAAGTAAGGTTTGGCTGAGGACCCCTAGACTGTACGAATAACGAAAAGGTTAGGTTAGGTTAGAGTTAGCTCTATATAAGTACGACGGCCGCGACAGCGGCCGTCATAAGTTGTCTTTTTATTTGTTTTTTATGTCAAAATTGAGCAGATTCTTTGCTGTATGATCAATGAAAAGTAATGATTCGATGCCTTTGCCTTGAAGTAGAATTTTAAAAAGTAATGTCTCCTGTCATCGCAATTCTTTGCTGTCAGTAACAATAACAAAAACAAAACTGGTAATAAGCTTGTGAGGGTTTTATTTTGTGAATTATGTAAAATGTTGATGCAAAAATAGTTTATTAAAGTTCATTTTAGTGTTTTGTACAGAAATAATCGTATAAAACAAGGTAAAACACACAGTAAAACGCACAATTCCATGGAATGGTATGTGAGTGTATTTTTAATTTTTTTCCACTTTTTAGTAAGCTCCGGTGTTTGAGACTTAATAATATGTTCATTTAGCATGAATTCACGTATATTAAAAGTGTTTTCAATTTCAAATTCGCGCACATAGGTATAAAATTTTTACCGATTATACTTTTAATAATGTTAAAAATTGATATTTAATATTTCCTTAATTTCAAAGCAGATTGAGGAGTTAAAATCAACCGACATCCCAAATATGTATTTTAAAGGCAGTGACTGTTTAGTCATAGAGCAATGGCCGATTTGTGGAGAAATAAAGCAGGCTGGTCAAGAAGTTATTGTGGATGCAGCCTGTGCTGCTGCTGTATTAAGAGGAGCTCACGTATTTGCGCCTGGGGTAATGGGACTTCCTACTAGTGAGAGTTTTATATTTCCTTACTAAGAGAACTTTTAATTAATTAAAAGATTTTATATGATATACTGTCACTGCTCATACCACTGTCATCAAGATTGCTGTAAATCTTGCAAAATGTTTCATTAAAATGAAATAGAATCGAATGTATGTTGTCTTATGTAAGTCTTGTAATTTAATTAATTTTTTTTAAGGTATAGCATTGCATGAGAGGGTGGATGTTTATGGTGATTTAGAGGGTAAATGTAAAAAGGGTTTAAAAGTCCCTTTTGAAGGGCCTAAATTATTCGTTGGTACTGGCTATTTGAGACAAACTCGAAAACAATTATATGATGATACTGTTAATCCTAGGTTTGTTTTTATTTAAAAAATGTCACTTCCAAGAACATGCTTTAAAATTTAAATTAAGAACAATGTTTTTTTTATTTTCAGTGGCATAGCAGTTGAAATCATTCTGCCAACATCAAAATTACCAGTTATAAATGAAAGTTTGTTTCCCATGGGAGATGTATTATTACAAAATCTACCTTCTATTGTTTGTGGTTGGGTTGTCGATGCTAGAGCAGGAGAGAACATTTTAGACATGTGTGCTGCACCAGGGAATAAGACCACTCATCTTGCTGAAATGTCTGGTGACAAGGTATATTACTATTTATGATATTACTGCTGATGGGCAGAGTTTCATCTTTTTAAAGAACAGTGTACATGTATTAATAGTATTAAATTTATTTGTTTCTAGGCAAAGATAATAGCCATTGACAAAGTAGAATCTAGAGTTGAGAAAATAAAACATAATTGTAGAATTAACAGTATTACATGTGTGCAATGCTATGTTTATGACTC
Source organism: Tineola bisselliella (assembly GCA_028551675.1). Taxonomy (NCBI): domain Eukaryota; kingdom Metazoa; phylum Arthropoda; class Insecta; order Lepidoptera; family Tineidae; genus Tineola; species Tineola bisselliella. The sequence goes on from JAPWLS010000993.1 coordinate 235,934, forward strand.
AAGGAAAAGTTTTTCTGAAGCCAGTGAGGGCATATTAAATGGTCCACCATTTCCAGAAAATAGTTTTGATAAAATACTGTTGGATGCACCTTGCAGTGGACTTGGACAGAGACCTCAACTTAAGTGTAGTATGACACCAAAAATGTTGGAATCATACAAGTTTATTCAAAGGAAACTTATGGATAATGTGAGATTTTTAAAACTATTTCTTAGAATAAACGATTTAGCCAAACATGATTATAAGATCCAATGACAAATCATATCATCAATCATACATTCACTCTAATAGAAAGATTGGTTAATACGTTACGATTTTGACATTTGCATTATGATATCTTTCGTAAGTCCACCACAGAACACCAAATGTCGAACATAAATCAGTTTTGATGTTATTATATAGTTTCTGAACATTTTGTGATCTAATATGTATAAAATACCACCCATAGGTTTATCTAAGCTTTAGGCTAAAATTTAATATTTATTCTAACATTTCAGGCAATAAAACTGTTAAAAATAGGTGGCAAATTAGTATATAGTACCTGCACTATAACAAACGCTGAGAATGAATGTATGGTTGCTTGGGTATTAGAAAAATATCCCAATATAAAATTAGTACCAGCAGAACCGTTGTTGGGTGGACCTGGATGGACAGATTGCGGGCTAACCGATGAACAAAGGTGAGATAGCAATCGTACGTCATAATATTTTAAGTTATTTATGGCTGACAAGACATAAAAAAAATTAAGGTGTGAAAATATTTTATGCCTTTTTGTTTAATTACAGGGCAATGGTGCAAAGATTTGGTCCAGAAAGAGATAGCCTACGTGAAGTAGAAGATATTTATAGAGATACAATAGGATTTTTCATTGCTAGTTTCACTAAAACACAGTAAATACATTTTTTCTCAAATTGTGGCATTTTATTTTCTTCTTAATAAATATGAAGTTTGTAATTGTAGAACAGCTTAAAACTAATCTCTAATAGCTTCCACATGTACCCATAAACCAGATTCTGGCTTTAACAACAAGCTTTTTTTATTGAATTTAACTGGATCCATAGTTTTTGAGCAGCATGTGAATTTGAAGTTTCGCACCAGCGATATTAATGCTATTTTCGACGAGGTTAACGCAAATCTTAAACCTGAAACACAAAATCAGCAGTGTAGCTTTAATACTACATTTGGAAAGTGTTCACTCTCTACCCCTACTTTTTTTTTCGTTTTAAACATGCTATAGAAAAATTACAGACATAACACTATGGGTAGTATTATTACCATCAGGCAACACTGGTCTCCACCATTTTAAAATATTAATTATGAATTGTATTGTTTTTTTTTAATGTTAGTTAAGTATTAATGAAAATTTTTCTCCAAGGACAGTGCACCTTACCTATACAGTTTCTAGGTCCTCCACCGAAAGCCAAATACATATGAGCTGGCCTATCCTTCTTTTCATCTTCGCTGAAACGTTCTGGACGAAATTCTTCAGGTTCGGGATATATATCTGGATCCATATGTATTCCATAAACTGATATACCGATAACGTCATCTACGTTTATCGTTACGTTTGTTCCTGGCATTGTATATTTCTTTGTGCATTGTCTGTCTATACGAGCTAGTGGTGGATACATACGGAGTGTTTCTGAAACAGGTATATATTTATAAAATATATTATTGCGAACATGTAACTGAAATAAAAATTGGTAGTGATAATATGTGCAACCAATCAATACAATATAAATGGTATAAATATAATAAAATTATTTACCCAATAAGAAGTATTCCAAGTAAGTCATTTTTGAAAGTACTTCATAAGTCATTTCATTCCCTTCAACATGCTCATTGATGTGTGCTCTGAGCTTGTCTTGTATGTCCGGTTTAGTTGCTAACACATGTACAGCGAACGATAACAATGTACTTGATGTCTCATAACCAGCGAGAAGGAATAACAATGATTGGGCATCAATTGTTGCGTCGTCCAAGTCTGAAAACATGTCATAAAAGAACATTGCATTTTTATTTCTAGCTAAAATAAAAACTAAATATTATTAGTGCAGCATATCCAAGTGTATTATATTTATTTTGATCGCTCAATACCTAAAGTATATCATAGCAGACTGATGACTGACTATCCTAGTATGTCGTAGTACCACCACTTAAACAAGTAATAAGACTTGTGAAGTGTCGAAACAGGCATAACGACAAAGTTAATCTGGACAATACACAATCTCTTGAAACCCGCCATAACAGAGGCGGCTACTATGTGGTAACTACATAACAAAACGAACTTAAATTACTTACAAATTTTATCATTCACATTCTTTTCTTTTAGTTCAGATTCAGAAGCATCGATCATGAGTTGCAGGAAGTCACACGTTCTAAAATATGGATTTTGTTAAAAATGTTAACAAGGAATAATGACAATATTTTTAATAAATGTATGGATATATCCTTTGACTTGTAGAAACAAAAAAGTTAGTTTGGTATTGAACGAGAGATTTTTAAAAGATTCAAACCCGGGGTCCACGTTTTAAGCCCATACATATAAACAATTATATTTCATATACAAACAACCTTCGTGAACAAAATTGTGTAAATAATAAAACATCTTTGGTAATATCAATAATATACAATATTCCAAAGATAGATAGGAATACTCACTTTGTCTTAGCTGTGCGACGTTCTTCTTTGTTACTTCTTAAAATTTTTATTAACTCCTCTGCAGTCTCCGGATTAAAAAATGAAAAATTTATAAAACGCATAACTTTCGGCATTGTAATTAATATGAACACGAATAATGTTCTTTTCCATATTGGCAAGTAATTAAACTTTTCAGCGACCTGAAATTTAGTCGTTTATTTTCATCATTTATAATAAATGTCCAAATAAGTGAAATATCCGTTTTAATACACAAACCTTTAGGAAATTTGAATTATTTTTTGACAAGACATCATATTTGATTCCAAACCCACAAGCTCCTATTACTTCTAACGTAAAATGCCCCAAAACGTGTTTCATCTCCACATCTTCATTTTCTATTTAAAAAAAAACATTTATTATTTATAACATTACAACACCATTAATAAAAAAGCTCAAAAAAGCACCCTGTTGAATTGAAAAACATTTCAAGATATCACTAGTTATTAATTCTTTAAAATGAAGAGATATTCTCCTATTAAAAAAACATTTCCCAAAATCATTTAAATTTATTATTTAAAAAATATAATTAAAAGCAACTTTTTGGACATTCCAAATTCTAATAAGGTTTACCTAATGTAAATCAAAGATCGTACCTCGCTTTAGTTCTGTTAAAATTAGAATGATTATTAAATACCTTTATCTCTCAGTAATTCAACTAATTGACTGGAATAATATTGTATCAATGGCATCATAGCTTTTAATCGCGCAGAACTAAACGTTGGTGTTAATATACTGCGAACAGACTTCCATTCTTGACCCTAAAATAATCGCAGTTTACGTTATAATAAATAATATTTATATTTGTTGAAATATCTATCAGATCTAAGTTCAACTTTATTTAAATATTTTAAAAAATGGAAAAAACATAAGCGAAACTTAGTTGACGTATTCAACACTAGATGGCGGTAGTGTTGTTTAAGAACGTTCCGAGGTTTGGCGGTGCACGTTGTTTATAGCGTAACGGTGGAACCGATATCGTTACTCAGGTCTCCCTTCATAACGTATAAATCTTTCGCCTTTTACTAAAGATTTCCGTGGAGGGGGGCACTCTAATGAGTCTTTGAAATTTTTTTGACGCCCCGCTTCGGTGAGGCATATTATGAAAGTATTTTATGCTACTAATATTGGAAAGTAGTGTTGAATAAGGTTTGACCGCTATTATAGAATATTACAGTACCAATAGATCGCAAACGACATAGCTATTTTCCTTAGTGATCTGTAATCTAGCGTAAGGATTTGATTCAGGTTTAAATTTTAATCGTAATAGATAAAAACATAAATTACTTTGAGATTTAATAGAGATCTTTTTATATAATCAGGTTCCTTGCTTGGTAAAGTCAGTCGATCGGTAAAATGAGATGAATCTCTTATTAAAATATATTTGATTAAATCTGGATCTAACACCATAAGGACTGGACGTGTACCGTCAAATATTCCTGTAAACAAATAAAAACTATTAATTAAAATATGAATTTGGACTATTATTTATCTACGCTGCATATTTACAGGCATTAGATAGATAATTATAGTTTTTTGTAGTATATGCGCAAATTAGTAATAGTTAATACGTAGCGACGAAAACAACGAGTCAATGAATTTACCGCCATATGGATATCCTTTGAATTTATTATAAATATCTCTATTAAATTCGTGGATAGTTGTTTTTAACATTAATCGTGGTCCTAAATTACCAATTAAAAACTGTGGTTCCAAATATCTAACACCTTTTTTCTTAAAAAAATTGTACGTATTTAAATGGTTATAATAAATTAAAATTATAATAAACATAATAGATATTAGTTTCCATTCTTTTAAAATAATATTTAACCACGTATTTGAGATGTGCTCGGACATTATCTCACTCAACAAGACCGATTAGAACGTCTCGCGGTCCAAACTGAGGCAATTTAATATTTCCTCTTCATTTATTTTTGTGTTTATTTTGTGGTATTATGCAGCATTTGAACATAGATAAATGTTATGAGCACAGGCTATCAGCTGATGTTTGATTATAAGAGTTTGTTATCTCAAGGACTCCTGCAGAGTTGATTGTACCTAGAGTCGAATTACGCTTTAAGCTATTATTTTATATCTATAACTTTTTACATCCCAGGATAATAATAACTAATCGTAACATAATTTGGTTACTAAATAATAAATACTTAAGTATCACCACAGATGGAATAATATTATTTCTTCTACTGCTTTTCTATATCTGACGGTCTGTGTCGAATGTTTGACACAATGCCGGGCATGCGTGAGATGCGGTTGGTGTAGTAATATTCAAATAATTACAGAATATCACAAATTATGAAGCTGGTATAAATATAATGTTATTAATATAGTAAAATAAATTACATCGTGTACTAAGAAACCATTGGATGGAGAATAATTTATTTAATATAGTGAATAATAACCCCAAATTCCGATAACAGGTGTTTCTGATGATTTTTTAATCGAACATTTCTTTATAAACATGTCAGATATTGAAGTAGTTGATTTTCTTAAAGAAATTGGTTGTTGTGACGGATGCTGTCTTCGGTATTTGGGTTTAAAAAACCCAAATGCCTACGGCAACCCAAAAGAATTTATAGAGGTATGTTAATCATTCTTTAAATACCTACGGAATTATTTTGTGAAGAACGAGGAAATCCTACTTCTGTTATTGTGTACAAAAATAAATTTATTAAAATTTTTCAGTCTAATATACGGAAACCATCCGAAAATGCAGGGAGCTCACAAAACCAAGAGTCGCAACCTTTAGCAAATTCAGTAAATATCTCAAAGAATGGCAATGTAAATGGAGATTGTCTAGAACTGCATAAAAATGATGAACCTCCAACAAAAAAACGGAAATGGTTGATATGTATATGTTGCATTGGTGTTCTACAAGAAGAAACTTGGGAAGAGAACTTAAAGAAAGTACAAGAAATATTAGATAAGAAACAGTAAGTCATTTGGTCCCTGTCCTTTCCCATGTCACTATATAGAAATCTAGGAATATAATATTTAATTACAATGTCATGTTCTGACCTTAAAGAAAATAAAAACATAACTACAGTTAGCATAAAAAATATCAAGAACTGTCCAAGTGATTGGAATAATCAAGAAATACATTCTTAATGATATAATTGTTTTCTCACATTCTATTCTCTTGACTTATAGTTTAGTCTTCATTGTTCAGATTATACCAAATATATAGGTCAGTTCATGATGTGTTACACCAATATTCGTATTTTATTTATTTCAGGTATATTTGCAAGACCTTTGCTGGTGGATTGTCATCACCTATTGCTATAATATTAAGAGAAAAGTGTATATCACTATTACTAGAAGAGAAATTTCCTGAATTCAAAAGTAAGTTAAGATCGCATGGTTACTTTTAAAAAAATAGTTTTTAAACTTGAATTATTTATTTTTAGAAACTTTAACACCTTTGAAAGAAGCTTGGAAATGGAGTTGTGGTGTATTTATTTCTAAAAACATAAATAAAACTTTGGAATCTGCTACAGTGTCACCACTGCTTATTGTTGTTAACATGGAATATCCAGATGAAGCAGAGGTACTGTGAACTAATTAGATTTGAAATTAGTAACAATAAGTTTATAGTTATTTAATAAGTTATTTAGTTGTTATACTTCTTAATGTACCAGTATTATTATATAATTTTTTTGCATATACTAAGAGAATATTTTCACTTGTATTAGTGCCTTGCTTTTTGGGATACTCAAATAATTATCAGAAATATTATGTTCCTTAAAATTTCTATCTCTATGTTACAGGAATTAGAATATTTAAAGGTTATGACGCCACGTCATTATGCATCGCATAGTCGGCAGTTCCGTTACCAAAATTATGTTTATAGTCGGAATTCAATAGAACAAGCACTACTTGAGTTAACATTGACTGCTTTGAGAAATGAATGGCATTGCCCTCCACGACGTCCGCAAACATGTGCAGTTTGCATCAGTGTTTCTTGTCGACATGAACCTATTTATTTGGGTGGAAGGTTAGTTTAAATTTGGAATTTAAATGACATAGTATGATGAATAGATTAAGGGTAACATTTACATTAATAAGCTTATGTTTTAATTCTCACAGATATTTGAAGTTAAGTCGTGAACTACCTCAAACTCCTTGGTGTATTCGTAATGTAAAAATGGCAGAGACATCTATACAGGAGATTATGTTTCATGAAATTGTTAAGTTATTCAAGTGAGTAATCCCCTTATTTTTTAAATACTAGTTGGTGTGACCAATGTAAAAAATATATGCCATAGAGGTCATTCGTATAAATTTTTGTACATATTAATATTCTTATTATATTTTGTAGGATACCAGAAAGAGACGCAGAAAGACATTTAAAACTTTTGTCAGCGGGACGTGAAGATGTTGATGTAAGATGTCTAGGGAACGGTCGGCCTTTTGCAGTAGAGGTCTCTGACCCAATATTTATACCCAATGAAAAACAACTTGATGAAACATGTCTAAGTATCAGCAGTTCAAAACAAATTACTATAAAGTCTATGAAGATTATACCAAAGTTTGTATTGAAGTATTTTATGTAATTATTTTTATTCTGCATCAGTCCAGCATAGATATATTTTGACCCACCCCAGACCAGTATATTTAAGAAATACTAAACCACATTCATCTTCCTCTAATCAATAGTTAAACTTTACAGAAATGATCTAACACTGTTGAAATCAGGAGAAGAAAGCAAAACCAAAGTTTATGAGGCATTGTGCATAAAATTAAGTCATTCTGAGTATGATAAGGTATGTATGGCTACATTTGATTATTTTTAAAGTGAGAAAAACAAAATCAACTTTAAAGAATACCATAGAAATATATTAGAATGCACATTTTCAGGTGGAAAATCAAGATCAACCAGTAACAGTGAGTCAGAAGGACATAGACAATATAAACTCTTACACTAATGTAACAGATGGTTCATGTCGAGTGTTACTACAACAAAAAACACCTATTAGAGTTTTACACAGAAGATCACTTCATACTCGTCCTAGAAAAATTATTGATGTTGAAGCTCGATTAGTTCCAGGTAAGTAATTTAAAAATATATCCCTCAATCCCTTTGTCTTAAAATGGAATAACAACAAAGAAATATCCGTTTTTGTTGGGTAATGGGAAGGATTGCACAATAAGATGTTGGGATTACTTTGATTGAAAAAAATATAATTTCTTTTACAGATCGCCCACAATTGTTTGTAGTGCATCTTCGCACAGAAGCAGGAACTTATATTAAGGAGTGGGTTCATGGTGATCTTGGCCGTACTAAACCCAGTCTTGTAGACGCTATTAAGGCACAGGTCGATATCCTTGCATTAGATGTATGTGCCGTGGAGCTGGATTGGCCGAAATCTTAATCAGAATTTTAAATATATTATCAATTGCATATAAATGATGTTTTTATTTATCTTTCAATAGATATAATAATAAATAAGACTGCTGCATGTAAATTGGGGTCACGAATATGTGCTATAAACTTATTGCGATATTGAAAATACGAAATGAACGTACCTTTAACAAAAAAATCGAACGTTACTAAAATTTTGACATCAATCAGTATATTTGACACTTGATGATTTTGGTTCTATTGGAAGCTTCGGTTTATTTATCATCATTGTTTTACTGTATAAAAGATAAAAGCGGTAACCTTGTTATTTACAATGGGCAAAACATCTAAAGACAAACGTGACATTTACTACCGTCTAGCCAAGGAAGAAGGTTGGAGAGCCAGAAGTGCTTTTAAATTACTACAAATTAATGATGAATACGATATATTCAAAAATGTGTTACGCGCTGTAGATTTGTGTGCGGCACCTGGAAGCTGGAGCCAAGTGCTAACAAAGAAACTTCGACAGAACACGCGTAGTATCGAAGATGTAAAAATTGTAGCTGTGGATCTTCAAGCAATGGCGCCTCTACCAGGAGTGAAGCAGATACAAGGCGATATTACTAAAGTTACTACAGCTAATGAAATAATTGCCGAATTTGAGGGGCGAAAGGCTGATCTTGTTGTTTGCGATGGAGCACCAGATGTGACAGGACTGCATGACATAGATGAATATGTGCAATCACAGCTATTATTGGCGGCTCTGAACATAACCACACATGTTTTAGCGAAGGGTGGTACTTTTGTGGCAAAAATATTTAGAGGAAAGGATGTGACGTTGCTTTATTCTCAACTGAAGCAATTCTTTGAATTTGTGACTGTTGTGAAGCCACGCAGCTCACGAAATTCAAGTATCGAAGCTTTTGTGGTGTGCCAGAAGTATGCACCACCAAAACAATTCATTCCAACGATGGCAAATCCATTGCTAGATCTTGAATACTGTGATTTCAACAATTTTACTGGTGTCAACAGATTCATTGTACCATTTAATGTTTGTGGGGATTTGAGTGCCTATGATTCTGACACTTCATACTCTCTTCAGGTTCAAGAAGATGCTGAATATAAGTACAGAGAGCCTGTCCAAAGACCAATCAGGCCTCCATACATAGCCTCACAGTCTATAAGGCAACCTTTTAATATCTTTGAAGATCCTTAAAAACGTAAAAAAAAATAAAAACGTTTAGTTCGCATAGAAGTTATATTTTTATATCACACACACATTAAATAAAACCTTAAGAAAAAAGCAGACAGGCATTAACATTCCAATTATGAAATGTTTAGTAGCTTACTATCAAAACTCATAGATCATTCATTAGCAATTTAAGATTTAAATTAAAGTAATGTATTCAAAAACGTTTTATATCTAATTTCCTCACATTCACCCACAACCCGGTTGCAGATTTCAATAGGAAGCTCCTTTTATCAAATATTACCGGCTCTACAGTTCGTGTGCAACTCGAAAATGTAAAGTTCCTCACTAGCTCTATAATAGCTAACTTTGCTGAGATGAATGCGAACCTTTGACCTGAAAATAGGATAGAAAGACCTGTAATTTAATGGTGTACTCATATTTTTTATAAGTATACTCTAGTTTTGTTTTATTGTGGTTTAGCATGTGTATTTTTTTTTGTTCATGAGAAATATCTACAGGCAGCTGTAGCTTTTCCAATACAAGCAGCATCCAGATTGATAATGCAGACTCATCTTATTATGCAATGTTACTTTCTAATTAATCCAGAAATGCACCAGTCATACAGACAAAATAACCATCATCTGTCTAATTTTGCTGCAAGAGTACAGAATAATAACTACAAAAAATAATTGGTCTAAAGTAAAACTACAAAAATATGTTTAAAATACCTATGCAATGCCTAGGACCTGAACCAAATCCTAAAAATAAATGTGAAGGTCTATTCTTCTTTTCTTCATCATCAAATCTTTCTGGTCTGAATTCTTGAGGGTTAGGGTAGATGTCCGGGTCCATATGCACACCATATATAGGTATAGATACTATATCACCAACTTGTATTTTAATATCAGTACCAGGTAAAGTGTAGTCTTTTGTGCAAAGTCTATCTAATCTTGATACTGGTGGATATAAACGGAGTATTTCTAAAAAAAACAACCACTTTGTACTACTGAAAAACAATATTTGTTTTATAAGTTCTGCGTTACTTTATTTTAATCCGACGTTTACTTTGTAATCATTGTAATCGACTTGCGGTAAAACAGATGCGTTTCCACTTTAATTTCTAAAATATAAAATGAATAAACGAATGTGTCGGCTCACAGGGGATCTAAGTGAATTTCATTGGATATAGGTACAGCTAAATATTTTTACGTTATTTTTATTATTATTGTAATGTACAAGTTGAATATATATAAGACTTTTACTAGGATGCAATGCGATATGAATACTGAAATGTTCTATTAAAACCAGACAATAAAATGTGATCCATTCACATGGACTAAGATATCTAAACAAAATACTATCCCAAGTATTAGAAATCTGAAAATAAACATTAGAGCTAAAGTTGGAGAAAAGCTTACCTAAAATAAATTGTTCTAAATAAGTTAATTCAGCCAACATTTCATATGTTATATCATTTCTATTGGTAACATCTTCAATATGTGCTCTTAGCTTGTCTTGTATGTCCGGTTTAGTTGCTAACACATGTACAGCGAACGATAACAATGTACTTGATGTCTCATAACCAGCGAGAAGAAATAACAATGATTGGGCATCAATTGTTGCGTCGTCCAAGTCTGAAATTAGGATGATTAAAAAAAACTAATAATATATTTTTCCAATGTATAACCAAGAACTTCGCCTTTCTAATAATATATAACAGGTTGTATGGGCTTGTTCCATTTTCCTAAATGTAGAGTTAAAAAAATATACAAAATGGAGTTTTGGCAGGTAAAGTTCTGGAATTATTTTCATCTTAAAATTACACCATTTTGCTGACAATAGCCGAGCTATTACTAAAGACTGGGCTGCATGGGCAATAATGCTTTGCCTTGAGTGTTAATGGTAGATGTATTTATGAACATACTTCTTAGGTAATATTAGTAAAGTATATAAAATAATTAAAACTTTTAAAACTTCCTTCCTCGTTGTTCGTTTTTGGGTTACAGAATACATTAGAAATAAAATTCAATATTACAACTTCTGAAAACATTGAAACACTTACGAATTTTTGCATTTTTATTACTGGAATCATTTTTCGCATTATCTGAAGCATCGATCATTAGTTGTAGGAAGTCGGGTCTTCTGCAAAAAAAAATATTTAAAAAAAATTCTACTTCTGCGGTACTCTACCTACCCTTAGAATGTAACTGACTTATATTCACCAGAGCGTCGTTCCTTTTTATTAGCCGTAAGTATTTCTAACAACTGTTCTACAGAATCTGGATTGAAGAAAGAAAATGTTAAAAATCTCGATGCTTCAGGTATTAAAAGAATTATTGTGAAAAATATCATTCTTTTCCATAACGACATGTAGTTGAATTTATCTGCAACCTGCAATCGTTACAGTATTGATAAATATATATTTATTATTTAGATAATATTAGGAAAGTCTACAGTGTTACTAATAAAAGAAAATAATTATAATAATGTACCTGATGCAGATTTTTTTGTACATAAACAAATATTGAATGAATATAAATTTACACAAACAAGTTGCACTCGAAAAATATTAATATTTCAACATACCTTCACAAAAACAGAGTTCCCCTTCGCCAATACATCACATTTAATACCAAAAGCGCAAGCACCAATGACTTCTAAAGTGAAGTGTCCGAGAAAATATTTCATTTCTACGTCACACCCATCTGCAAAAAAAAATACTTTGGAGAAATGAAACTTAAAAAGCATAATAAAACGTATATAAATATTGTAAATATTACTACGAAAAACTATATTATGCTCAACGACTGGACAATGAACACGATTGTATTTCGACTTAATCTGGATGATTAGTATTTTTGCGCTCGTGTCTGCGTGTATGTCTTTTGTTTTATTTTGAGTTGCCCTTCTTGCATTTAATATTCAAATGAAAATTACATACCATGTCGTGTCATTAATTTAACTAATTGTGCGCAGCATTGTTGAATAATTGGCATCATACTGCGTATTCTTGCAGGACTGAAAGACGGAGATAGGACACCTCGGACTCCTTTCCATTCGTCTCCCTTTGAAAAGCAAATTCTACGATAAAATTACATTAATCCTTCCAGCTACAGATTTGTAAAAGCCAATAGTAGGGGATGAGACAAAAAATGTTAGTATTTTAACAAAAAAAATATCTTTTTCGTTTTACTTATTGTACTTCATTCAACATTTGGAATAAAAAATAACTTACGGTTAAATTCAAAAGTTGTCGTTTTACATATTGAGGTTCTCTACTTTTCAGCGTATTACGATCAGTGAAATGATCAAAATCTCGTATTACAACCATTTTTATTAATTCTGGATCTCTTACTAATAATACTGGATTTCTTCCTTCAAACGTACCTAAAAAATAACATATAATTTTTAACGGGCTAATATGATTTAATTAACCAAAAAATTGACGTTATTATATTTACTTACCTATTTAGGATTGAATATACATATATCTATCTAAGTATATGAACACATATTTTGTTAGATATTGCTTTTATATTTAATTCAATGTAATAAAATTTTGAAATATTTTTAATTAATTAAAGTGAAACTTACCACCATAAGGTTGTCCTTTAAAATAATTATACAATTCCAATTGGAATTCATGAAAGGATTTCTTTAAAAACACTCTCGGACCCAAGCTCCCGATAAGAATTTTGGGTTTTAAGAAAATAATATTTTTCTTTTTAAAATAATCAAACGTGCTCGTATAATGTTTGTGCATAAGAATTAAAATTATTACAAATAAAAACACTTTCCATTGTTTAATAATTAAATGCAGTAAATATGGAAATAAATTTTCTATCATTCTTTTTTCGAACGACTTGCGCAGGGTTTCAGGTTCAGTTACAAACTGAAGGCTTGTGTTTGTTTATCATAAACTTGAAAGAGGCATCACTTAAGAAAGTGGTGTGAAAGTTTCTTAAGTGACAAACGTCTGTATTAAGAAACACAGCCTAAAATTATTTATACCTAAATCATGCTTCAAATATTATACTTAAAAAAAGAGGATTTAATAGAATTTATGTAAAAAAAACCCGTTCAAATCAATACCGTGTGATGAACGCCAGCAGGATTATTGTCTATCGATGCTGATTGTTTTCTATATTGATAAATAATATGCTATATGCAGGTTGAGACAAGCCATTATAAAATCTACTTAATGTTCTTACTTTTACTTAATAAACTCATCACGCACGATTTGTTTCGAAAAAAATTGATAACGGCCTATCATATTTTATAATTATTAAAAAAAAACTAAATATGTCAACTCTCTGTCATTCGTTAAATTGCAGCAAAAGTGCGCCAAAATTATTGTAAACATTTTTGATTTTATCTAAATTAATTGTGAAAAAGTTTATAGAGAATTAATAAAAATGACTACGAATAAATTTAAAATGCCTACTGTGAAACAATTTTTAGGCAAAAAGGTTCTTATATTTATTAAATTAAGTTTTTCTTCCCTTTTTACTATCAAATAATCTTATATACGTATAATGTTCTTCGCAGATGCTATCCGACAAAAGTGAACCAGTTTGGGTATATTTAGAGAGAGAAATGCGACAAAACGCCAACAACAATATAAAACCATACAACGAAAAAGTTGGGGAATGGTTAAAATTTTTACGAGACCTAAAATATTATTTACATCGCGAAGGTATCACTTAGTTTGAAACAATAACTATAAGGACATTGAATTAAATATACTAAATTAAACTATTAAACATTTATGCGACAGCCGACATAGTGCTATACATGTGACCATATTCTTCACAAACTTCTGGGGTAAGCAGAGACCATGGAGCTCCATTGAACCCTCTCTGTATATTTGGGTCTTAATATTGCATTAACCGTCATGTGAATAAATAAATCTTCGAAAATAGTAGATTAATAGTTTTGTTCCCGGTACAAGCATTTTCTAGTATATTTAATTCAGTTAGTAATGTTTATTTTGTAATACAATTTAGTCTCGACAAAAAACAATAATTTAAATTATAATAATTTAGGAGTGAAAAAGTTTAAAAATCTTGAAAAAGGCGTCGGACCTATATGGTATAATGAGCTGTCGACATTTCAACAAGAAGCGATATCTAATTTAAAAACTTGTATACATCAAGATTTAATAGAAGACCATCCTGTAAGAACAATGCTTTGTTTGAAAGAACTTGGAATTACTGCATCGCCGACGAAGAAAATGCTATTAGATGCCATGAAAGCTTCTATTGAGGATCCCGGGCTTTTTATATGGAATCTTTATACCTTTTTGTACAAACAACCTCCTAATATTTTACGACCTAGTAAGTAACTAAAATTTCTCTAACTCGCGCGTTATTCATAAAATGATAAATTACATTTTTCGTAGCAGTTCAGCATGTTGACAGTGCATGCTCATCTTGTTATATCCTCTGCAACGCAACTATTGCTTCACTTAAAGGTGGTGGTACTACCCACGATGATATATTGGCTTGATAACCATCATCAATCTGCTTACCACTCTAATTTTTTATGCCTGTTTTTAGAAAAATCGTTGCTTTTTATCTTGTACGCAATTTTAATAGTTCTAATATTGATTTCCAGGTTATGACTTAGATTCCTCTATTTTGATGTCATGTTTAGTGTATTTGGATAAAGATGAATGTATTAAAACACTTGATCAATTGACAAAAGCGCCAGAAAAACAACCTCAACCACCAAAACCAAGTATGACATATTATTCGAAATTACTATATTAAGCTTGTCCTTCACTTGTTTAAATGGTTGCTTGAGAGATGTTAAAATACAATATTTGATTGGTAGAAAAGAAAAGACGACCAAAACCTAAAGGTCCGTATTCGGAATATTTGCAAAGGGCTGAAGTGAAACCTTATATTAGCGCGTCCTGTAAAGTGGCTGAAGCTGATAGAACTGTAAAAGAACCGGATCCAGTCGGTTATAAGTTCACAGTTCGAAGTACAGAGGTACCAAATTTAATTTCTTTATTTCATTATAATTTATAAACCGAACCAAATTAAACATTGAAAACCCGCCATGTCTATGTCTTTACATTTTCAGAAACTAGTACAAAAAATGTCATTCGTCTTCTACCACTAGTTAGATTCATTCAATTCAATAATGTTTACACATACAATTAAATCGAAACATAGGGGCCATTCAAGTATTACGTAAGCAGATTTTTTACAATTATTTACCCCCCCTACCCCTTGTCAGCAAAGTAAGCAAACCTCTTCCCCCCCCCCCCATGCTTACTTAATCATTGGTACCTATATGCATTTTTCTTTTAATGTATTCTTTTTTTATTGATATAATTGCTGACGTAATCACGATATCGACCCCCCCAACCACCATGTCAAAATAAGCAAAGCAAAGACTCCCCCGCCCCCCTCAAGCGCTTACGTAATACTTGAATGACCCCATAGTATCAGTATTAACTTCCCTAGCGCTACGTAAACTACATTTATATAGGATATATAATGATATGGTAAAAGTTGTAGTAATTAATTCAATTCAATTAAATACGAAACAAAAATAATTAATTATTGCCTTTTATGTTTAGAGTTACGAAAGACTTCGAAAAGATAACACATTTGTAAGTATACTAATATTTTACTGGTGTATTACAACAAAAAAATATCATGTATGACGTCATAAATTTATTCCCTAGTTGACAAAAAGAATTGAAAGAAATAAAAAAAAGAAGGTCGTTGAAAGAGTTTGTAATTACAAATTTTGGGAACCGCCAAGTACATTAAGTAAGTGATTAAATCAAAAATTCTTAATTTATTATACAATAACATAAAAATAAAATAAAGTTGATATTATTATAGAAGACTAATTTAAAAATTGCACGTGGATTATTCTGATTATAATATATTAATCCAATTTGCATTATTATAAATAGTTTCATTTCAAAACCATAAACGATTTCTACAGCAGACATTAAAATTTGGTAAAAAAACCCACTATTTTGATTCCTAAATAATGGAATACATTTTACCAGGAAACACCGATCCAAAGATGCGAGCGTTTGTTGAAGCCATGAAAATGTTAAAAAAGAAGCCTTCAGTGAAACACAGAACCCCATTTAATAATTATCAAATGGCTATTGCTGGAATTGGTTTCTGCAAGGGAACTCCGTATTTTATTATTAATTGTAATATTAATTTCTTTTTTTAAATCATAATTAATTTAAAGACAATTAATTAACAATAATTTAGAGACAGCTTTCGATATCTATCCCTTTATTACCTTGAGCATGCCGTCCTATCCTATAATTAAAATTTCATTTAGTTTATATAATAGTAGTTCTTTTTATAATATGTATTTTTAATGTAATTTTGTAGGTAGGCTTTATAAATAAATAAAAACTCATAAGTGTGAGACTCTTAACTATGTTTGCAATCAATTGTAGCCCTTAATATTATCATATAAATAAAAGCGCTAAGGTTGAATGTATCATCTACTTAAATATTTGTTTTAGCTGTTTCAATATTACCAACGGGATACATACCAATAAACGGAGGACAAGTTTTGGTGAACGGAAAAGACTACGTGACTAATATACATGGGTTCTGGAAGTTCCCAATGGACTCTAAGGAAGGTTGCGATGACGGCTGCGATTGTTTAGCCAGATGGTATAGTACTATTAAAATAATACCATAATAAGACATAGGTACATATTTGCTGCGTTGAAATAGTTGCTTGTCATTTTTACGTAACAACTTCAGCCGTAATATATGTCAAAACTTTTTGATTTACAAGTCTGTAAAGCAATGAGGTACGGGTTGCCAAATAAGTTTAGCATACTTCACAAAATATATAATGATCATAATATAATGCAAACTTATAATCGGTCTTGCTATGTTTTGCGAGAATAAAATATAAATGCCATTAACAATATTTATTTCATAATTACTATTTACGCAATATACATTTAAAAAACTATAGTTACCTAACTAAATAAAAAAAACATTCTAAATAGGGGAGACGTAGCAATGGATTACGTAAAACGCTCAAAATGCCTATGCGGTCATCACTACGATTTCAAAAACGAAGGTCAACATGAGGAGAAGTACTTTTACCCAGCAACAAGACATGGACCATATTGGATAGACCATGCTAAAGTCTATCAAATGGATCCAACAGAAGACTTTATTAAAACTACAGTCGAAGAGGCTTTAAGATCGGTTGATGTTACCGTAAGTTTATGCCTAAACTTGTGTCTAGCTCCAGAATAATAAAGTTATTTAAAGATGTTATTACAAATGGTTGCAATTCCGTAGGCATATGGTGTCATATCATAAGCGTAATAAACAATCCCTCTGCACCCTGAACTATATCCATGTATTTCTACAGGTAGTCATTACCCCGAGGCTCACCACTGCGAATATTTAAAAATAATAATAAAAAATAAAAATGTAAAATTATGGTGGTTATGAAACATGATTGACTGTTACAGCCTCGCGTGTCTAGACCAACTTTGGAAGCAACTGGTATGAAACCTGAAGAACTACTTGCTGTAAGTAATATTTGCTATTTGATATTTCGAGCGCCTATTTAATTTAAAATACACACATTTCATTTAATTCTTTTTAATATACACAATAAATATTGTTGATTCGCGTTGCTAAAAATAACATACTAAATAGAATGTTTAATACAAAAGAAACACGTAAGTCAGACGTAGACCGCTAAGTTCTTTTAATTCATTAATACTTTATTGGCAGGCCTTTTTGGGTGATATATCAGATTCGCCATTGATAATTCCACATTTACCACAAGCAAATCAGCTCAATGATATTCAAGAATGGGTCCGACACAGAGTGCAAGGCGGTGAAAAAGATCGTAGTGAGTAAATGTATTAAAATTATGTACATCTAATATTTTATAACCATTGTGATGTTTCACTGATACGGCTATAAATTAGTAATAAAAATTTAATTTAAAAATTAATAGGCGTCGACAGAAATAAAATAAGACAAAATTTTAACAATCTGTACCCAATTTTATCTAACTATCCTATTCCATAAAATGGATATGGAAGTAATACCTGTGTTTATACTGAAAGAGTTATGTAAACAAGTCTAACTTAATGCCACGGATGATAAAAATAGAATATTCCCCAATTTGAGAACTTTTTGTTTCTCTTTTCAACCTCGACACCAAAGACGTCTATGCCAAATTCCATACTATATATTTATCTATATTGTATATATGTTTACAGAAAAATTAGCTCTGAAAGCAGAACGAAAATGGACCCAATTAAATCATATGAACTTCAAGTCTCTTGCATACCGAATTCCATTCACACAAAAGCAATTACATCACATGAACTGGTCTCATAGAAAACTTGTACAAAGATTGGTTAATATTATTCTTGCATTTCGCACCTTCTTCACAAATTACCATTTTTATTATTAATAAATAACTCTGAATAACTTTTTCGTCTTACTCATACATATTTTCAGTTCAAGATATTATTAAAAGATTTCGAAACACGCAGTAGACTCAAACAGTTGGAACAAACACGATTATGGTGGTCCTCTATGAACTACGAAAATTACCCGAACAAATCTTTCTTGTTAGTACCTAACATTAATATTTAAATGACATCATTATTTTCTATTTTCAATAATATTTCCATATAATGTGCCCACGATGGTGAAAGTATGCTTTTCAGGTGTTGCCATTAACCTGTACTTTTGATGTAAGGGATAACTTGGTTGATAGCAAGCTCTGAATTGTCACTAATCATAAATATAGTTGGAGACATTATTTCCTGTAGTGACTGCCATAACGTTCGCCAGTTTACTTACTTACACACAAGAATAATGAAAAGCCAACCTCTTCTAAAGATCTTTGCTTTTTCGCAGGGACACATTCTTCACATATATGCCAGCAAGAATGCAAGACATATTTGTTATTAACCCATATAACCCAAGAGCATTACCAAAATATGTTGGAAAAACTTGTCCATTGTGAACACTGACTTCTTTTGAAAGTTTGTTAATAGTATAAGAATTTACTTTAAAATAATAAATAAATTGACGTTTCATTTAACACCTCGAAATCAAAATCAAATCTTTAAAAAAAACAACCAGATATTTTATAAAGTTATAATAAAACTTAATTTAAAAAAAAACTATTTGCATATATATATATATATATATATATAATGCTAAAATTTAATACTGTCACATTCTTAGCTTGGAGAGATATAAATGCTAAAAGGCATGTATTATAGGCACGTTTTGAGATTAGCTTGGAAGTAGCAGGGATAACAAGATGAGTGTGCCCTGTCAATTAGAACAGAGCACACTCATTTTCCCAAGCCAGCATATTGGAGCTGACTTTTGCATGCAGACATATGTCTGTCTCTGTGGTAACAGTTATCCTTGCTCAAGGACCATAGTCTAGCTAAAAAAGCTACATTAGTAATTATATGCCAGGCTACTATTAAAAAAAAATAAGAATAAACAATAAACTAGGTATTATGCCAGTCGTAAATGTTCAGTGATCAATCTTAAATGTCTTCATAAATTAAATTTACAAATAATTAAAACATAAATTAACCTAAAAACTAAATTTACAACTAATTCACTAAATACAAAAATAGTTACTAAAACAAAACATGTATTCATACTATGATTGAAGACCTCCATAAACAATCGTTTTTTAATGGATCATGTTCACCAAAATTCAACATTAGAACAATACCAGCAACAATACAAGATCTGGATTATGCTTGCAACTTAAAAACGGTGGTAAGAACATTTATATGAAGGTTTTTATTATCACTTCACATTCTTATTCTCCAGGAGGCATCGCTCGAGCCTGTGCTCGTACCCTTTTGTCATACTCAAGCCTGTTTTGGCTGAAAATAAAAATTAAAAACAAATAAATAACTCTAAAAACAATATTTCCTATTATGGTAATACTAACCAGTAGATAGTATAAGCTTCAGCCTGCGCAGGATCCTTGACGTTGGGTTCATTGAGCAGATCTTGAATACCAAGTAGGACTTGTTTAATGGTTATAGCAGGACGCCAATCTTTTTCTTCGTCCAATAGAGATAGGCAAACAGTCCCCGAGGGATACACGTTAGGATGGAACAATGGAGGCTCAAATTTGCACTTTGGTGGGCTCGAAGGATAATCATCCTTAAAAGCCATTCGCAGCCTGTAAAGTCCGCCCTCCCAAGAAGTCTAAAACAATTATGATTATTTTATATTTTTAAGAACAATATATTAAAACGGTAGGTATGTTACAAACATTTCGTATACACACCCCTTTCTTTCCAGGTATTGCGCATTCCCAAAGCATTAGGTTCAAAGTTCCGTCTGCATTTTTTACAGGCTTAGCCACAAAGCCCTGAAAAGATATTGATAGTATGAACGATATTTTTAGATTGATGTAAACATAATCACAAACATAGTGTATATACTAACAAAGGGATGGTCTCTACGCCATGCCTTTCGCTCTTCGGCCAAACGAGCACAGGATATCCCCGACATTTTGTAGTATTAAACGCAATATAGAAAATAACAAAGCAATACAAAGTTGACAAAAAATCAATAACAATGCCACACGCGCCGAAAGCGAACGCGATGCGGCGTAACCCTAACCTGACAGATACAGTTGGATACTGGTGAGAACGCCTCCGAATTTTGTGGAAATAATACTTATTGCTTGGTTTTAATGAATATGTTGATTTTCATTCTACTAAATATTTTCTAATTGAAATCTAATGAAAATGTCTCTGGTGTTGTTAAATTCAGTTTTTTCTTGGCCATACACTGAAATCGCCTGTATTTGTTTAAAACATTTTTTTTGATGTATGGGATTGATTCATGATTAACGGGATTGTCCTGGTTTCAGGCCGTCTGTCCTGCTGACCCCAACGAGAGCAAAAATGTCCCACTTTTACAAACAAAATTTTTATACTTTAAATTTAAATGTTGCTTAGGGGAAACATAGGCTATAATTTAACCCTGTACGATAGCCCGGACTCATATATTTTTTTATTTACATACAAAATTCCGTAAGCGTTGATACAAAAGAGAAATTGCCACGTTATCCATGATGCTTTTGTCTAAAATTTTAAAAAATGTTTAAAAAACAATATTTGACATAACACGTCTTGAAATTTTATAAAAGTTGATATCACTATAATACTTCTATAATAAGAGTGCATTTAAATTCGTACATTTCAATATAGTGACAATTACTATTTAAATTGTTTCTACTACAAATATTTAACACAGTGGTTGTACCAAGTTTATACTGAAATTTGTGAAGATGGCGCAAAATGTTATAAGAATTGGTTCTAAAAATGTGAGACCAATTTTATCTCTCGATGCGAGTCAAGCCCGTAAAAGAGTACTTACTCTATATAAAGCCTGGTATCGTCAAGCACCATACATAGGTAAGTAATAAATATATATTATCTTGTTATGTCATCAAATAAGTTTTAATGTAGTCCTATTACATTTTAAATTATTTGGTTTTATTTTGATATATTTTCTTCACAGCAAAAGAATATGATATTCCAAAAACAGAACAACAAGTGCGTGCTAAAATTAGGGAATTATTTTTGGTAAACAAAGATGTCACTGATGTGAGAGTCATCGATTTGCTTGTTGTTAAGGTATTAAATAGTATTTTTATTACAATATTAAGTAAGAACAATAATAATTACTTCTCGAAAAATCTAATAAGTGAACTTGAACACAACCATTTAATTTTAATTACAGGGGCAAATGGAGTTAAAGGAAGCAGCACTTATTTGGAAGCAAAAAGGTCATATAATGAGTTATTTCAAGCCAACACAAGAACCTAAACCAAATGATTTTCTTTCTAAATTTCTTTCTGGAGTAGAATAAATACTAAGCTAATTTGTATAAAACATTTCAAGTTGTTTGTTTCTCAATAAAGTAATTGAAATATAGTGTGGTAATCAGCTTTGTAATTTTTTATTATCCATTTCCCTGCACAAATATAAATCGGAATGTGAATCTAGTTAAGAAAGGTAGAAGACCATACTTAGACACAGTTAATTGCAATTTAAAAATATAGCAGAATTATCAGTTACAACAATATATTATAATCATTGAAATTGTGTCGAAGTATATATATTTTTTAATAATTCACTTTAAATTCAAGATTTTGTATGTAGTTAATATTTAAATCTGCCATCATGCTAAAACTCAAACCAAAATGTAGGATGATAAAAACTGCTTTATAATTCTTGCCTCTGGCTTTCAATAAAAAAATATATTTGACAATAAAATTGACTTTAGAATTCAAAACATCTTTTTTAAATTTTATTATAGGTTTTTTTATCCGTGTCATTAGTTGTCATTAAGTCTTAGACTGTTTATTAAAATAAATTAAATTATGCCTACAAAAGCTGTTAAATGTGTTCGGCCAATATTTTCACTTGATGCAAAAGAAGCCCGGACACGTGTTTTGGGACTATATAGAGTTTACTATCGTTATATACCATTTATAGGTAAATATTAACTTTACTCTTTACTATCTACAACAGTGTTTCCCAAACAATGTTTTACCATGACCCAGCAATTTTCACACTGCCCCTTCATGGCCCACTTAATACTTTTAAACTCAAGCTGGTAAAATTATTGTCTGTTCACCGCTTACGAATGTTTACGATGCACAATGCGTCTATCAATAGTAGGTGTTATTTTTAAAACAAGGCGGAAATGTTGCGACCCGATATTTCATTTTGATGGCCCTGTACGGAGTCGCGACCCGGCAAATGGGAAACGCTGATCTTCAAGATTCGCAAAACACTTTAACTTCGTAAAAAACATACTTAAGACTCTGTTTATGTTATTTTAAATCTTTATTGTATTATAACATAATAGGTTTAAGCATGAGCTCGAATTTGGTAGTGGAATTTCAAAGAAAACATAGTAAGTTTTAAGTATTATTATATTGAATTATAATAAACTATAAATGGAGATTTGTTAATAATTTTAGGTAAGCAAGAGTTACTAATTTTATTGACCAAAAATTTTGTTGCAGTAAAATATTTCGACATACCAAAGAATGAGCTTCAATGTAAAAATAAAATTCGACAAAATTTTTACAAACATGCTAATGTTACTGATGTTAGAATTATAGATATTTTAGTTCACAAGGTAATTTTCACATATTTTTAATTAACTAATTCCTTATATAGATTCATAGTGGAAGTAACAATTAGAGTATGGTCAAACGTAACCTGCTACTGTTTATCTCAAGCTATTTAGTTAATTGAAGTATGTTTTTACACATTGGCCAGAGTGCGGTCCATGAGTGGAGACAACTATTACCACGGACAAATATCCACGTGCAACAGTCGCCTCCACTATCCCGGGTTGAGGAGACGAATGCGCTCTGTCTAAATTGATAGACTACTAAAGGAATTATTTTAAATTATTTTGCTTATAATTCCCGCTACAACATTCAGTAATTTGTCACTTCACGTGGCATCATCAGGATACTTGAAGTCACGAAACGCGTCGAGACAAATTACTGAATGTTGTAGCGGGAATTATAAGCAAAATAATTTTAAATAATTCCTTTAATATGGATTTCCGCAAAGTAACGCCTGAAACAACCAATTATGATAGACTACTCCAAGCTGATCCTGAAACGCGATCAGGTCACTTTACGGGTGTTCCGCCTGAAAGTGGTGATACCACTCCGGGACGGCATACTGGGTTAATAATCACCATCAGTTTACCTACCACATATTTATAGTGCGTCAGTTTGATACGGAATCCTTTGTCAAAAATCATAAGCTTGATTCCTGGTCGAAAGCTATTTTTAAAATAATGTATCTATTTAGGATATGGATATTTATGTTTGTATAATCCTTGTCCTGATATTATTTGTATTTATTACTATTATTATTGTAGGGATATATTGAATTAAATGAAATGACGCACGTTTGGGCGCAGAAACATCATGTCATGTATCATTGGAGACCTACCAAAGAACCATTACCAAATACTTTCCTGGAAAAATTCTTTTCTGGAATTTAATTCTCTATATATAAATTAAAATTATATATATATTTTTGTTAACAACATGGTCGCTAATATTGAGAAGAAAAAATTTCAAAGTTTCGTCTTAATTAAAATAATATTTAAAAAATAATAAAGGATTGTATTTAAAAAATATAAATAAAAGTTTTAACAATAATATTTTATTTTTATTTGATCACGATCATTCCACATCACATGCCTTCAGAAGGCTCTGTAAATTACATACACAGAATACAAAATTGATTGCAAAATGTTATACATAGAAACAATAGACCGTTGTAGACATATATATTTTCTTCTATAAACCTAAAAATATGATTGTCTTTTCATGGAAGAATTATTGAAGTTCCTTACTTACTAAAGAACAAGCTTGTAATCCATTTTTATAATGGATTTGTATCTATTTACAATTTTATATAAATATGTGAAGATTCATTAATTAAAAATTTAATTTAAAATAATAAATCAATAGCCAATTTTAACTCACAACCATAATTTTTATTAGAGTCAAACTACAAAAATTCAAAATATGAACCATTTAAAATTTAACGTTTCTTTGTGACATAATCTAACATATTTTCTGAAAAAAGTATGATTAGATTATAAAAAGCTATTAATTCTGCAAATTATTAAAATTCAATTTATCTAACAATAAATATAAAATAATAAAACTTAAATAATAGTTTTGTGATAATTAATCTCATTTGTAATGCTATTTGTTATGAAACCTATATGTAAATTTATACTAAAATTAGTGAATATATTCTATCGAACTAAATAAAAATAATTTAAGATTTAAACGTCGTTTGTCGTTGATTTTAGTAATTTAAAATCATTATTATTTTTTTAAAATTAAAGCGTTTACATGCGTATAAAATTTGAAGAAATAATAAATATGAATATTAGAAATATATAATGTTTAATTTTATTTTAAAAGCCGCCTCAAAAAAGATTCCGTTTCAGCAACTCGCAATTGAAACAAACGACATTTTGGTGTCTTTACAATTCCCACCGAATTCCGATTTGTCTTCTGGACCACTCTTTACAGCAGCATTTTTACGAATTCTGTATAAGAAAAAAGTAATTAATAATCATTTTATGGAGAAATTTAATTTAAATTATTTTATAAATTTTACATACCTTCATAATCGATACGCCCATCATGATCAATATCCCCAAGGGCCAAAACTTGGTTGAGTTGTGCATCCGTTACAGGTTCGCCAATCATCTCGAGGGCTGATCTTAATTCATCTCTGGTGATATAACCATTATCGTCGCGATCAAATACCCTGTGAAAAACAATATACAGTTACATCTTGATTTCTGAACGGAAACACTCACATAGGAGTTTTGGCGGCCATTAATCGAGCGGTTATCAGTTTCGGATAATTTTCTTAAACTCGTATTTTATTTAAATACCAATGCGTAATAGTAATACGTTCACATTGAACGCGCTCTTCTTATAGTAGTAATTTTGTATTATGTTCTTATGGATGTTATCTTATTGTTACATACTTGAATGCTGCCAGTAAATCTTGTGTGATTTCTTCTTCAGAATCTCCTCCGCTGGCACTTACATCTAATCCTTGAATCGCTTGTATCTTCGTCACCCATTGCATAAACTCATTCTCATCTATCAGACCGTTACCTTAAAAGAAAAAACATCATAGTAACTTTAAAAGGCACACAGGAATTATAGGCGCCCTATTTTAGATTCAATTAACGAAATTAACCGCAAATCTTTCGAAATTCATATTAAAATAAAATAAACACTATGATAAGACGCATAAAATATTTTAATATTGCTAAATATTTTTGTAAATATATTTAATCACTTCCTTTCGTTCTCCTATTTATTTATTTATTTCTTTTGCGTTATTAAACAATCTCACTTGTCAATAATAATAAATAAATTATATCCATAAATTATAATTTCTTATTTTTGGCCAAACTCTGTTATTGTAGCAGGCTTAATATAACTCCTATTATTGGCAAATTGCCCCAGAAACCAGTACTTTATGAAAAGGCCCAATTATCTTAAAGCCGTAATATAATAAACCCTGTTTTGTGTGTTGCGAAATTAATTGTCACAATTAACAAAAAGGGCTTGATCGTTAAATCTTAATTGTGTAGTGGCAATTGTGGCCTGACGTCAACTGCTACCTTCGCATACCCTTTTGTATAGTTTTTCACTCAATTAACATGATATTTTACCATAAACTGAAACTCCCAGACAATAAACTTAATATAATTTTATTGCATAACTCGTTTAGTTTTATACGTATTTTATCTACGAATTGTTATTTTTATTTCGAGTAATTATGTATGAGGTATTACTTTTTCCAAAATTTTGTGCCGCACGAATTGATGTCGTGTTTGATAAAAGTTAAATCGTTTTAGAGACATGCAACAATAAACTATCAAAAACTTAATTTATTTTTATCATGAAATTCGTTAGAATTGTCATCACACTAATGAAAAATATTGATTGATTGATGCACTACATTTTGATTTGACTATTGTTGATAATACGTTGCACAATTGGTCACGCCTTTATTACGATTTAACACATAAATACGAAGTAGAAAATGGAAATAAATTTTCCTAGATTAAGATTTCATGAGTCTTAACAAAATTCACTTCATAATTATAATATATTTGCACTACTAACAACCACTAAACTCAGGAACTCAGTTATAAATTTACTATATACATTATGTAACGGATCTATTGTGGAAGATTATTATAAGCTATACAGAGTGATTTTCCGGAGGAAATGTTAAGCTATAGGAGATAGCAAAATTGATTCAAAGATAACAGGGTTATACAATTAAAAAGAACTGCGTTCAAATAGAAAATTCGTCTATTATCCGAGTTGAGACTTAAAACAACCTATACCGCTAATTAATGAATTTAATCAATTATAGTAGTAAAAGAACATCAAAATGTTTGCATTCAATACCTAAAATTTAATTTCTAATTAAAATTAATCCGAATAAAACCGCGGGGCTACTTATTAATAAATTGTTTGATAATGCACAGCCCTATTCAGATTTCTGATTAAGCGAAGGGTCGCGTGACATCAGTTGGAATAATGCGATTGTATCAAGCATTAAGTTAGGCCGATACGAAGCACTTGACGCCCCGTGGTGACGGCCTATCGAGAACATTGCGTGCAGAAGGGCCCTTTTATGATAATCAACTCGGTAACTTTGTGGTATGTAGGTATGACCTTTGCGGAATGCTAACTTTCATTTATTTTTATTGTGTGGTATTATTATTATTGATACATTAATCCTTTCCTAAGAAGTTCATGTTCTTCATGAAAAGAATCGTATTATATAAATGTCGTATTGAAAAAGCTTCATATAATATAGGTGAAGATGTTATAACATTTTCTCAATGGCAAATTTTAAATGACATCACATTTCTAGCGTAAATATATAACATATTATAACAAAGCCATATATATGCTAATTGTATCAATATAATATACACTTATACTGATGCTTTTTTAAATTTATTTATTTAATACATCAAAGGCTCGAAATGGCGCGTCTGTTTCAACAATCACGTTATAGGAAAGTGGACCTTTTGCCAAGAACAATATGGACACTTATAATACTAGTAAACACATCTAATTTTATCTTCCAACGAATAATGCGTTCAATGTCCATCTTCATTTAGTTTTAAAGTCACATCTCACTTCCTATAGATGACATCGTAATATCTCGTTTATATTGCCACCAGAGTTCCAAGGTGAATTCTTAGTTTTGGCAACCGTTCAAGGCAAAAGGTGATTAAGGGTGGCAATTACCTACTTCATATTTGACTGGATTTTCACCTTCGCAGGAAATTGATGTGTCTAGTCAAAATAACACAACCACTGTCCGATATATAATATTATTCGATAACATCCGTGTTTGGCTATATTCAGTATATTGGCGCATTTACATTGATCATTAGTTACCGCATGCGGGACGCGGGGAATTTCTAATTTGAAATTCGGAGAACTATTCACATCAATATACATATAAGGAATGAATATGGATTGTGTGAGCACGATTACCAGTTGCTTAAATGTTGTGCTGAATAGACATACCTCATATGCGAGGATACCGTAGAAATTGAAATGAAATGGAGGCATTAAAAGATTAATAATTGATATTAATCAATTGAATTATAGCGGAAATAATATATACAAATGGAAGTTTCAAAACAAATGTTTCAAAGACATGCTTATTTGTTTGGCATGACTGGTGCCAATGCTAATAGACAATTCATTCATTATTCCGCTACTGTCGAGTTGGATCTTTTTAGTCTATGTTTATAAGTAAGTAGAAAAATATTTAAGTGTACATTGCTGCGAACGATGTGGATCGATGTTTGTTAGGTAATAACAGTAAATTAAAATGCGCACTTGCCCTCGCCCTTGACGAGTTCATTCGATGACCACGACCTTCTATAATATTTACACCCTTAAATTGTTTACCGCACAATGATTTAAGCGTTAGATATGCCGTAAAAGGGAAAATGACACTTAAAATATATTTATTGTAAGCTAATTCATAAGATAAAAAGATTAAAATAAGGTTAATCCAATAGGTTCAATTTGTTTTACGGACTAATTTATGAATAAAATAAGTCACATACGTCAGTGGCTAGCACACAAATTTTTTAATACGCTTTTTCTAGTATATTTAACATAATGGTTTTTAATAGTTTTTTTTACTAAGTGTCAAATGATTCTACAATACTTTGTATTTTGACCACTTAAATGATAACTAATGAGTTATTAAACAAACATATAATTTTAAACACTCACCAGATTTGCTGGCATCTTTTATGAGATCAGCTATGAGGTCATCTCGCACCTCGATGCCCAAGTTTCGCAGCATAAACTGCAATTCTGCTGGGGTCACGTGTCCATCACTATCCCGGTCAAGAAGGCCGAATGCTGTACGAAGATCTGAAAGTATTATAAATTATTTTAATGTATATGAATGTATAAGGTCAGCGATCCACGGAGACACCTAGTGATTGTTTTAACTGTAGGTACATATAACCCTTTTTTATGATTTTACATAAAATACATACTCCCTTCTCTAACTATTTATGTAATATAAATGTTTTTATTACATCATAGTAGATATATTTAATACATAGGTAATAAAACACAATTGTTTTCGTTGAAATTGTAAATTAATTTCCCCAATATGTAGGTTGTAGCGTATTTATGTTTAAAATGCTTGTAGGTGGTCAATAGGTATACTAAAACATTATAAATAGTATTTGTAATAGGTAGAGACTGGTACTCGTGCCAATTATCCTAAATGTGATTCAGTTAACATTAATTTACTTACAGAATTCGTTGTTTTTCTTTCGTGATGACATGATCGTCTTAAAATTCACGTTAAATGCTAGTTAGACCTTGAGATAATGCGTGTGAAATTAATTAGAACTCGATCAAAATAGATCTACATTATATCAAGATTTTTCTTGGTAATGTTTCAAAAAAATTATTTATAATATATTTTTCCTCGTTTTGTGAAACTTTTGAACGATAGTTTAGTACCTATATTGAAAAAACAAAATATTCCGCTGTTAGCTATAAAATAGTGCGTCCGTGATTTTCTATGATTAATACGTTTTTTGATTTATTTGACGCTCTGTGGTTATATGCAGAAGATAATATTTACTGTTGCGAGCGGAATTTACTTCACAATGTTTTCAGAAAAGTAGGTAGTCTCCTAAAAAGTTTTCTCTTTGAAATTGCACAATACAATTTTAAAATCTTATAAATACATGAACCAACATTTTTTTTAAATCCTTATAAAATTTATTTTTATAGAATTTTTTAAAATCTGCGTGAGAAGTTTTCTCCGTATAAAGAACAAAATTATCGCAAAATTCTAGGAATCGAGCTCGGCAGATGTTTTGTGCTTTTCACAATAACAATAAACTGATTATTGTATTTTTATTGCATTAAACTATGATCTATTTCCATAACATTTTTTCAATTAAATTTTTTTTGGAAACTTTCGAATTATTTTTAAAAGTTACCTTTTATACCTACTGATTAAATTAGAAAATATTAAAATAACTTTCTCACGATTAGCAACAGTTTTGCTTGATATAAATTCAATATCTACGTACAAATTATTTTCTTAATTTACTATTTAAAAAAAAATTCTAACACTTTAAAACATGCACTAAATTAAGACTATTTTAAAACGGTATTGAATAGGTAACGTCAGCGAGAACAATCACTTCATACTGAAATTGATCGCGTATCTCAAGAACCTTCTTAATTACCGGAGCAATGTTTCACTAATTTATACAATGTGCTCCTATAACGAAGAGGCATTCTTATCAAACTGATAACGACAATTTAATAATATTTTACGTTGATAGCTTAGAATGCAAAATAAACAATTACATACATCAAAACTTATACATAATCACTTTAAAATATGTTAAATTAAAATCACGTTAAATTAAATTAAAACCCACTCTTTAATTGTCCGTTCTAATTGAATTTATATGTACTATACCTCTAAATATTGTCCTTTACATAGGACAGAACCCAGAGCGCGTAACAGACATTCTAAATTCTCCGCTTAGTTCGTCTTTGATTCCACATGGTTGTGTTAATTATATTCTATATGACATAATTGACAACTATACTGTTTAGTAGATATTTGTGAAATGACTGCGGATTGTGGGAGCATATTGCTAAAGTCACTTTCCGTGTCATAACGACCGCGTTAACGACCAATGAAAAAATCGAAACGTTACTTAAGCGTAGTATTTACAGTTGATATTTGAGATTAAGTGTTGTGGGCGTATTTAATTAAGTTATGAAAAAAGTGACGCATATATTTATTATCCACTATCTTAATACGATTAAAAACGTCGTGTGTTTGACAAACAGATCATTCACCTATGCTTGCGAAAATTTAGCCATTTGTCATTAGTTCCTCACTTTTTAGGCTTCTGATAAGTTATTATCAAGAAACAAGATTATAAGACGTGAGAGGGGAAAATTATAACTGTTCGCAAACAATGATAGTGACAAATTATTAGCTGCCAACCTTCAACGCTGGATAACATGATAACAAAATTCATGCAATTTATGACTGCAGACTAGTTACATCGTATAATATTAAGTTTGCTTGCTTATCTTATCAATGCGATTAAAAACAATACATCGAATATTTAAGAAGATGATTATGTATTTATCAATAATATAAATAAATAGTATTTAAAAAATCATTAGATATAATTATATATTAGTCAAAAGAATTCGGATTTCTAAAGCTAATTTAAAATATTTTATTTATTTTGATTTGATTATTTTAATCCCTTTGCAACTTTACGGTCATTATAACAATCAAAGTACCGTAATCAAATCGTATATATTTTTATAATTTAGTTAAAATATTACGTATAATTTTGAATTTAGAATAGATATTGACATAAATCCAATTTAACAGTCACAGACAGAGGCATAGATTATACGAGCGCAAAACACTTGAAAACTTTTACATATTACCTACCTTTGTACGTGTATATAACAACAGCATTGAATTACTCGAGCCATAGAATGAATAATATAATTTAAATTGGAAATACTAAATCGATTTCAAACTTTGTTTGAATTTTTCGCTAAAATCCAAAGGAAGTTAGTTGGTTAGTTTATTTAAAAAATTGTATAGATAAATAAATGGTAGTTGCGAAACAAAACAAATTCCTGGAGAATGGGGTTCGCTACAAATAGGTTGTATTATATTTCCGTCCTGCATTTACTTTATAAACAAAGGCGTATCACTTTTATGACGGGTTAATTATTACTACGCAACATAAATCGCTTTATGCTTCATCGGCTTTATTTTCAAGAAAATACTTAAATATATAAATTAACTAGATTCTACTTTTAAAATCATATTATTTTCATTTAATTATTTTATATTCTATTTATTGATTACGTAATAAGATATTTATAAATTATAATATAAATTTTGAATTCTTTGGATCATAATTATCAAAAGAAAAAAAAATTGTGAAATTTCAAATAATGTCTGATTTTTGCGTCTATAGGAAAAATAAATGAATACTCACTGTTAAGCATGGCTTCACTCGGTGTTGGAACAGAGGGTCTGTCTTCCACTGGGGACTGTCGCTTCTTGCTCTTTTTTTCATCATCTTGCTGTGGACAATGACAACTATTGTTAGACATATATAAACTGTTTTAATAGTAAAACTAAGTAATGATTATTATTAAAACAAATATATATATTACTTATGAACTATTCGTAACTGATAAACTGATATAGGTTTTATCATCTTTGTCTGTATCTTATTTATCAATTTGTTTCGTAGTCACTGATTATGATAAATATTATTTGTCTTTATATTTTATTGTGCGCCTATAGGTATTAAATAATAAAATAGATATTGAATAAGTCACGCGTGAAACATTCCTTACTATTTGCTATAATATAAAACAAAAAAAAAAGTGAATATATTGTATACAAATACATGAGCTTGTCAGTATAATGTCCGGAACTTGAGGGAGCGGAAGGAAAAGGAAGGTTCCCGAACGAGGCTTTGAACATGTGGAAACATTTTGAGCGTAAGAGATGCACTTTAAAAGCCGCAGTTAGCTTTTACTGTGTTATGTTTTATATAATTTCGAAAGACTAAGAGAGGATTAAAAATATTTTCTCTTTATTTTTTAGAACAAAGCAACTTCCGCAATAACCTTCACCTTCCCGCAATATATTTCAGATTATTCCGCTTTTTTATATTATATATACATATAGATTACATTAAAATGTAAAGAATGTCTGTTTGTACAAAATTTTTGTATTTGAAAATTATCTTTAAGCTTAGAAATAGCGCGTGTCGTGTTGGCAAAGCATCAAATGGCGACGTCCCGTAAACACCGCGCGATCAACACTCCGAACCTTGTGAAAAATATGACATCTCGGCAAATAAACTGCCCAAACATTTCAAATATCTCAAAGCATAAAGAAAACATATATGGGTCACGCAGATGTCCAGTTTTTCTACAAAATTTATTATCTACTACAAAATTGATTATTTTAAAACTGTTTATTAAGAAAACTTTTCTTGGATAATCTCATTACTGCCAATTACATAACGTAAGAATTGCATAAATAAATTGTACAACACTTTGAAAATGTAAAAGAGAAGAATATAGCTTAGTATACTAATTAATTAATATAAGGCGACTCAGCGTAGTTAAACGAGCACAATCGCTTTAAGATGTAAATATTTAGTTTTAAAAAGTTTCTTTGTTCTTTTTCTAGAACAAAATAGACGTCACAGATCCCCTCGTCAAGAGATGTAAACTTCAGTAAACATCGTAAATGTCACGCTGACCAAAGTCAAGGTACAGGGAATGTGAGATATTACATTGTTACATTGTTGCGAATAACCATTGTGGCATGTCAAACTGGAAAATGCCTTTGGACAACACATTGTCCTGAGCTTCAGAAAGATTCCGAACATTTTGCAATGCGTCAAAGGATTGTTTTCATTTTTTATCCTTACTGTACTTATAATATATGTACAAGTTGTAGATGATTAATTTAAAGGGCTATTTACCTTTCTTCTACTTCTCGAAGTGGTCGCCATACCCTGAAACAAAATATTGTTCATTTAGGTAATAATAATATTTATATCTGATAGCGAAAAATAGCGACTGTTTTTCTCTAAAAAAAAACAAAAACAAGTAATAAAAGTATGACGAAGCAAGTTGTAAATATTTTAATAGTCCGGACAAGTACTATATTATGATTATAATTCGGACAATAAAATAAGACAATACCGTAGTCCAATATTATGAGTTATAAACTAATAAATTAACTTTATTAATAACAGTTAGTATTAATTAATTGTATAAGCACATATCATGTCAACATAAACAATAATATATTGCATTGATTTTATTATAGCACGGTTAATTAATGTTTTATTAATGTCTTTGTCATACTTATAATATATTTTATACATGTTACGTGTATCGTATTTCATATGAATTTATTTATTATAAATGAATTATTAGAATGAACAACTTCCTATGATTTCATAAGCACATTTTCATCTTATTTTAACAAGAAATCCAATTATTGGCTTTAAAATGATAATTATTTTTATAGATAACAACTAGATGACTCATTAAATATAGATCATAAATGCGCCAATGGTCGGTGATATTGCCATCATATTAGTCCTTATATAAACTTTTAAAAAAATACAGACCAAATTGAGTTTTTACATGAAATTGGTGTCTGTTTCAAACAGACTCTAACAACATCTTAGTGAATTTAAATTTTAAAGCACACAATCTTAGAAATGCTTCTGCGAGAAGGCAAGGAATAAGAAAAGGCTGTCACAAGCATTGCAATGACAAGGTGAATGCTCTCCTGACTTTGCCAGTTGTTATCATAAATTAAAGATACCGCCCAAAATGTTTACATTCAGAAAAAAATCTGCAAACAAATGAAAATTTTAATTTTTAACGTAGTAGACACTGAATGTTTTCATTAAACTTTTTTTTTTTTTTAATTTTTTATATTGAATTTCTATAAATTTTATTGGATTTTAAATCGAATACTGATATATAAGTAAAGATGATGACGTAATTAAAATATAATTTCCAGGAAGCAATTAAGTCAAAATTCCAACATTAATCGTCTTATATTAATAAACCAACTCCCAATTAATAAAAGTCGCAAACTTAAAAATATAATCAAGTTTATGAACGTTTGTTGACCACAATTGCAAAGTTCCATTAAAAAATCAATCAATAACTTTTTTTATTTGCTTATTGAAAACATATTTTGTGGCTTTCTATTCCGTATACTTATAAGCCATCGTGGTCACGGAGAATTTTAATAATTAATGGTTTGTTTAAAATATATGTTAGTAAAACTAACGGTGTAACGGTCTGACAGTATGTCGAACTTGAAATTTCAGGTTGGTTCGTAGGTGTTAATAACTACCTTATTTTTATCTCAATATATTTATTTAGTTTCGAAAACAATTAAAAAAAAACCTGGTTTTAAAGCATTAAGAGTTATGTATATATTAGAGAAGATACAATTATAAGTGTTCGTGTGCTTACGTTATTAGCCCACTGTGGGTAATGTGTTTAATTTAAATTGATTGTTTTTAATCGAATTCTATAAGCCTACTTATTC
The DNA here is from genome assembly GCA_028551675.1 of Tineola bisselliella. NCBI lineage: Eukaryota > Metazoa > Arthropoda > Insecta > Lepidoptera > Tineidae > Tineola > Tineola bisselliella. The sequence continues at coordinate 271,500 of JAPWLS010000993.1, forward strand.
GTATTCTTCTGACATGGTTGCTCTTGTATATTTATAACTGAATAACTCTTAAAAATATCGTTATGATAAAATTGATTTTAGGTAGTATTTTGTTCTAGAAAAAAAATCGATTAGTCATAGAAAAGCACTAAAGCAAGACATCTTAAAAGCATCAATAAACCACACGAACGCGATTCGAGGTTGCGAAAAATATGAGACAAATACAATGCCCTCTAACTATCCACTTTTTTCAAATTGGCCGACATCCAAAATTACTTTAAAAAATACACAACATACTTTCAAGTGGTATAATTTAATTCATATTTACATTTATTTGCAATTATACCTACATATGACTCATATATCTATTTTTAATATAATGTAGTCTAATTTGTTTGTTGCGCTATTATTAAAAATGATACAAGATAAACAATGTTTAATTTAAATAATCATCGTTTACTCATAGTAAAACCAGTCAAATGACTGCGTTTTGTACGTGAATATATTTAACACACATACAATTCTAATAATGAAGGATAAATAAAATAAACAAACAAAACAATAAAAGATAAGATTAATCGAGAATTATAAAACAATAAAGGAATGTAAATTATCTTTTTTTTCTTTCTAAAATGTGTCATCTTCCGACTTCTTGGAATGCCAAGCTTCCGCTGTTGGCACGTGAGTTAAATATCTCACAATAAAATTAATACAACTGCGAGTCGCTAGTTTATTTTTGTTAAATTTGTCATGATTTCTTTTGAGAGACTTTTGGCACATTACATTTTATTATAATTACTAAGAATTAGACCAATTAGACATATAGTATTCCTACGTATTCATATGCTAGTTTTTAATCAATACTATTTCATTTTTTATATTATTTCAATCACTATTAAATACATCTTGAATTAAACGTAATTGGCAGTGTATATATTTTTTTCAGTCAACTACTCAGAAAGTGTCGGGTGAGAGCCATTAACCGGCGTGCGTATATGAAAAGTGGTAGTATATGCACTATATATCGAAGTTGATATGGTCGCGAGCTTTACGTACTCAATATTAATTTGAAATATCGTGGACTGGGATTATGTTTGGTAACACGGTAGTCTTAAAAGCACGGACACACGAAGACAGCCAGCGGTCTTTTCTTGGAAAGTCTCCACAAGAAAATAAACAAATTTAAACGACAACTGGTGTATCTTAGATTAGCTACATATGTGTTATCTAATAATTGTTTACATTTTTTTATTTCTTCTTTTTATATAAATATTATTGGCAAGATTCATAAACATTACTTAATTTCAGTCTTGCTTAAACTACTGGTTTTAGGTGACAGTTATTACATACAACATCTGTCACTTTGACAGCTCAAACCGTTACTTTATGTAATAAATATTAAAACTAAGTATTGGTTATAAATTTTTCCTTTACTATCAACGTAATATTTGATACAATGCATTCAATAAATTTACGGAATTACGAGCTCACAGATCATAATAACTGTAACCTTCAATATTTTATAACTCGCTCTACGAACTTAAAATATTAAGATTAGTTTTGTGACAAAGTAAGTTTTATGTTTATCGCAGGCGTGGTAAACGAGGTAGTCACATTTAACGACATTTTACCCCTGAACACCTTCTGTTTTATCTCGTTAATTGCATCATAAAATGATATGATATGTAACGTATTTTAAGACTTGTTATTATATTTATACTTAACCCAGGTTATTTCTCAAGCAAAAACAGAGAGTGAATATCCATAAATAAGTAAAAATTATTACTCTCAAATGTAAAACAAACAAAACAAATAGCGTCTATTTTAATTAACATTTTTAAAACTGTTTATGTGCTGGTTCCTTTAAAGTGGCAGATTGGGATTAGTTCGAACAAGATCCGTAAATCTGGCCGAGTTTTAAAATTCGGAGCAAGACTCTTGTAGATATAGAAAATCGCCATCTCTTCTAAATTAATACACTATTTTTATTCATCAGTTGTGGTGTATCTTATGCAGTTCATTTCTTATGTGCAAATAATTTATTTTCTTTTAAAATTCTAAACTGTGACTTTAATAGTATAATTTATTTGCAAGGTTAGACATGAAACTAATTTAAGTTAAAACAATGCTCTTCTGTGTATTATTTAAAAAGAAAAATAGTAATTTTAAAAGGCTTTATTCAGTTCACCATTGCGTTTATTTAGTTTCTTTATTAATGTGAGATTGAGAAAACTTTGAAGACATCAAGACTTGTATACATTAAAATAAACGCGTTAACAGCGTAAAGTCTTTCAAATCAGTTAAACGCACGAATATCACTACGACATTTTTTCTTAAATCACAAATATATAATGACGTGACGAGCGACACGGTGCGGTGGTGACGTACGCTCACTGGGCCTACAATAAATTTCAACTGTTAAAACACGTAACTATAATCTCTACGTTTGTATTTGTTTTTGTCGTCTACGTGATAATGAGTAAGTACCTCGCGATTATTTCGCTTTTATACACTTAAGGTGACGTGAGGCGTGTAATATACATTTTACAAGATACTTGCGATACAAGATAGTTGTTTTGGTCGCACGATGAAGTATTCTATCTTATTTGGACCGTCTCCAGCTGAACGAAAGTACGACAATCTATTGATAGTAAATTTAAATGTTATCTAATACTGTACGCCCTTATGTTGTCATTCAAAGGGTTAATGCGCTTTTCACACTCATTCCTAAATCTTTTGATTTTACTTAAATTTGGATATAAAAAATTGTGTATATTTCTAAAATAAAAATCTACAATAAAATATACTACTCAACAGGCTGCATTAATAATAATCTCTTAATAAAACATCGCCAAAATAGAAATTAACCCAATATAAATTTTCGAACGAAACTTCAAAGTCATGCCCAGATGTATTATCTACATGAACGTTTGCGATTTCATTACCATATCTTATTACCCCCGACAGTCAAGGATATTGCATGAACACATGCAATTTATGAATAAACTGTGTAAATTTCTTAGCTTATATAATTTTTAAACTTATTATTTGTAATAAAGCAAATTAAGCTTAATGTAAAAATTGCAAAAACAATGTGTATTTATTATTTTTGTACAGTCTTACCGCACTTTAGAGCGTCCGTGGGCGAGCGGTTAAAGGCGTAAGATTGAAAGAACTTTCTTATAAACTTTAGTCGTTCAATACCTGATGCACTCTAGCTTACATCAGATTAAGTGTGACCTCAAGTTAAGCTGCTATAAAAAAAGAAAACAATAAAATGAAAAATAACAAAAACGTGCTCTTGTGTAATAAAGGATTATGTAAAAAAGTTGCATCAAAATGTTTGGCATATAAAAAGATAAGAATCTGCACCGTCCATTGGGCAGCTATTGGAACGGCTGCCAACCATCACGTGGCTACTATCGATCGACGAAACCAAAACGACGTAGAATACCCACTCGCCTTCAAAACTTTCTCTAAGATTCTTTGAAACTGTTTGGGTGAGAAATTTATATTCTTTATGCAAGCTACAACTTACAGGAAAGCTATGCGATTTATTTTTCTACTTTATAACTGATAATTAATTTATAAATCAAAATATTTAAATAAATAAGACGTTTCTTACTATGCTCTTAAAATAATAAATATTGCCAAAACGAACTTCGACGTAAATAATTTTATAATAAAAGCAATTATTCACAGCTAAAATTAAATGCAACATTGTAAAGCGAAATAAAGTCTATCGGTTAAAATAGTAGACCAATTTGTCAACTAACAATTCCAATGAATAAAATGTAACATACATGAAAATATCATTTATATAAAACAATACAAACAAACATTAGAACAATTACAGCTTAACATTAAAGCTTCATTTGGCTTACTTAAATTTTTATTAGATTCATTGCTTATAAGTGACTACGAGGCGCGGCGTAGTGTTTCGTAGCACTGCAACTTACAAGAACAAACATATTTGATAAGTTTCAAATGTTTTGTCTATTTTTATTTATAACAAATTTAAAAAAACATTTATACTTTTTACTCGTTTTATTAAACAATTAGAACTTATTAACTCTTTATGTTAAAAGCACACACTGGTAACAAAATCTATTTTGATTAAATTAAAAAGAATAAATTTTTACAAGTAAATTTATGCTTCAAGATGCTTGTTAAACTATATAATTAATAAATAATAATTTTGTATACCTATTACAAATAAGATGTTCGAGTTGTGAAGTGTTGTATTGGTCGTTTTGTTAAGCGGCGCGGAGAGACTGTTGCGGACGCGATGTGGTGCGACATGCGAGTGTTGTCGCGCGGCCTTTGTGACTCTGGATGACCGTTTGATACGCGTATATTTCTGTAGATCGTCGCCATAGCAGAATTCACGGCCGTGCGACCCAGCCTGTACGAGCGTTCTATTATTAAACGTGTTTATATTTTTTATTCCCTGCATGACTTTTATATCCAAATCTTCGGCTATTTATACGAACGCCGACCTATGCGTTTTATTTAAACCGTTATTGCAGTAATCGGTCCACGGAAGCCTAATCTTCTCGACCTCGAAGACCACGTGCGTTCATAAATAGTTTGCGTCGCGAGATATTCTTGGTCTCTTCGTAAATTGTATGAGAAGATTTATGCGTGAGCGTCGCGTGCGATGATTGATGCGCGGGCAGAGACGGTACGTACCGTGATGGTATCGGAGATGGCGCTGCAGAAGGCGCCGAAGCCGGTTGCGGGCTGCGAGGCCGGCGGAGTGCCGCTCGCGCGGTCCATGGCTCGGAGCTGCACTGCCGCGTGTTCAAGTGCGTCCGCCGCACACACAGCACCCACCCACCTGTCTGTTGTCGCTTACTTTTGGCGCGCTACACTACCGACCCACAACAATAACACTAAATAATTATAGACAAGCTATTTTAAACACTTTTACTCGTGTGAATACATGCACTATACATACGCATATTATAGTAAATTCGTAGATACAAGATGTTTACCATATGTATGAAAGTTTTAGCAAGCAAATGTAATATGTAATAAGGTCGGCACTCGACAGGGAGACACGAATGAACTGAATGTTCAGAAGTAATTGATAGCGTTATAGGATATCTGGAAAATAACCAAGGTTGATGAAGCAATATTATTGAACACAGCACGTGCTTAACTAATACCCTACTAAGTCTTAAATCTGAATCAGTGCGAGATAAAAGATTATCGATTATAGTGTTTTGTCATTTCTAGGAATCACTAGCTTCAGCTTCTACAATTTGGTTATTGATATACAATAACAACAATTTACACATTACACATTTCTATAATAAGATAACATTTTTACAAACAGAATTACAAAATTTCCGAGATCCGTAAATATAATTTAATATACAATAATTATTAATATAATAGAATTAAAATAGTCAAAATATATATAAATTGTTTATATAAAAAATTAATTTATAAATGAAATTAAGGAATGAACAAGTTTATTATACGATACTAACGTACCTATATAGTGTATATAGGAATGTAACTCCTTTCATGTAACAAACTATTGACTTATTCTAAGTTCTCTTTAAGTTGACCTACTAACCTGAATTTCTAGAAAAAAGGATTTAGATTTTTATGAATTACATAGAAAATTAGTATTATAATTTATTTATCCTTAAAACAAATGACAATTTTCCTTTTTTTTTCAAAAATAATCGAATCTAAATTTAATTTTCTCTTTGAAATTATTTAATTTATTTACGTCAGCGTTTTGTTGATTTTTGTTATCCATTGTTAATTCTCAACGGCGAACACTTGCGCATACAATTACTTCAGTAATTTTATCAGTTACGAAATATGCATAGTTCTGCGTTCTACGATACTATCATGGCAGTACGTGGAGTTATAAAACTGAATATATCTCTTTGTTTTGTTTTCGTTGTGACTTTAGTTGGTTGTGGAAGAGTTAAAAGAATTATTGGAGGGCATGAAGTTAATTGCGGTATTTCTTTTTCACTATTAAGAATTAATTCATAGATATATAAACCTATAAAAATGATATGAGCATTACTATGCATTGCAAAACGTTACATTTACCTACTCTAAAAGAGTATGATTCCTATAGATTGTCTTTACGTAAAGGTACCACGTCAGACTATTTATAACAACCCTTAATGAACTTTAAACAAACTTAAGTTTACGTAATGTCCAGGTGTGCATCCCCGCGTAGTTGCGTTAAAGAATGTGACGTCACAAAGGCATCTATGTGGAGCCACACTGCTCTCTCGCAAGGTTGCGGTTACCGCCGCACATTGCTGCTACGGGCTCCCAGATGAATACATACTGCGGTTAAACAATCACTGTGTTGGTAATGAAGAACTTCCTAAAGCTAATGTTATTCAGATTTATAAACACGAATCTTATAATAAGTAAGTAGGTGTATTTCTTTTTATGATTAGGTATTTTTGAAATGCAATTAGCAATTGATTCAATCGTTATTAACGTTTCCTTTTCCTTTATTTTCTGTTTTAAATTTGATTCCCTAGAAGAGATCGCTTCTTAGCGATAAGGTCGCCATCTCTTTATACATCTAATTCTTAAATTTTATTGTAATGAAATAAATAAATAATAAATATATGTTAAATTAATGTGTTAACATTTTTTATTTTTACAGGTACTCCAGAGCGCACGACATCGCTATTCTCTCAATAGATTTGGATTTAGAAGAAACGGATTGGTTAGAAAATAATATTTTACCAGAAAATGTAAATGATGATATTGGTAAGAAATTCATACGCATGCGTTTTCTATAGGACAATGTAAGTGCTTTAAAAATAATTATAAAAATGAACTTAACAGTTCTTTTACAGTTACAGAAACTTGTATGATAGCTGGTTACGGTATAAGGACGAAACATTCACTAGAGATTACAGACAAACTGCATGCAGCGAACATTAACATCATAACGCCTAATGATTGTTTATACAGACTCGGTGAATACATGGCTCCCTCTAATAGGAGCGGACAGATTTGTGCTGTTGGAGTTGACGGATCTGATACTTGTATGGTCAGTTTTTATTGTTTTTTATATGCATATAAAGCAGCGGTTAAACGAAATCAACTACTATTACAGACGAATACACACGATTCAGATTGCCAAAGCTCACTTTTCTTGTTATACCCGGCTACTTCCAAGCTCATTACAAAATGTGGCTAAGTCACGTTATAAATTAGGTTAGTTTAACTTATTACGATTTTGATGTTTTGTATTATTATTTAAAGTTTTACAAAAATATTATAATATTAAATGTATAGTAAAAACAATCTCCACAAGCACTTCCTAAATAATCAGAAGAACAGGATAATATAATTATTTAATACATTTTGAAATATGTCTTATTTATTTTTTGATTATATTATATTTATTAGCGTAAGTATTTATTAATAACTGAAATTATTTGTGTATTTGTTTTTATTATTTTATTTACTTATTTTTTCTGCACGAATAACAACATTACCGCTCACATGTCCCAAAGGTTAACTGGCAGAATGTACCTAAATGCCCTTTGTTATCTTATGCAATAAAGAATTTATTATTATTATTACAGTCATTTGACTTAACACTATTTCTGTATGAAGCTGCATTCCTAGTGTTAAATTATCTCCGATATAGCTGCGCACAGTTAGTTCTTCCTACTTAGACCATTTAGACATTATACAATAAACATTGCAATTATCATCTTTCATTGTCGATAAATTAGTTCCGTAGACTGCTAACAGGTGCGATGCAACGTCGCCAACCGGCATCATTTATTATCAAATCTAACAATAAACTATTATTATTAATTTTAATGTTGATGTATATGAAATGAAACACAATGTGTGGGCGACGGCTTTACACATGTTTTCACGTTTTGGTTATATTGTATTTTTTCTTAATACTTACAATGAGTTTCTTTCAATATACCTCATTAACTTATTACTAGTGTACAATAAAATCTAAAAAAATAAAAATATTAATAGATTCAATTTTTTTCAGGGTGACTCGGGTGGTCCAATTTTGTGTTCAAACGACATGGTCATAAGAGGGATTAGCAGTTACGGGCAAAGTTGTGGTTGTCCAGGAGTCCCTGGAGTATACACGAGTGTCCTGCAACATCTAAATTGGATAAGGGACATCTCGAATATTATAGAAAATACAGGAGACAATTAAATATGTCAATTTCTTTTAAAATATAACTGTATACCTGTACCTGAGATTCTAAACAAATTTAGATTATTTTTCCACGAGGCTATTGGATTTTATTCCCTCTAAAAAATAAACTATTAAATTGAATTAATTTCGTGACATAAACACAGTATATAAAGCTCTTTAATCATCAAATGTAATATAAATATATCACTTGTATTTTAGTAAATATCATCTCCACAACCGTGTCCCAGTGCCAGCGGCCAGCCTCTTCAATCACTTCACTAATTTTGTTAATTATCTACGTCTTTGAATTTGCCAAATAACTGCAAATCATTTATACAGATTAACACTGGAATATACTGCTGCGGATGACAGATGTAAAGGATTTATTTTGCTTTGAGTTTTACTAATGCGACTTAATGAATTAGCATGATAGAGGGAACACAAATATAATATTGTTAACCATAAAGTAACAACATTGACATTATAAGTCGTAAATAAATGCAACTACAAATTCGTATGCATGATGAACTGTATTAAATAGATTTTCGTTCTTGGAATACTGGCTGATAGGTCTGTACATATTGGCAAAAAAAAACCAGTTGTCATATTTCAGAAATAATTTTATTATTTAAAAATAAACACCTCACTATAGTACTAATCTAAGTCAAATAACAAATATTGTATTTATTATAAAACTACATTTGGACTTAAGTACTAAATTTATTTAATTAAGCCGCAAATTATAGGCCTAAAACAACTACAAAATGCACCTATTTACAACAATAATATATAACACGTCTTAAAATGTGTCAAATATTTAACAGAGTATAAAACTCGAGTATTATCCAACAAAATATCCATTTCACATTTACAACAATTATTATACTAGGAATGTCAGTAAATAATTTTTCAAATTATAATTTTTACCACATTTTCCTAATTCTATTTCGATGTAAGACTGAAATTAATTAATATAACTTTTATAAAAGGAGTCTTTACACAAGCAAAACAACTTTACACTAATAAAGGCAACAAAAAATGATCAAGCCTAACAAATCCAATATATTCGAGTAAATGTTTCTTTTGTAAAACACATTTTCTTACCTTTTCATAAGCCAACCGATCAGTAAAAGCTCACAGCACTATTAAAACACGCGAGAATGAAAACCATATACTTTACAATTTATTAAAACAGTTTTTATTCTATACGACATATTCTAACTTTAAACAACATTGATAACTTACACAACAATAGGAATAAGGCAGTAAAGAACACTTCTTGGTTTAAAAAATTGGAGAAATTATAATTGAGATCATACTAATATTGAGTTATTAATGTCAAAATTTATACATTTAAATTATCGCTTGAAAATATGAAAGGAACTATAATATTACGTACTTAAAAATACAATAAAAATCGAATTGAAACTAGATCCAAAGCATATTTGATATAAACTTCAATTCGAATGAATTCAAAATTTAAGACCATGAAAACCAAGACTTAACTTCCTGTGAGGGCGTTAATGACGCACTATTTGGCGCAGACAGCGGTGGAGTCCTCGGAGTTTCTGGCTTAGGTGAATCGGGTTTTTTCTCCTCTTCAACAGTTTCGGGACTTTCTACTGTCGTTTTTAACTGAAAAAATAAAAAAAAATAAAGTGTGGTCGTGTGTATTCTACATTTAAATTCGTGCAACTGCCATTAGTGTCATTTAAATTATGCAGGTAATTTAAAAATTGCAAGCTACTCACCAAGACCTCCCAACGCATAATTTCAATATTAACTACCAATATTATTCACACCAGTAAATAGATAAGATTTAATCAGAACTGAATTAGATATAATAATTTTGTCCAATAAAAAAAAATTACCTTGTCATTAGTCTTGGCTTGCATATCCCTCTCATAAGCTCTGACATCTTCCAATTTCATTTCATACCAGTCATCCATCCATGCAAAGGCTTGGCGATGACCCAGTACAAGGATCTCACGGATTGCCTGCAAAACAAATGAACTTTATTTTTTAATTTTTGTAAGTCTATAGTTATCCTAAGCATTCGTTTTTATATTTGTATGGAAATTTATATCAATAATGTTATTCCAATGTATATGAGCAAGCAATGTACATCTGCTAATGGATGATCCATATTGTTTTTGCGGGGTATCAAAATATAAATTGCCTAATGCATAGCTAGAGCAAGTGACCCTATGTAATTATTTTTTTGTTATAATATTATTATTTTTTAATATTAAAATATGTCTTACCCCTTGTATGAACTCCTCAACCCTCGTCTGCAAGCCCCACACTTCAAATTTAACATGGACTGCCTTGTAGCAACACATAATGGGTTTGAAGGTGTCCCTCCAACCTTCTACCAATGGCCCTCGACCGGTCTTAGCTGATTTATAGTATTTAGGATCTTCTTCTTCCTTATAATGGTGCAATTTAACGTCATCATATGCAATATCGAGGAAATCAACTTCCCTGCGTTCTAATTCTTCCTCAGATAATTGGAGACACTGGAATGAAAACAATTTATTATTGTTAGATTAGTGAAAATCTCATTGAGTGATAGCGTAACATCAGAGAAGGCAACTTTTGTAAACTTATATGTATTTGCATTTTCAAGTACTTTAACATGTAAAATTTGTAAACTTCTATGTTTATCAGAAAAGTTACAGATTTCATTAAAGACAAATACATAAACAAACTTACATTTTCTGTGGTTCCATTGTTATCCTCAAATCTAGTTTGAATGGAGATTGAAAATTTTGGTATAAAAGAGCACTGTAAACAAAAAGATATACAAATTAAACATATGGTACAGTTTAATTAACATCAAAAATATCACAAGAACCATCTGATCAACCAAGAAAATTAAATGCACATGAACAAAATTCAGAACATTAATTTAATTTCTTTGTTTGCGTAATTAAGAAGAGTTTGTTCATCTCAAAACTTTAAATGCTGCCACTACAAACCAAACTTTGTGTATGTGTGTTTTGGTTTTTAATATCTTTAACACAAATGCTAGCTAGCTATATGCTTTAAAGATGCTTATAATAAGTTTGATAAAGAACATACTTACTGTGTATTCTGGTGAAGCATTGAGTGATGAACATGAAAAAAATATGTATATATTTAAAAAATAAATAATATGTAATAATAATATGTTTTTTAAAAAAATAATTTATGAGTAAATGTACCTGTAATAGTATACGGGTAAAAGTTCCATGCTTTTTCAGTGATGTAAAAAATTTTTGGAATCAACGATTGCACCCAATATGGCAAATGACTGAAATTAAAAAATACAAATAATAAATACATATATATATATACATGCAACATCATAATCTCAAATTAAGATACCCCGTGGGTACCAAAACCAGGACAACACAAACACAAAACATCCAGACCCAAAACAAATACCAATACCATTTTAAGCAACATATTTATAAATATTTGTTTCAATCAGGTTGATTGATTATATTACAACAAAACTAATTATGTTATTCCTTTGTTAATAGTAGAAAATAGAAAAGGTGGAATATTCTAAAAATAATTTATGAATAATAAATGATAATAAATAGGTAGGAAAATTATTAAATAAAACCTTGAAATTATTAATACTTATTATCATTCCAATTATGGTGTTTTAGTAATTTGAACATTCTAATTAGCGGAAGCAGCTTGAAAAACATTGAAGAACTAAATCATTGTTTATATTATATTATCACTGAACACTCTTAAGGTTATTCAAATTTAAAACCTGCTTGATAAATGAGATGAAATAAAGTTAAAGTTTTCAGTCATTGTGGGCACTAACAGGGCTGCAAATCTATTAAAAGCGGTATTTCAAATAAACAAAAAAGATAAGGATCCACAATAAGTCGAATTACCTAGATAGATGTATCTTTTTCTCCGTGTACTGCCCTGTCCCATGTTCCTCATCATTAACTTCATTGTTAGCAACAGCTTCTACGCCCTCCCCATTACTAGATTGCTCAAAGCTATGCCGAGCTATCATGTAAAGTTGTCCAATTCGATACTAAAAATTAATTTAATTATAAAATATAAATGAAGTATCTATAAAGATATACAGGCGTGAAAATTTTTCATGTGTTAGATTTTATCACATCAATATAAAAGATTTTATGATAATAACTGTGTGATAAACGACAAAAATGTTTAGGTTACAAAGAAACAAATAGTATATTTTTCATAAATCACTTACTTCTTCAACTGTCATTGGCATACATATACGATATTCCTTTGTTAGGACCATTTTACGTGATAAATTAACTACGTTATTTCTACAACTCTACTATTTGATATTATAATCAGACACCCGACATAACCAAAGACTCTCAACAAAGTGAAACTAATAAAAAACAATACAAACGAGCGATTCCGAATGACTGAAATGAACGAAAATGAATGATTTATGACATTTGTATTTTTTTGGCATTGAATTTTCTTTTGTCATACTAAAAGCGTAATTGGTTCTATTCCACAGGAGTGTGCTAAATGAATAGTCCACTCTAAGAATAGTCTTATATTGGTTGCTGAATCATACTATTTATTTTTTAGAAGCAGGAATATAAAAATACAACAAATCAAAATTAATACATGCCTTTTATTAACAAGTTAGGATATCAAAATCAGAGATCAAGAACAATAATAATTACTATATACATTAATGCTATGTAATCTTCAAATAAAATAAATTCATCAAATAACAATATAAAATAATACAAAATTAATTTAACTATAAAGCATCAAAGTACAAATACTGTTGCTAAATCATCATAATCATATGTCCTTTTCAAGAATGAGTCAATGAGTGATATCCCTGTAATGCTGTGGAGGCCTGCCTTTATTGGAAATGCTGTAAGATGTAAATAAGTGAAAGACCCAGGCTCCAAAGGGCCAATTTTTCTATTAGAAACACCACACCAGAGTAAATCTGAACTCTGAGAAGATTGTAATTTTAAAATCAAGTCCAGTGTTCTAGTGCTCGCATTTATTACTTTGCATTTAATGTCAAAAGGTTCTTCAACTTTAACTTTACTAGGTAAGTTCTCATATATGACTCTAACATCTCCATAATCTGGTGCCTGCCTTTGCAACTGACTTGTTTGCAATCTACCTTTCTCACCCAAGTTTGACCTCCAAACTATATCCAGCTTGCCAATGTTTTTAGCTGCAGTCAGTAACTTAATATCATTTGCTATATTCTCCTTTGGTGTTAGACAATACAAGTACTGACAACTTTCCTGTGGTTGTAACAATGTTATGTTACCAAACACAGAGTTACCCTCACCATCTTCATTTAATGATTTTGCAGTAAACTGCGGAGAGCTCTCTAATGCTACCTGTTCTAATGTTATGGGTCCTGATGTTATATTCTGCACTTGCGCCTCTAAGTACACATCATCTGATTCTGCATTACAGAATTTAGTTTTAACGTCTAAAGGCTTCATCACTTCAAACTTGAAGAACTTACGGAATGATGCTAGAGTACTGTAAATTGACATGTAAGTAACTTCACATACCAAAATATGTGTGCCAAGATCTTTGACTTCATGATGAATCACATCACTTAATGTCTCATCAACACCAAGCATTGTTGAGGACTGATTTTGTTGTGTTGTGAGTGGGATTCTTTGAGAGTTTATTTGTAAATCCGCTTTTATTGATACGCTTTGTACTGGTTGGTTTGTTTCATTGTGTACACAGACATAGCATGAAAAAGTCTCCCCAAGATATATATTTCCAAAACTTTGTGGCAACAACAAAAATTGTCCTACGGCTAACGCTTCCAATTCTGCAACAGACGCAGCGTCATCTTTCAAGTAATTATTTAGGATGTTGCCTGGTATATCTTTAGAATCACAAGTAATAATCTGCGGATAAACCAGAGCTGGTTTCGTTAGTCTCATTACTTTTAACGCCACCAAATGTTCTGTTACTTCTTTTGGATCCATAGTGAATATAATCAGTCTCTTAAAACCCGTAAAAGCCCCGCATTAAGCCCTCAGTGGAGCGCTTATTGATCACAATGTAATAAAACCCATCAGCTGGCTTTTGACAGATCAATTGGCCATAGACAACAATATTCGAGATGCAGATAATCGCATATGTATATATAGTTTACTTTATAATCTGTGAACCTACTTAAATTGATAAAAAAGTTTAATACACCATGCAATTTATAATTATTATTATCGTAGATATTGCATTCTAACGAAATAATTTTAGCGAAACATTATTTTGTTATGTTGGTATATCTGTTTAATTCCACTTTGTCTATTAAAAGACTGTCAAACTGTGGTACCGAATTGGATAGTTGTGGTCTGTTTTGTGTGATTTTTCAATATAACAGCAGTATATTTATATAGATAATGTTTATAGAGTTATAATAATTGAAGATTAAGTTTAAATTATTACGTAGCAATTATTATTTATCTGGATATAATTTTAGAACGATGCCGTCAATGTTCGTCTGATGTGGCCCAATCATGTTGATTCGCTGGACTCTATATTATTTGATTAATTGTGAAACATTTTAAAGTTACTATTGCATATTTTTAGCGACATTTATAGTACGAAATAATTTAAAATGGCTTATCAAACATTTCTTGAGAAATACATGCAAATACCACCTGTGACCAGAGTTTATTCCACAGCCTGTGTTTTAACAACTTTGGCAGTCGTAAGTATTTTCAAATTTATCTAAATACCTATCCTTTTATCTATTAAGTATGTTATTTAATTTCATTTCAGCAACTGGAGTTAGTGTCGCCATTTCAACTCTATTTTAATCCAATATTAATAGTAAAAAACTATCAATTATGGAGGGTGTTTTCAACATTCCTATTTTTTGGAAATTTAGGATTTAATTTCTTTTTCAATATAATATTTACATATAGATATTGTAGAATGTTGGAGGAGGGTTCATTTAGAGGAAGGACTGCTGATTTTGTTGTAATGTTTCTATTTGGTGGACTACTTATGATTGTATCCTTTTAAATTAAAAGAAGTACACTATTTACCAAATCATGCGATAACTTTTAAGACGTAGACTACTTCTGTGGTCTGTTATACAAGGGTCTCAAGTTAGATTCCTGGTCAAAAGAAATATTCATAATATTTTTAAAGATATTATTGTGGTATTGTAAAAAAACATTTATTTAATGTAAATATTTATTTACATAAATTTTTTCTTACTAAATAATCATCAGGGCAGCGCATTTTTTGTAAATCTATTGTTTTTGGGACAAGCGTTCACTATTATGCTCGTCTATGTGTGGTCAAGAAGAAATGTTTTTATTCGAATGAATTTCTTTGGATTAATGAACTTTCAGGTAATATTATAAGTAAATTTTTTATATCTTTTATTTTGATTTTTTAATGAGAACAATTAAGCTTTTGAAATAATCAAAATTAACGCTCTAGTAACACTCACTTAATCACCTGTAACATCCTGAAGAGTTTCTGAAGTCTTAAGGGACTTTTTTTAGTGTAACTCATACTTAAATAGTGTGTTTAACCATCCTGCAAATAGACTTGATACAGATGAGATTTACAAAGGTATTTATGGTACTGAAGTGTAAAACCAATGGTACTATGGTACTCTGTTTTAATCTAACAGAGCTTATTTAGTTTCTCTAAGTATATTTTGTATCTTTCCTAATCTAGGAATATTTCAAATTTTTGAAGTAATGCACCGTGTAAGCCTCAAAGTTTTGAAAAGACCATTTTGAATTTTTTGTTTAATTTTCAGGCACCATATCTTCCATGGGTTCTCCTAGGCTTTTCTGTGTTGTTAGGTAACTCAATATCTGTAGACATGGTTGGAATGGCGATTGGGCATATTTATTTTTTCCTAGAAGATGTGTTGCCTGAGAAAAATGGAGGACTTAGAGTTTTAAAAACACCAGAATTCATGTGAGTGTTTATTTAGGGAGATAATATTTCTTTTAATTTTGTCAAAATGAAGGAGCCTGTCCACCCCTAATTTAGTAAAGACGACAAATAATGTGGTCCGTAGTTCCATGTAAACTAGTTTCTTCTAAAATAAGTTTTGATAATGTTTATTTTGATTAAAATAATCTGATGTTTTAAAAACTGTGCAAATATTATGTTTATAATATTATGGAGCGACCACAGTGCCTCCAAAGCATTGTAAATAATAAAAACTTTATTATTTATTTTTAAGCAATTTGTAATCTGTTCCTTTAATGAAAATGCAATTTCAGGAAGCGACTATTCAATGATAGACAAGAGGATGATTATGAAGAGTTACCTCGAGCTGAGGGTTTGTGATTCTCACATACAGGTACCAATTAAACGCCATTCCTGGTAATTAAAAGAATAGTCATAAGAAAAACTGTGTGAGGAATTAACAGAGCAGTTGTTCTACATCAGGAGCTATATATCAAGATTCATTTGTTTTGGATAAAAATTGCACACCAGACAGAAGATTGTTGTGTCTCACAGAATAATACAATGAAACTGTATAATGTGAACCTGGAGAAATAGCCTATCAAATTAAAAATTATTATACTCTAACACAGGACCTTTTTTGAAGCTATTGAGTTTTTGTTCCCACAAAAATTATATTATTCTGAAAAATTTATATACATACATGTGTAAGACTTTGAAATGGCAATTCTGTCAATGCAATTATGAAAAAAAAAGAATTAATTAGTTTAGAATTTTTACGCTGATATTAAGTCAGTTTAAAATAACAGAGGTGAACTCAATATTATGCTGCAAATAATCTAAGACAATATTAATTAAATTAATGTTGAATTAATAAATATTTTTTATTGTTAAAGTTACCTTCTATAGCCATACAGATATGTTAATAATATCTTTTAAAATGTAGTGGGAATTAAATCACAATCGCAAATTAATATTTATGAGAATTAAGTGAAGTTTTGTAATAGCCTTATGAAGTATGAAATTATGGATATACTTAATGTTTTTAAAAATTTTGAGTTCAATATATTATTGAACAAGGTTGAAAGGAGCACAGAAATACGGTTGTAACGCTAATAGGACATTGTTTGCTTTGAATTCTTTTATCTACTACTTAAGCATTGAGTCCTTTTCGCACAGATTTCATTTGACATGTTTACTCTAGAATATTTGACTCACTGTAAAAAAAGTTGAAAACAAGTAAACCATTCCATGCACTAATTCTTATTGTGACGTTTTTATGTATCTGCAAAATGTATAGATTTGTGAATATTTAGCTATGAAAATTTGTAAATATGTTTATTTTTTGCATAAATTATAAGTGAACTTGCCAAAACAAATAAATAATAATAATGAGTTATTTAAAATAAATTGTTAAAACTATTATACTTGGTTCTCGCTGAAAATATTGCCTTGTCATTATTTTTCTCTTCTTTGTACTCATAGAAATTGCGAAGTACACAGTGAAGCATGGGAATTGCACTATATGATCCGGTGCAACATTCTATGTTTAATATGACGGGGAGTTAATTTTTGTATCCATTTGTTTCAAGTAGAGCTAAGTCTTGATGGAAACCAAAGTATTGGGGATGTGATTTTATAGAATTTTAAGAGAAAAATATTCTAAATAATTCTCGATTTTCACACACAAAATGGTTTAATATTTTACCAGTGTGCTATGTAAATTTTGATTAAATTTACTATGTATAAAAGGCTTTTGTTTATATTATGTATTGGGTGTTAAGAGATATTGTTTTTCCCTAATGTTTGTAGAAATGAAATTTAATTAACTTTAATAGATATTGAAAAACACTTATTTTTTCGATGTTTATAAAACTGATTTAAGGTTATATTAAGGTAATAAATAAAATAAAAACATAATTGATTTTAAATTTTTTTGTAATTTTATTCCTAGTAAATCCACACATTTTTATTTAAAAATCACATTATGCATTATGACAAATAATGCATCAAGAGGTTGGCTGTAGTGACGCATTTGAAGGTCGATCATGTGACAATTTACGTTCTTAGTAGAAAAAAGAAAATGTTACTGATGGTAATAAGCTTAAATTTTCCACATGGAAATAAATAGAGGTAAAAATACACAATTCGTTTTTGAACAAGTGAATTAGTACGGAATATAACTAAAAATTCGATTCGACTAGGGTTGCCATAAATTTCCCATTAATTTTTAACACAATTTTTACTATTTAAATCCAAATATCGGAACAATAGTATAATAACATACGATAGAGAAGCAAATAACAGATCATCTTGCCACAAAGTTTATGGATCTACATTTATTAAAGGCAACCCTATAATGTTATCTCATCGTTGGCAACTATGTTTAAAATTCATATAGTAACAGTATTTAATAACTACAATTAACAACAATAGTAAATCTATTATGTCAGTCTTCATACGTAGATTTAAGAAACACTTATCAAATCCAGGTGTTGCTCAAGAAAAATGCTACATTCACATCATGTCTTTTCTCTATAATCAAACATTTATAAATACATATCAAGTCAAACATCATTATGGATTTTACATTAGCCAGTTCTTCACAAATAGTAATGAACCACTATATTGACAATTAAGTAATCGCGCCCCAGAGTTAGATAAGAGAGAATATTTTACGAAGTTCATAACGTGACGTTCTCAAAGCCCGCGTCGTGTGAATGTAGCATATGTGTAATCTTAAACTCGTATAAATGCGTCTGCAATTTACAAGTAAATCAACACAATTTCAACTTAAAAATCATTAAAAAATAAAATTAATTTTTAGTCGTGCCCAGATAAACATGAATATTATCAAAACTCCAGAATCACGTGATCCGAACACAGCTCTTAGAAAATAATACAAAAATAAAGTAATTTGTATTTTCTACGAGGTAATTAGAACAAATCATTGATCGCAAATAGTCAATTAACTTCTTAGATAGTTTTTTACTAACAAAATCTGATGTTAATAATAATAATAACTATTTTCAAAACAAAATAGTCTCAAATTATCACAACAAATAACCATTGTAAATAGCAAGACTAGTTCACAATACAATTAAAAAAAAATTAAGTATTAGGAACCACTGCTATTAAATTAGCGTTCCAAATTTTCATTTTGTAATTAACACTCTAAAACGCTGGAAATAACGTATATTATTAAACAGCTCCAAAAAAATAATATTTGGTGTCGTTGTATATCACTAATCTACAAAATTTTTCCATCTTCACTCAGCTAAATGTGTCTAAATTAACTTTGTGACAATTTCATAGAGCTACAATTGCTAATAGCACCGTTATGTCATCGGGTTTACCACCTGGAATAATAACATGCAAACTTGTAAAATAATATAGTTCGATTTTCATTGGCGAATTTTATGGCATGCGTTTTGTGTTCGGATATGCGAGTATGCAAATGCGCCATTACGAACGCAACGATCATAGTTTCAAGTTTACTCTATTAATTATAATGTATTGTAAAAATTGACATACCTATAGCGTCAATTCCATTTTGTCTGGCGCTCTTGGCAAAAGGCGACATATAGAAACCATCGAAAGATAGATTCCTAGCCATCCAAGCTATGGAATTGGCAACTGCTTGTAAACGAGGAGCGTCGTCACCAGCACCACCAGCTCGTCGCAATTCGGCTAATAAGACAGGTTCTGGTACATTGTCAAATACACCGTCTGTAGCTACCAGGATTACGTCACCACATTCCACTGGAAATTCGAACGTATCCGCCGATTCGGGGCTGAAACATTAAAGAAAATTAGATTACTTGATCTCAAATTGTATGAACTAAATTCAATACAAGATATGTGTTAATTTAAAATCCTTTATGCGTGTTACAATCTATCACGTTTGCTTTGAGTATATGTAGAATATGGAATATATATTTATTGTTGTTTTATTATTACGTATAAATCTATTTTTACTTCTCTGTTATAGAGTCTCCAAGCAACATTTATTTTTATAACATAAAATTAAGCAATAATTCAATATAACATAGCAACAAGCCTAATAACTTGTTTTTATGAATATATATATATATCACAAGTGGTTCAGAGAAGAAACCGGAAGTCATCGATACTGGCACAAATACACGTTTATAATTACTACAAGTGGACTTTGTTAACGGTACAAAGTTCGAGTGTAATTGTGTCCACTTAGCAGTTTGTTCATTTAAAACAAATTGTATAAGCCAATTGCATCATTTGTAAACAAAATTGTGAAATTCATTAGAGATGTCTGAGGTTATTCGATACTTAAATTTTAAATAGCTTTATAGGGCTTACTGTAGCGATTATTTTGATTGCATTAACCCGTTACGAAAGTTGATGGACATTTCGACTCGTCTACAATTATGTGCCACAAAATATATTAACACGTTGAAGACCGCATTGCAAAATCGTATTTTTGACATATGGATCGGCATTTTTTTACGTGTATTATTTTTCAAATATTTTTTTTGTATTGTATGTATTTAAATCATGCCCACCGGTGTACAAGCGGTCCCCAAGTAAAACATGTCGAGTGCACACCCGTTGTTGCGGAGTGACCCACCGGTGGGCATGCAATGTTTAACGTGTTAAAACAATAGAATTAATTTTAGTAAGTAAATACAACCGATTATAGTAAAAAGTCAAAATTATTATCATGATATAAACAGTCACAAGTTTGGAAAAAAATACACACATAAAATAAACGAAATGTTATTATAAACAAGTTTATATCTTAACTACAAATTAAAAGTCATAATCATAATTGTTTGGCTTCTTTAAGCGGTCGTCTATGTGAATTTCGAATAGAATTGCACGTCATAAAAGTTTAAATTCTTGCTTTGTATCCAACTTGGAACATTTGAAAAACATACGACTCATAATAATCCATATGCTGTAAATGCAATGTGGGAATATTAAAATGACCTAATGTGTTTAGTATTATAAAAGCCGCACACCCCATTGTTATGAGAAAAGATAAAACTGAAGATGTCACGAGGAATCACGGACGTAATCAGAGTTGTAATTAGTGAAGACAAAAATCAAAGAGATAAAATAAAATATAAAAAAAGTAAACAAACAAAACAACAAAAACACATGATTATAATAAATTTTTGCGGGCATGTGAGTTGTTAATGGTTGGCAATTGTCCAATGGACTAAAAATGTCTAATATTAGTGCATACAGAAATATAACATCGGAAAGAGCACATGACTACTGAATGATCCCGTGAAGGGAACCTTATGACTGAAATGGATTTCTATAAATAGTTTTGCAATGTTATGTCTACAGTATGTTGTCATAATGCGCAATGACTTTCATGCTCTGTAGTGCCCTTCGTTGATCAGCAGCATATTCAAATCGATTACTTTAAGCATAATAGGTGCAGGTGATATCACTAACAAAGCGAAGTCAGTAGTTTTGCCAATAATAATATCGTAGAGAGCAAACGAACAAAGAAAAAAAAGTGATCTTATTTATGTGAATAGAAAAGTTAATAATAATAACAATAAGAAACAAGCGAAAAATATTCCACAAAAAAATTTCCTAAATTATCATTGTAAGTAAAAATATGCGTCGTAAAAATTGATCTTTGTTGTAAGAATAGAATCGTTAACGTTGGATATTTTATTTATAATATCAGATTTAAATATAGTTGCCTAAAACATTTTCTCAGAATTTTCCCTATGATTATAAAGATTCTAATAGATAATTAGAATATTTCGTGTAAATTTACAAGAAAAATTCTAAACTACAAAATGTTTATTGATTTCAATTTGAAATTTCAATAAAATGTATTAGAGGATACAGCACGTCGCGTCGGTGCTTTAAAACAATGAATGATGCACACAAACGATAAATAAATAAACGCTTTATACAAGTATGCTTACGTAATACCATACCAATCACATAAACAATGAGAAATTCACAAGGATATAAGTCAACGAATATATATATAACTTATATACTACAATACTTATTTAAAAATACATCTTTTTCAACATTTCTTTATAGACAAGCCAAATGGAAAGTTTCCGTCGCAAAATTTTGGAGTGTTACAAAAAACAACGGGGATTGAGTTTCTATTTTAAAAAAAACCAACCACGGTCTACTAAACACTACACCTGTCACGAGTTTGCCGTTACAAGACTTGAAGAATATTCCATTAAAATTTTTGAATTTAGAATTATTAGCTCCCAGATTAAGGTAAATATAGTTGATCTCATTATCTGTCTACGTACTATCTACCCCTACTATATCTACAATTAAGCGTACTAATTATAATAATTAGACGGATAGCAAAATCTGCGCAACACCAAAACAAATTAATAAACTTATTATAGTTCTAGGTTAACGTAAACTTTGAACTTTCGTTAAAAATAATAAACATCAATAGATAAAACTTCCAGATATCTAAGTGAGATGAAGCCATCAGTTTATGATCAGACGATTGACCTTTCACGCACACACTCGCACTTAATTACGTAAATATATTTTTAATGTTAGTTTAATTAATACGAGATTTTTATATTTTTTAATATCAAATTGACAAAGTACTTAAAGGGTTCGGTTGCCGATTGCGAGAGGATCCGACCCCGAACCGCTTTTAAATTATACATACGTATGTACATATGTGTTAAGCGAGTAAGAAAGTGAAGTGTGGGAGGTGGCGATGTGTTCCCGTCATTTCTTTTTTTCTTATTTTTCCGATACCTTCTCAAAATATACATAGCTTCAATAACAAAAAAAAAACTTTCTGTCATTAAAAAATCTACAAATTTACTTAAAATGTTAAACAGAAAAATGCAATAATTACACCAATAAAGATAAATTCTAATGAAACTGTATCAGCGACGATGTTACCAACATTCTGTGTATTCACGTACTAGTAATAACGTGATAATAAAACAAAACACATTAAACGTAATTACACGCTATTGTGAACATGTATTTCAAGTAAATAAAAAATATATATTTGTTTCAGTAGGAGTTAAAACAATGCTCAAAATATTAATTTAATAGATCTATTACAAATTTTGCATTTAAATCTATAGACCGCAGGACCTACTGCGCCAACAAAAAAAAAACACTATTATCTCCTTTGAGCGCACTAGCCTCTTCCAAGGGGGGCGGGATTGGCTTTAGAGACAGATGGGGGTGTAATATATATATATATGTGTGTAATTTTAAAAACTTTTGAAACTACATAGATGTTTTTATTCTAAGTGATAATGATAAATATTTTAAAAATGAGTATGTGAACCGTAATTTGATACTTTTATATGCGACTTCCACACCAGTACGTAAGCAAACATTCTCTTTTTTTTTGGGATAGGGAATTCAAACAGAAGGCGACGTTCGAATTTGGTCGTGGCCCAAAAAAGATTGGAAAGCTCTGCTAGAAAACTGTTATTGCTTGTTTTCTTTTATTACAGAGTCATGATCCAGCGTGATTTAAAAATAAAATACTTAGTACATATTTTTTCTAACGAGAACTGAATGCTAAACATAATAAACCGTTGAATTCTCATAGAAATTTTTCACTAGGCACAACAATTTGTCAACAAACGTTCCGTTCGAATGCTCGCACAAAAAGAATAATAATTCATCGTTTGTGCCGCCATTACGAGTGTGCTTTCCTTTCCGCTTCTACTATTGTTTGACTTAACTTAAAACCCGGTAATTTACTTTTTAAATATGCAATTTAATGTTACATTAGTTTAGCTATTTATAATGTACTGTGTTTATAGTGGACTTTGTAAATGTTATGGCAATATGAATACCAGGTCTACATACTGGACATAATTATCATCAGTCTGTCTACTACTCTCCATATTTTGGTGAAAATTACATTCCATCCTCAAATTATTTGA